>CM070091.1:5957716-6282716 GCA_036178185.1 Liparis tanakae
CACGGCACTACTGACAATCACAAGACCTGTTTTCACATAATTATTTATTAATCATTCATCAGTATTTGAAGGGTTAAGTTGTGTTATGTTTATCTCCTTTCAACCAATCTATTATTATATCCACAGTTATGAGTTGCATTGGTGTTGTTGTTTAGAAACGTACTGCCTCATACTTTCTGATATCCAAGAGTGATGTAAACAGATGTTAACAACATAAGTCATTAAGAAGAAATATTTTAAGTGTAACCTGTCATGGTATAATAAAATAACTTGTTCAAATCTACTGAAAGGTGTCTTATTAATGTCCACTTTTAAGTCTTCATTTTATACGACGTGTTCATTCTCCCGAACTTATATAAATATATCGCGGGAACATCTGGAGGGAAATGCTTTAAATACTTTTCACTTGTTTTACTTTGAGGTGGCAGCTTCAGTTCAGTGACACAAATGTGTTTTACAGCTTGAAAGGGAAGAGTGAGCTGAGGGGCGTTCACTTGGGTGCAATCTGCAACCTCACCACTAGATGTCACTAAATCCTACACACTAGTCCTTTAAGACCTTTGCCACTCTACGACACGTCCTTTGAGCGGGTTGTTCCTCTTCTCCTTCCTCTGCTTGTTCACTGCTGAAGAACAAAGCTTCTCCAACAAGGTTCATATATACTCAACATAATTATATTATGATATCTGCATACATTGCTCAGTTATGACTATACTGTATCCTGTAATAGTAGGAATAGAATAGGTATAGTAAATAATAACTACAGTATAATTTGTCTTTAAATTCCACCCAAACATACATACCCTGTAATAATAGAATAGGTAGCCAGTAGTTAAAACCTGTTGTATGGCAGATGATAGGCTAGTGCTTATCTATTTACATATGTTTTGCCATGCCTCTCTTTGTATTAATTTTAAATGGAAGTAATTATCTCTTACCATCCTCCCTTAACACCTTACTTAAAGTCACAAAATCCCAACAGCAAGACTGAAGCACATCTTACACTATTAGTGTCATCTGCCAATTTTACATGGGGACCCATTTTTACACATGCTGATCATTTAACTGGTGCTGTACTTGGTCTCTTGCAGAAACAAAATGGACTATTTAATAGCTGAAATCAGACCTTTATTGCATCTGCCATATCACTCAAGATAAAAAATAACTGATAACATCTTTCAAAACTGTCCTATAACCTCTGTGTTATACAACAACTGTCTCCAACATTCTTGATTTCAGTTAAGTTATTAAAAATACAGTCGTTATTCTCTATGTACATTGGGTGGCGCTGTTCTGATGTCCAGGGATCAGGCCTACGAGCTCAGGTGTTAGGGTAAAAGGGTTTTGACCCCTTCCACGGTACCAGTTTGTTGTGCTTCTACTAACCGTGTGTTAATTGTTGGCACCAAGGGACCGGGTTTAGAGAATAAAGATGGACTCTAATACAACGCAACGTGTCTGTGAATTATTTACCTGACGCAACTCTGATCAAAGTTAACGCAATGTGTTTTAGGATTGACAAGAGCACCAACCAGGTCCATTCAGAGGGAACACCTCAGTATCCAACAGTATTAGACTGGGCTCCATTCACCATCTTTATTTATTTATAATACACTTTGCTGTTTAACATCATGTTACTGTAATATATGATTATGTACATTGTTTAAAAAATTAATGAATTGTTCTCCAGTGTAACCAGTCTGCTGCTCTTAGTATAATTAGTGCAGATGGAACGAACTTCAGTTACTTTTAAATCTTTGTTACTGATCAAATTAAAAAGTTCTTATTAAAAATTCATTTTTGTAACATCAAACTCACAGCAGTGACCTGTGTTTTTAGAATAGTTCAAATAATCTATAAATGCATTGCATCAACTTAGTGCATGGGTAGGGGAAGATCCAGGGTCAAGATCAGCATCAGGACCAGGAGCTGGTCCCCCGTCTAGATACATGTGTGAAGAGGAAGAATATTTATGGAGGAACAGAATATCCTTAACTGTTCATCCTCTCTGACTTGCAGTGAACCCATAACTCAGGTCAGGGGAGGGTTCCTATAGTTTATTGGATCCATAAAGTCACAGCACTTTTTCAGAGATAGTTTCTCCATCTAGACTTTGACCTCTTCCTCCTCTTCAGAAAAGGCACATGATGGTTTGCGGCGTTGGGGAAATGCAGGAGAAGTGGCGTCGCTGCTCGTCCTCGCTGCCTTGGTGAAGGACCCTGCGCCATAATGACGAGACAGCACGTCAGCTGCCCTCTGGAAGCTTTCCGCCTCGATTGCAGGCTCGGCTCTCTGAGGAGACCCAGAGCACTCGTCTGGTATCCTCGGTGACCTCCTCTCCTCCTCTTGCTCCGTCCAGTTCCTGCTACAAGAGCGCCCCTCGTTGCTGCTGAACGCCCCACTGCCCACGGAGGGGTTGGGTGAAGTCGCCCCAGGGGTCTGCACGGGCGTTTCTGTTAGAGAAATGTCGTCCTCTTCTTCCGCTTCCTCGCTTTCTTCTTTCTCACCTGCCGCTTGGCTGTGATTGGACATCTGAAGGTAGCTGGGGTTGTCAATCAAGCTCAGTACCTCAGTCATAAGGGACGGGCCAAGGTCGACAGTGAAGGAGGTGAGGGAGTCTGAGCGTGTCAGTGTGATGCAACTGCTGTCTGGGAGAGATCCTTTCCGGGCGTCTCCATCCTGAAGATGTCTGTCAAGGCGAGAGAGGCGGGGCAGAGTGACAAACCCAGACTGCAGACCTGCAAACAGAAAGAAGAAGAAGAAATCACACTGAAATCAGTGAAATGATCTGAGACATTCTTAACCTTGACTCAATGAATGGATGTTACATGCTACATTTTCAATCTGAAGCCACTTTGCAAAGTATAAACTTGTGACAACACCTGAAGGGATGAAACAGAATTTATATTTTTACAAACACAAATATCTTTGAGTTGGAAATCAGATAATGAAGACTCCAAAAAGCACAACAAGTTTTGCTTCGAGCAAAAAGCTACAATCCGTATCATGTTATTTGTGTAAGTCTGAAAAGTTCCAATATTCCAGAAAACAGTGTGAGTGTTATTAATCTAGAAAACAGTTTATGGAGCAGCTCCAGGAGAGATACATCATCACTAGTCTGTTAAAAGGATATATTCACTCAAACTGAATAGTCAGCTCTAAATCAGCCTTGACCTGAAGAGCAGGATTAACAATAAATGTGTTTTTGTCAAAATGCAAATCTATAACCTTCACTCATGTTGGGAACTGCATTTTTGCAACTTTGGCTTTTACTGATAATATCACGCTGTAATTGTTCTGTATCACACCATTATTGAGAAGAAATAAAACACATTTATGAAAGAAACTGATAGAGAGGAAATGAATGTAGTACACAATGTTAAATAGTGTCCAGTAATTACATTCGTTCACCACAGGGTGGCGGTATTGAACAACCCAGTAACTCAGTTACATACAGTAAAACACAGGAGTACATGTAAGGTATGGTGACACTGACAGGAGCGGAGAGGAAGAAGAACAAGAGGGACGGAGGAACAAATGTGAAGTAACAGAAATCTTGCTGTGATGTTTCATGATGGGAGTCCATCAAACACCCTGATGAAGACCTCAAGCTGTAACATATCTATCATCAATAAAGTGGTTTAATAAGTGTCGCTGATGCTGTTGCTGTGAAGTCAAATGATGTCAATAGAATAGTCATAAATGTGTATAATTTGTACAATTAAGATAAATAAGAATGACAAATGTGTGCGATTTGCGTGTCATCTTGGGTACTCACCAATGTGTGTTCCAATCTATACACACATGCCAAACAATTTGAACGTGTACAACAAATATTGGAGAACAAATATTTACTTTCATATACTACTTTTTCTTTGCAGTATTCAAAGTTGTTTAACTCTAAGTCATACCCACTAGGTATACAGTATACCTGTAGATAACGACAAACAACTGGTAAATATGAATGATACAAACTGAGAAACACTGAAGACAAAAAGGCCCCATCACCCTTCAGTTCACTGACTCTCCATCGCAGCTCCACATCACTCAGTTTGGGCAAATTCCACAAGAACTGGGTAACTCATCTGGAGACGGAAGAGGGGCTTTACAGGCCGGGCTCTGCATGTTGCTGCCTGATGAGCTCTGATTGGCTGGCAGATAAAATGAACGCTGTGTTTATGCTGAGCATTCAGGTGGCGACACATGCTCACAGAGATGACAGGTACATGCCCACTAAGTATCTTTCCTTCTCCTAAAGCAGCTGTGTGTGTTTGTGTTTATAGACCTAATGGGGGACAGGTGTTGCCTAGGTGATTCCAGATGACTCAGAAGAAGGTCACATGTTTGCTGGTTGTCTTGGAGGAATGTGGGAGCGATGTTGAAAGGAGGGCAGCCTCTCTCTTTCTGTCGGTGTGTTCACCGACATTTATAGTCCTGTTGGGACCAAGTCAGCAGCTCTTCATGCTGTTTGGTCCAAAAGAAAGGAAAACTAGACCAAACTTACACGTTTATTTAGTTACATCTCCCTCAAGTCAATATTAATCTTCCTTATATATCCAGTCTTCATCTGTTTCATAGGATGTTTGTCTCATGCAAACTCATGCTTGTAAGTTATGACAGAAATAAAAATGAAAAATAAAAAGAGAGAGTCTTAGCTATAGGCTCTTTATGATAATGTAAGACAGGCTTTGTATGCTGTCAAATGAAAAATTATGTCTACAGTATATACCTTTAAAGGACAACACATACATCTGAAAGCTAAATCAATTCAGTGTGTTAATGTTTAAAAATAAATAAATATACTCTACAGCACAGGTGTCAAACACAAGGCCCGTGGGCCAAGTCCGGCCCGCCACATCATTTTATGTGGCCTCTGGCTGTTTGAAAGAAATGTGATCCCCTTTTCTTAAAGAAATGGAAGAAAAATTTCACATGCTTTTATTTTGAAGGTTTCAAATTAAATTGATGTTGTAATATTAGAGACATTTTCTTAATTACAATATTTGTACACTTGAATAAACAATAATTAAATGCAATGAGAGTTATTTCAATATGTTCGAGGAGTTTATAAAGTGTTTCCGGCCCTTTAAGAGGGCAGCCATGACGCTGATGTGTCCCACGGTGAAAATGAGTTTGACACCCCTGCTCTACAGGGTTATCCAAGCATTAGCATACCATAGGTGAGACAGTTTGGAAACTGACAGACACATTTTGACATTTAACTTTCCATAAACCCCGGTCCCATGCAGGATGTGATTATGGATATCTCACCGTATGTGCAGAGGGAGTCATCTGTTGAGCTGATGGAGCTGGAGAACAGCATCCTCTCAAGGCACTCATTAGGGGAGTCCACGTTCAGCTGGGGTAGGGAGATGGCATTCTTGATGATGGGTGAGACTTCCGGCGGTGGGGACGACAACTCCCGGGAGCTCCCCCGCGGCCGCGGCACAGAGTTTTTCCGCACGTGCCGAAAGTTGCGCGTGAAAAACCTGGTTGTCCTGGAGCTGTTTGCCGAGTCCGGACTGTCCAGCTCCCTGATGCCCCCGTAGTTACTGAGGAAGGAAGTGTCCCCGAACACTTCCCCGCCGCGGCCGACATGCATAGTGTGCCGGAAGTCGGCCAGCGGCGGGCTGATCATGTCCACGGAGAGTTCACTCTTGAAGCGACGTTTCCCCTGGGAGCCAGACACGAGGCCTTTAATCCCCGGCAGTTTACCCAGACTCATGGCGGCAGGAAAGCGGAGCAATTCCCCTTCAATTTGAATGAGTGCGTCAGTCAAGTTTACATTCCAATATGGGGTCCACTGTAAAACCAGAGAGAGAATACAGATACATTAATCGTGGGGACAGTGAGAACACAAAACAGAAATATGCGGTCGCTCAGTCGGCAGAGAGTGTGTGTATAACCATCCTCCACATGGCCAGAGACAACTATTCATCCGCTGACGGCCGGCGGTTTCCTCTTTCGGAGCTACGCGGAAAAATGCCAGTCTCTGTCCCTCTCAAGCACAGCTCGTACTGGACGTGTCCAAACTCAGCTCGCTTCCACTGCAGGGGAGTTACAAGGCCACACGTGGGTTCCTCTGAATTTGGGATCTGGCTGGACTCTTCTTCAGATTTAGTTCAGCGAATGACAGTTAGGATAATATAGTAAATAAACTGCCAAACAACTCTGTGAGACAATAGTCATGCAACACACTGTACACTGTGTCCACTTCACTCGATGTCTTTTAGGATTTGCAGAACTATCTTGCATCAGAAATTACTCCCATTGCCACCAGAATATGGCTCCCCCTTCTCACTATTATTTAGGTTTCAGATTAGCCCAAAAGATCCAATGAATGAGTTTATGTCTGAGGTGTTACTCTGTCGTCATAAAGCAGAATGTCAATACTGCGTAGCTTACTGGCAGTGTGTCTTCAGTACATCTTAACTTTCAGTCCGGGCAGAGAGAGCTTGGTGTCCCTCTAAAGACGTTCATCCATGTGGGGCCCTGTCCACCGGGCATCCAGCCGCCCGCCCCGCTCCTTTGTTCTCCGGGTCCCTCTGCGCCGCGACGTCGGCCCCTTGAGGGGCAAAATAAACAATCAGAAAGGAAAAAGGATGCTGATGCTTTCTAGAAAAGGGTAACAAAGTAGAGTGCCGTCATCCAGCGACTCATCCAGGATTGTCCATGCACTGGATTAGCTGCTAATCCCTTCTGTCTTCCCTCCCTCTCCTGCTCCCTCACTTGCTTTCTGTCTTCTTCAATCCACTTAATTTCCAGGTCGGGGGGGGGGGGCTTATGTGTTTTCATTCAGTCCAGATAGCTGGGAGAACAGGAGAGAAATGTCAATGACGTAAAGGTAAAGGAACGATTAAAACAGGAGCGTTTAGATTTAAAACTTTGGCTTGACAGATGCAGGGCGACTGTGGGTCAGTGGATAGCAGGCCCGACTTTCAATCACGGGGTTGGAGGTTAGATCCCCGCCCTAGTCGATGTGTCCTTGAGCAAGACACTTAACCCTGAGTTGCTCCCTGTAGCTGTGTCTACAGTGTATGAATGTAACATGATTGTAAGTCGCTTTGGATAAAAGCGTCAGCTAAATGACATGTAATGTAAATGCGTGCTGGGAAGATAATTCTCTCCCTTGGTGGTTGAGGAGTCAGGAGGTTCTCGAGAATGTGTTCAGGGACTGAACTTGACAAATAAAACCTGAGGAATTTTGACGAGTTGTATGTGTACTCATATGATAAATATTACTTTCAGTACAAGCACATTCCATTGTTCAGAAGGTTTCTATAATTAAACAGCTTTCATATCATTTACTAAAGCACTGATGCAACAAGGAGATTAGTCAGCCGTACCTAAGTATTGAACTATTTGGATAATAATTCTTCCATCTTTATCCAATTTTGTACAGTAGATTTTCTCTAATTAAACTGAATAAAAAAATGAGAACAGATCACATGTGATGTGACGTAACAACAAGAGCACCTTGTCCTCACTGAGCTGCAGAGATGCCGGATCCACGTCACGGATGTAAACACAACATGGACACCGTGCATCCACCTCTCCACAGAGAAACGTCTCCTCTCGGTTTTTCCTGGATGTTTTCCGAACACCTTCTTACCCTCCGATCATGTGACCTCTCCAAACCGCAACCCGTGTTGGATTAATGTGGCAGGAGTTACCGGCTGAAGCTGCTGCCAGGCCGATCTGCCCGTGTGCTGGTGCCACTCTTACTGCGCACCGGCCGGGGCTCGGATTACCTTCCCTAAATCTTTGACTAATCCCAGTTTTTCAAGCGCACAAATGTTCAGGGGAGGCCGTCGCGAGGAGCGTTCACTGTCTGCCCACTAGACCTGGGGGTTAATTAATGGTGAATGTATGGGCGTGACAGAAGGAGCTCTCCATTTAGAGTGACCGTTCATCAAGCGGAGGGAGTGGAGGCCGGGTGGATGTTAGACCGCTTCTGATCCTTCCTCTCAATAACAGTGAGCTTAGGGGAGTGATTAGGGCCTGTGGGGCACGGGAAGGTGAGAGGCAGGTAAACATTAGCGGGGAGACAGACGTCCACTGTCAATGTCAAGTTTGAAAAGTTCAGAAATGTTGGCTACTAGATATAATTTCCATCCCGAAAACCATTAATATATAATTAATCTGTCCTTCATTTTGCTGCTGCACTTCAGTCGTCTGATGATAATACACAGCTTGCCATGCTGTAATTAACTTGTTTTATCCGGCCTTTATAGCTTTTACCCCCATACCAGCCTTGTTATATAGTTTTACGTCTTCCTTTACGGCTTTGTGAGCCATAAACGCAGCTCAACTCGGATCTCTTCCTATAAAATAAAGTGTAAATACCATCACAGAAATTCACTCGGGGGACTTCATTCAGAATACTTGCCTCATTAGGGATACACAGACATACATTTAGTTTGACTAAACATGTTATTTAACATGTTTTATGTGAGCTGCTTGACTGATTGCAGGGACAGGAAAGTAAAATGGGAGCAGACCGGACACCGTCTATCACGGCCATCAAATAAAGAATCTGAAGACGCTGATGAGAAACACATTTTACCTTGTGTCTTCATGTGTTTCTACTTCGCAAACACACACACACACACACACACACCCACACACACACACACGCCGTCATGTTTCCCTTCTCCGTCACTGCCCTTGTTGTTTGTGTGTGAGTCCAACATCTGTTCCCACGGAGCCACACATTGAAGAACTGGGATCTGATGGCATTCGAGGAAGCGTTCAGTCCCAGCGGCTCAGAGTGAGACACAGCTTTGTGCCAGTGTGGACGCACACAACCACAGGGCCGTGTCGCAGCGGGTCGGCTCTGAGGCTGCTTCCTCCGCGAGGGCCTTTTACGGCACGGAACCGGCAAAGTGCGGTTGAGGTCAGTACACCCTGACCATTACGCATGACTCCAAAATACAACATGCACTCCCTTCGTTTACAAGGATCTACTGCTGCGACGTGGCAAAGCACTCGGACCCCTGCCAGCCCTGTATGGCGTCTTCATGTCTCTGTGTCCCACTCTGTATGTTACCTGACTGCATTGACAGCTGACTGCCATGAGTTATGAATAATACTATCTGATTGTGATGTGTGTGTGTGTGTGTGTGTGTGTGTGTGTGTGTGTGTGTGTGTGTGTGTGTGTGTGTGTGATCACGGGTTTGTGCCACTGTCCGAAGGCATCAGAGGATTGCAACTTGTAAATGAATATCCTGTTCACTCCCTCTCACACGTTCCTGAATGCACCACCAAGTCAACAAAATAGTTCAATTTTCTGCGCACATTTGACCTCTTCAAATAGTTCAATGACTCATTTTACAGCAGAAAGTCAACAACAGCGGGCTGAGCCACCAAATCAAGCCTCATGGTCCGGTTTAACCCTGGTCGTTCTTTATTCTGTTATGTGCGGAACTTTTGTGAATAAGACGCAGCAGAAATGAGGCCAAGCAACAGCAAAGTGAAAACACACCTCACGCCATTTCAAAAGACTTGCTGAACAAAGAGCATGAGGAAATGTTGCCTCTCCAAAGTCTTATTTGAAAAGTCGCTGAAAGGGATGTCCATTTCCATCATCTCCAATTATGACGAGTCATGATCGTCTCCTCTTGAAAACAATAGGTTACCGCCATCTTCATTGTGTAACATCACAATCATGTAAAATATATATATCCACATGTGGAATCACTAAGCAAACCCAATATTCTGTGCACGTCTATTTAGTTGAATGTGTTGATCCTTGTCTGCTGAGGTCAGAAAGAGTGTCCAGATGAGTGAGTGATGAAGGACATCTCTATAAAGAGTATACCTCCCTGACAGGTGCATGGCCAGTCCACTGGTCTGAGATCAGGCCCCCTGTGGTCTCAGTGGAGCTGCACAGCGACCATTTTGATAGCTTCCACCATGCCTTTCACCACTTAGACCCAAGCTGCAGTCCATGTTCAGGTACTGTAGCCCGGGGTTATGGTGCGCCTATACTTGAACACAGTTTGAAGTCATATTTGATAGAGCACTCCCATTTCACATTTACATAACAAGTTCTATTGAAATATGATCTAAAAACACAGATCAGCACCGAACTGAGGGAAGTGGTGTTGCAGAAGAGGATGTGCAGAGGGTGATGTAGGTGCATGATATTTGCACAACAATACGAGGGCGGGTCGTAATGCCAAAAGGCAGCTTATCGTAGTCTCTCTCTCTCGCTCTCTCTCTCTCTCTCTCTCTCTCTCTCTCTCTCTCTCTCTCTCTCTCTCTCTCTCTCTCTCTCTCTCTCAAATCATTATTTGATATGATCCATGTAATTGTGTCAGAACCGTTTAAAACAAGTTGATCCCGAGTCTCGACCAAGTGAGAGCGAGACTTTGCGGGTGCGGCAGCTCTGACATGCGCACAGAAATGCACGCGCAAGTGTTCGTATAGAAAGCCCCCAAAAAACGGATTGGAAGTTGGCCGCGTCGTAATGTACTGCTGTTGATTCGTCCAGTGCTCCTCATGCAACATACACCAAACACAGTTATTTACACACGTTCCAGAATAATCTCACCTTGACAGAAAGTCCCGTCGCAAGACATCTGTTCTCCGTCCTCCTCCTCCTCTTCCTCGGTTTACGGTCCGCGCCTTTTGTTTGCGCTCCGACGGGAACATGCGTCGGTGCAGCGGCTCTGGGCTGCGGCCGACAAGTGGAGAGGAAGGAGATGGAGAGCAACAGGAGGAGAGAGAGACGGGGGGAGAGAGAGAGAGAGTAACAGGGGGTAAGGGAGAGAGGAGGAGAGCAACAGGAGGAAAGAGAGAGAGAGGAGGAGGGGAGAGGGAGGATGAGTGGGAGGAGGTTGAGAGGGAGGGGGTGTGCAGGATTCAAAGCGTGAATAACTAAATGAAATTGTACGTGTGTGTGCGTGTGAGTGTGTGTGTGTGTGTGTGTGTGTGTCCTGCTGGTGGACTCATCAGGTCTTAAACGTGGATCCTCAGTTCCTCTCAGTCTGCCAATGCCTTAGAAATCTTTGATCTTTAATCTGACGGCTGCTGTTAGTTTGACATTTAATCAAAACAGGGGATGTGAAACACACTGACACACACTCACACACACTCACACACACTCACACACGCAAACACACACAGTTGTCATGTCTGCCTGTAAACACAAGCTCAGTTCCCATGGGTTTGATCCACCTCTCTTCACCTCACTCTTTACAAAAATACACTCCTCACCAACAATGGGCTTTTTTAACATTGGAAAGAATAGTTCAGAAACTTGCTGCAGGAAATTCAGGATCCAATAGTTTAAAGTTTAACAATATTAAATGGCAAATCCGTGGAGTTGGAGTAAGGCGGAGGCCACAGACTCTCTCCAGGCCCCGTGAAGGCCTCTCTGGAGACAGGGAACTGTCCACAGCTTCAAAGTCTAACTCTGAAGCTCCATCACAAAGACTTCGGCAGTTACTCCACGCAAAAGGAGCTCACACCGATGGGTTAGTACCGATTCGCTGACTCAAACAATGCTGCTTTCTGTTCGCTGAGCTAAATATTCAAGATGGAGGGGTCAAGTGTTACAGTTCCGGTCAAGGAGCAGAAGTTCCTTCAGAATAAGATGAAAAACAGATCCTGCCTTCAAAATAAGAGTAACGTCTCAGGCTTTAAATGGCATCCATTGCATGCAACAATCATGCATTTTAAGCCCAGCTTATTTTTAAGCTTTTGCTCGAAAAAAAACATACCCAAACTAAAAAAGGGTGTTTCTCCTCCACCACAAGGGCTATCTGAATAATGTTTGTGTTGGAATAAAAGTAATAACTCGTGAGAATATTCCAGTGTAAATATCAGCCTATATCTTACTGGTTAAGTTTAAATGAAGACGACACACAGCACAAATTAAAAAAGTTACAAGTTTGCCTGGTAAAACTAATTTATTATTATGATTATTCAATTCAATTCAATTCAGTTTATTTTGTACAAATTTGCCTTAGAAGGCTTTAGAATCTCACACAGACATCCCTGACCTTTGACCTCACGTCGGATCAGGAAAAACTCTTTCAGGGGAAAAAAAGTAAAGAACCATTCAGGAGAGCAACAGAGGAGGATCTCTCTCCAGGATGGACAGAAGAACAGATGTCATGTGACCAGAAGGAATCATTACAGAGTAACAACACATTCAATGAGTGGGACAGAGTGTCTGAATAGTTGGTAGTCGGCATGGACCACGATCCAGACCTCCATGATCCATCAGGCAGATGGAGGTAGAGAGGAGGAGTGGGCGGAGCCTCAACAGGGCCATGGCATAGTTAGTATTAGGTATTATCTCTTAGGAATGATGCAGCTGAAAGCATCATAGCACAATATCTGAAGAGTATCTCTGCAAAGTTTGATTTTGAAAAAGTGAAGCAGAACCAAATGAGAGCCTCGTTAGTAAAGACAGTTCAGGCGAGGTCTCCAAAATGGACATTTGGGCCCATTTGGCACCGTATGTGCCATTTGAGTTTGCTCATGTACCAGACTATATATTTCACTTTTATATTACTAATGCGGTTCAATACATGGAAATATTATTATTATTTATTGAAATCCAGATGCCACATATTGTAGTGACTCGCCCACATCGTAAACACTGTCCTTGTGATTTCTTCATGTCTTTGCAGTGAGCTCCAGGTGTGACGGTACATGTGTGGGTTCACTGATGATAGGGCTGTTGCTGAAATGACAAATGAATGGTCCTGATGAAGACAGAAGTAAATACAAGAGAATATTCATGAACAGAAGCCCAATTGTCCAAGCTAGGAGGGGCTGTGATGCAGCAACGGAAACCAAACGACTGAGATGAGTGTGACGTGAGGCAGCTGCAGAGTGTCAGAGGCTCTCTGGTGAGCAGCGAATGTGAAGACGAGGAGAAAAAAACCAGAGAACAGAAGGAGAGATGGAAAAAAGGAGAGAGAGCAATGACAGGAAAGTCAACACCTTGCTGTTGAAAAGGTTGTTGTGCGAGCGTGTATTTAATCAGGATCAGGATGCATCGACTACGACAGAGAGAGAACAGGCCCACGTGAAGCCCATGAGCACGAACGGAGGAAAGAGGAGGAGGTGGAGAGGAAGGAGTGCTAGTCAAACAGGATGAGAAGCTTCTGAGACAGAAAAAGATTTTCTTCACAGGAAATGACTTTCTCACAACGCGGCGAGGCCGCCAAGAAGAGTTGAATGTTTCAGACCCGTAAACTCGTTTAGTGTTTAACAGCCAGCGGTTATTACTGTCACTCAGACACTAAAGCTTCATCCAATAAAAACACATCGGAACAAGTCGGGTATGAATTAGCGAGAAGGTGGTTCCACTTCACCCCGTGGTGGGTCTCGTCGGTCTGGGTGTTTTTAGGTTGTGTGTGTGTGTGTGGGGGGGGGGGGGGGGGGTATGATGAGGTTGATATATGGAGTGGTACATGAAACAAGTCGACTCCTGTGTTGTTGTTTGGACTGCGCTCCTGTTTCCGTAGATTTTGACTGTCCAGGAAGCTGAGTGTTGGCCCACAGACAATAGAGTATTGTAATGTCAGTCCACAGCGCTTTCTACAATCATAAAAAGAAGGCATGAACACTCAGACACAAACTGAAACAATTAGATATATCTGCCACAGAATAGAGAAGGTTCACATGGAACAATGCGTGTTTGACCTAAATAAGACATATATACTGTATATATATACAGTATATATATATATATATATATATATATATATATATATATATCCAGGGTCCGAGTTTATCGTTTCTTTGATTACACGTCTTGTCATCTGGAAAAGAAAACATCGTTCCTGGTCTAATTGGTAAGTGGTGGTGATATTGTTCAGGTCAGGCGAGTCCTATGTGGTCAAGTATGTCCAGTGACCTGGAAAGGGTTAATCTGTCATCCCTGTATGTCTGCCTGGCAGAGGGGAGACAGATGATGATGTCTGGGGGAACTGGTGGGCATTGAAAGCAGCCATTGTCTTTCCAGACATACTGTATTCTAGTTAGAACGGGCACACAGATGGAGCTGCACATGGAAACAGACCCCAGATATTGTCAGAGGGCTACATCGGGAAACTAAATGGCTTCCTGTTGCCAAAATGAACACCTATAAACTGCTCATATCTAAATTCGTTGGAAGACCCTAAAAGTATTCTGTTGACAAGAATAGAGACAAACACGTCGTTGAGCAGAGGTTGAAATGGAGTCTCACCACAAAACCACTCTCTTACTTATCGTTCCCGAGAGGAAGGGTGTTTGTTTTGTTGGTGCCAGTTCGGACTTGACTGAAAACACATCATGTACATGTCTGTCCGTTTAGACGTCTCACATCGACACAGGAAGATAAAACACTTACATGCACTGATATGTACAGTGGGTACGGAAAGCATTCAGACCCCTTTCAAATTCTCACTCTCACGCCATTTACTAAAATCAAAAAAGTTCATTTTATTTCTCAGTAATGTTCACTGAAAAAAACTGAAGTGTAGAAATGTTTGCAAATGTATTAAAAAAGAAAAGAAAAACTGAACATCACATGGTCATAAGTATTAAGACCCTTTTCTACATTTCTGTTTATTTTCGGTCCAGATGGGGTGCTGAGTAATGAGAAATAAAATGAACTTTTTATTTTATTTTAGCAAATGGCTGCAATGAAACAAAGAGTGAACATTTTAAAGGGGTCTGAATACTTTCCGTAACCAATGTAACCAAATTTGCATTTTTACACCTGTATGTGTATCTGGAAATTGATGTGCATGCCATGTGGGAAAGCAGGGTATTTAATCTACCGTAAAAATGCCTTTTTGTATACAATAGATATTTGTGGTTTATACTTTTACGTCACACAGCTCCGAAAAGCAGTGGTTGATTCTTTTATCCAAGATGGATGAGCACTCCTCCTGGACGCTCCATATTTGTCCACAAGAGGTTTCTTTGTCAGCCTGCATGGCTTCAGAAAATATTTCACACAGCAGGACATGAACATTTGATCTTTTTAATTAAGAAATTAATTCCATGATAAATAAAAGAGCCCTCTGGTTTTAATGGTGTGATATTTTTGTACCCACCCGTTGTTTGTCCAAGCTTCTTGTTTGCTTCAATAATAATTCATCCCTCTACTCCTACCCTGATTCCATGCTAAACAGGAAATTGCAGGGAATTACTTTGGGATATTTTCAAGATCAAATTTATCAGCACAGCACCCTCGTAAATACAGCTTCCTCTTTACAAGAGGAGAGTGGAGAGAAACGTGTCTACTTTATTGGTGCCTGATATGAATTTCTCAATCTCAATCATAAAGCATCATGGGTATCTGGAGTGATGAAAGAAGAGCTACCGCCACAATATCAGCCTCTACGGAAGAAGCATAAATCCCATGTCAAGATGTAAATCTGTCTCAATTACTCATGCTCCTATCGTTCCCTTTCTCTGCCGCTGTTAAAAAACAAAAAAGCCAGAGAAGACGCATTCTTCACGGACACAAAGGGGCGATTGAATCTGTGCTGCCGCATGCAGCCTTGAGTCATAGATGGAGCCATGGGGGTTCAGCTGCTGGCTGAAGAGCCGGGCCTGTTGTGTGCCGGGCAGGAACAGAGTAGGACCAACATAGAAATGAAACCCACAGACACGGGTGCTCCTTAAGCTGTCGGCCGCCATTGTTGAATAGATTAAAAGCAGATTCAAGTTGATTCTGATGTTTGAATTCATCCTGTGCTGAACATTTTTGCATGTGGTTAAAAGCAGCGCACAGGGAATCACGCAGATATAAAAAGCAAACTTGCATATTCCACAAAGTGCTATACAGTTATACAGTGATGGAGGTCAGTCCCGCCCCCTGCTCCTGATGCAGCGACGCTTATCCTTTCACAAAGACGCAGAAACCAACAGCTGCTCACTCACTTGTTGTCTGGAGAGAGAGAGAAAAGAAATCAACTTCAAGAGCTACAGATTAAAGTGTAAAGTGCTCTTAAGGGAATTCTGCCCGGAACATTTCTGTGTGACTGAACCGTCACAATATCACACATTCCAGCATTAGCAGGCTGTGGGGTCCAGGGCTGCCGTCAATGGCTCCTCTGTGCCGCCGTCACCTCAGAGACAGCAGGAATGCTCATCCACTCCCCCCCCCCCCCCTCCACCACCACCACCAAGGCCTTGACTGCACTGCTGGAGGATGCATGGGTCTGTCGGAGGGAGAGGGCAGAGTGTAAATGACAAATAGAGAAGTGATGAGAGGGAGACTAAATGGATGAAGAGCACAGAAAGAAGGGTTCGGAAAGAAAGACAGAGAGGAGGAGGGGAGGGGAGAGGAGGGGAGGTGCAAGGTTATTATGAGTCATAAGGGTGAGAGGCAATCATTGCTGACACAGCACAAGATAGACAAGCAGGTATTTATATGACCTCCTCTGTTCCCTGGTTGTTCATTAGTTAATCTAAACTCAAGAAGGTGATATGCATGAATGTTAAAGTGTTTTTTTTAATCTTTCCATGTCCCTGCATACACTTGAGATATAATAATACAGTCAACACGACTAATTTTGTGTGTCTTTGAGGCATGTCTACAATTACAGATCCTTCAGTGAGTGAGTCAAATGAATGATGTCATACATGCTGTACTCAAAGACAATGAGATTATTCCACTGGATTTTGGAACACTGCAGAAAATAAACCGGAAGTGTACGATACTTACGCGCTCCGTTCAGCAAAAATAATCTTGAACGCCACTCTTATCATTCTAAAACGCGAGAAATAAAACACTAACGTTGGGCGAGTGCCAGACACTAAGTAGAAAAAAATTCTGTGATCATTGTTGAGACAAAAAGGTGTAATTCTCCAATTTTGCCATTGTTCAAGTTTTATTTCAGTTTCTCGTCAGATCGCCTCACTTGACTCTAACATTTAAAATCCCATAATGCACCACCAAATTACTTTGAGTTGGAACAGAGAGAGAGAGAGGGGAGAGAGAGAGAAATAGAGAGAGACCACTTCTACTGTAACTAGACTTTTGTTGTGATGTGCTTTCTTAATTAATTAGTTGGATATAAATAGTTTGAAATGTATTTACATTTTTGTATAACTTTTGCTTGTTTTGTATTTAAGGTTTTTTAACCTGATGAACCAACCAGCCAACAACTAAAAAGAAGGAAGAAATAAATACTGAGCTGTGTTTTCCTGTGCGTCCTTTGGGGTTCATGTACCAGGCCATGTCAAGCTGGGCCAGAGTTGAAGAGAAGCCCTAACTTGACAGTAAACCGTTTATGAACTACATCGTGGTTGCAGGACTTCATGTTACAACCACGTAGCTAAAGGCGGGCTGGTGTTATATTTCAGGCATCACACCCAAACACTTTATTTTTAGAGACAAGACAAAAATGCTGACAGTGTATGTGTTTTAGGCTCTTATTCCTGCAGCACTTTTTCCCAAGTGACCCAGGCCGAATGAAAAGTGTGTATTTATTTCAGCATGTCGTTTATTCAGAGGACATTTGTAGAGAGAGAGAGCACTTTCTCATGTAAGCTTCAGGGATCCCAAACAGGAGGCGTGTTTGTCTTGAGGAGGCCCGGGGACGAGAGTATAGGCTGACATTTCCTGTCCACATGCCAAGAAAAAGACACATTCTTCTTCTAGGCACCACGCATTTCCTGTCTGCCTTCATACTGTAGCTGCAAGACACATTTCACACAACCGCGGTGCATTCCCTCCCTCAAGAGTTACCCAGCTGCCTTGGAAAAGGGGAAGTTAGGAAATTCTAGTGTACCGTTTTAAAATCTTTGGCCTATACATGTATGTATATTTTCATAAACCAAGGACATATAATGCACTTTGAAAATGTCATTTTACTTGTGACACAAAATCCTTTTTTCTTCTCATCTAATGGTCATTTTAATTCTTTAAACCTGATTTTGGGTAGAACCTGTAGTTATCATTTGTTTGGCTTTATACTTGTGTTGACCTTTACGTGTTGCCGAGTGTGTGCATCAGATGAGTCAGGTTTCCCGTGGTGACTCACCTGCTCTCCTCCAGGACACACCGCCGCCTCTCCTGTACATTTAGGGGAAGAGCTATATTCTTTACAATTAAGTGAGTGACTCACAGTTTCTGTGCCAGCCTTCATACTAAAGCTCACAGTTCAAGTAGCATACATGTGAATATGCGATATAAGACTATCAGTGCAATAACGCTCTCATTGGGGACAGCTTTGAGGATATAATCCGTGGTTGAAAGCGCCATCTAGTGCTAAAGGACTGCGCCATAGCTCCTCGCTAAGGTGAAGGTTTCCTCTAAACAAGAACTCCGCTGTGATTTGGTGGTCATCCTTTTTTATTTTTCATTTTTCATTGCTATTTCTTGGATGCCGTTTGTCTGGTCGGGGGTTGACCGAGGGTGAAGGAGCGAAGGGTACCACGGTGTGCGTAAAGGAGTACCCGTGCGCGCCGCTGCTCTCCAGTCAGATGGCGCTCACGCGCTCGGATCTCACTGCTGAGGTTCCCTTCTGACGCGTCTCTCTGGACCTGAACCACACGGAGAGGACCTCGCTCATTCGTTTGGGCTCAACTTCAGAACGGACCCCAGGAGGTTCGAGACATGAGTGGTAAGCCAACGTTTATGATTTATGCAGTTTTCAGAGGTTGTATGAGTCGGTTGTTAACTTCAATAGTAGCGCTGTGCATAAACATTGATAAAGTCTGCAGGCCCGGCTCCCGGTTTGGGTCAACAACAACAAATAGCCATGTATTTATTTTTAACTCCCACATTATACTATTCTGTAATACCAGGTTCAATGTGGAGCATTGTTTTTTTTTCTCCATATGTAAATTATCCACTATCCAGTGGCAGTCTGTGAAAAGTGGGATTATATATGGCATCTATTGAAGTTGTCAACATATATGTCAATGTGACACCTTTTTGCCATCTTTTCTTTTGCTAAACTAACATATTAACACATAACAAATACATATGTTCAGGCATGTCGATTACAAAATGACATCTCATTGTTTCTAAAGTCCCAAAATGTTCAAAACCTTCCCACAAGATAGGCACATGGCCTTTTGGAGATAAATAACTCACATGCATAGTTTTGTGTTATTATTAGTTTTTTTATTAATTTCCCTCAAAGCTTAATTTTGCAGTGCAGATGTTTGTTTTATTTCTTCTTTTGTTTTTACAATTGAAAAATCGTGGTTAAATCGGCAGGTTATTTATATGTTTGTTCTTAGAAGAGATCAATAAAAGATACAGTACAGTACAGCTTGCGGTGTCGGGAGGAGGAGTTTGGTTGTAATCACATGAGAACAAGGTCTCAGGAGACGTGTTTATGGGTCATGACGGAGATTCCAGAGCATCCAGACCTGCTTCGACCTGCCTTTACACTCATATCAGTCTCATCTGCTGCACAGAGCAGCAGGCGCCCCACTCTCATTGTTGGTAAACAACACTGAGAGGAAATACTAAAAAAAATCACCCATAGGTTCTTTAAATATTTAGAATAATCTTTATATAAGACACATGCCCATCGTCAGAGCTGAGAGCCAAACACCACCAAAGCATTACAGACTGCAGTGAGATGTGGAAGAAACTGAACCCCAGTGTGATTTTAAACTGCGTTAATCCAACAGACAAGAGACATGCGGTTCTAACAACACAGCGTTGGGGGGCTTGTGTTGTTAAGCATGGTATTAGTTCAGCCATTCCTCTGGATGTGTAAGACTGAAGAAAGCTTTCCCTCTCGTGCATCCCTGATAACAGAATCAACCGGTTATTATTATCAATATTACACGAGGAAATAAAATAACATTATGTCGTGAACAGTATACATACACAGTATGTTTTTTCCTGTAGTGGCAGGGTTATTCACTTTTTCTTTGTCTCCTCCAGCCTGTGAACTGAATGGCACTGAGAAGCTTTTGTATCTGGTGTGTTTTTAGGTGTGCAACATGAGTCAGGACAGTATTTTCATTCCTGCTCTCTGAGACACTGCCCACAAAGTTACCTCCCCACTACAGTGTAGGACCCTCCTGATATAACACATGTTGCATCTATGAAACATGGCTTCTTGTTCATTCCTCATGCAAACGCTCATTGGCTTTCACCTTTCAGCTAATCAAGTTGTCCTCCTTAAATGAGATCCGACGGCATTATCTGCAAACGGCCTCAAGGGAAATGTCTATCTGTCAGAGTTGTGCTTTAAAGGAGTGAATCCCCCTCTGCATTCCTGAGAAGATTTCCAGCAAGGAGCTCCATCTTATTCTCTCTCAATTAAAAACATAAACCCAATAATTAGTTATTCATCCTAAAGAAGGATTTCTATTAAAAGCGGTTCAGTGATTGAAAAAGAGGATCATTATGTATTGAATTTGAATGCAGAGGTTTGTAAAGTTTTATTGTAAGGATGCCTTGCATGTTTTCTTCTGATGTCTTATCTCTGCATTGCAAAACAGACGGACCATAGTGCAACAACCCAATGCGATGGCAGATCAGTGTTAGGACAATTAATCTGTTTTTACAGCGCTCAATCTTCCCGAAATGCTCGTCTCCTGCAGGAGTCACAGTTTGGCCGGAGGACGTGGACGTCGCTCAGGAGGAGGTGCGGTCCTCTCCCTCCTGGTCAGAGGAGCGCTGCGAGGAGCTCTGGGATCGGGTGGAGGGGGTGCGGCACAAGCTCACGCGCATCCTCAACCCGGCCAAACTCACCCCGTACCTGCGCCAGTGTAAGGTCATTGATGAGCAGGATGAAGACGAGGTGCTCAACTCCACGCAGTACCCGCTGCGCATCAGCAAGGCCGGTGAGAGGAGGACGCGCTCATCGCAACACGCCGATACAGCGAAAAGCAGAACACCAGACCGCTCAACACACCTCAAGCAGCAGATTGTTTTTATTTGACATCTGGTTGTGCATATGTTACCTGTCGGCAGTAGTGTCAGATCACAAATCTGCAATATGAAAGTTTCAGAGATTTGAAGCTCACAGTGGAGAAAATGCTATGAGCTACACTGAGGTATGAGGTGAAAGGGACGGGTCAACAGGAAGTTGGTTGTTGTATGGCCTGTCTATTCGGTCGGCTATACGTTTTGGAGTCACATTATCAAATTTGAATCCATACACATATTTTTAGTGTGACGTGATTATTGTATTATGTCCAATGCACATTGCAAATAAAAGTCCATAACTCAGTTAGAAGACAGGACAAGCAATACAGTGACAATGGCGTCATTATAAAAAAGAATTGTGAGAATTTTCTAAAATAATTCTGTAATATTTTGCCTTAATGAGACAAATGATAGGAAACGTGTGAAGAGAAAACCGGGGGCCAATATGCAATATGGCATTAGTTTTATTATGACAATACAAGTAAAACAGTGTAAATGTAAATCCCAGAAGTGTGTATCTGATTGAGATCTATTATAAATCAACCTTCTTTTTTTGGGCATAACATTTTTAAAGATAGATTCATCCGATGTGAGGTCCTGGGACAGGGATGTCGTATTTGTACAGATTGTAAAGCCCTTTGAGGCCAATTTGTAATTTGCGACATTGGGTTATACAAAATAAACTGAATTGAATTGAACTGAAGAAAATATAGAAAATAGTACGTCATGCTTTGAAAATAGGAAGCAAAGGAGTCCATGCAATGTGGCTGTTTTCCAAAAAACATTCAACATCATGTCTAAGTGGTTGTGCAGCAGATGGGGAGAGAGGAGCAGGCGGGTAGAGATACATGTTGGAGTGAGCAAACAGGCAGCAGCTCAAGAAGGAGAGAGTCAGATGAAAGAGTTTGATAAGTAAAGGGGAGGCTGACAGAACAGGGTATGAACAGCCAGTGCATACCTCTGAGGTTTCATTTATCATGTGTCTCACCTCAAAGAAGAAGCTTCTTTGAGGTGAGACTGCTTTAGCTCTGATAGTTTACATTGGTTTATTGATAGTAATTAACCCTCCTATTACCTTTGGGGTCAATTTGACCCCATTCAATGTTTAACGTCTCTGAAAATATGATTGACATAATTATTTTTTTTGCTTCATATTTCATGACTTTTCCTAATTTATTGGGGACAACATAAAATTCACATGATGAGATGTTTTCAATCGCCTGTACACAACTTGTACGCATTGGTCTTCTGTGGGGTCAATTTGACCCCAGGCTGCTTTTCAATGTGTAAAACATATAAGGAATATCAACTTTTTACATTTATTTAAAGGACTATTTAGGTAGTCAACAAACAAACAAAAAGTACCTGACACTTAAACTTGGGAAACAATATTAATTCTCATTAATTAATTAATCATTTTCTGGAGGTTATAATAGCAGTGGTCAAAGGGGTAACAGATGTTAGTAAATTTGAAGGTAACAGGAGGGTTAATTCCAGTTTTTGTTCTCCTATTATTGAACAGGTCGCTTGCTGGACATTCTGCGTGGTCAGGGCCAGCGAGGTCTCCAAGCCTTCATGGAATCACTGGAGTTCTACCACCCCGACCAGTACACACAGCTGACCGGGCAGCCGCCCACACAGCGGTGCTCCCTCATCCTGGGTAAGGCCGGCACAGGTGTGGACTCACCTCTGGACACAGAGTTGAGTTTCACTTGAGGCTGGAAAATAATCAAGCAAAACGCTTTGAAAAGAGAAGGAAACATCTTAATGTGGAAAGAGGATTGTCTCACGTACAATTTGAATGAAAAGACACTGTATTGAATCGGAAAATCGACTTTATCAAATAGACTCCAACACAAATATTTCAGGGCCGAATATCAAGACTTAATTGTCATCCTGAGACTTTCAAAAAATTGCACATGGCACATGTTAAACACAGACGTTCACATTTAGGATAAGCTCACAAACGTTCATGTTTTAACGGCCAGCAAATAAACCTGAGATACAAACACTTAAAAGGTGTTTGCAACACACTTAGAGCTCTGTGTTCAGTCTTATCTAGTAGATAAGGAGGCAACTCTCTGCAGAGCTGAGCACACACTCTGGTGTTCTTGTGATGCTTAAGACTATCCTAAAGAATGAAGGACATATTAACCAAGCAGAATGTACTGAAAGGCCTTTGGACATTTGGCGCTAATGGTCTGTATGACAAAGAGCAAGAGAAGTAGAGCCAGTGTGGGAACGTGAAAGACAATCTTATTTTAAAAAGCTCTCTTGGTAGATTTCCAAGTTCACAAAGTATACACACAGTGTTAGTTTTCCCAGATGTTTAGGGATTAAAGGAAGCCACTGTGTGCTTGTGACGTTGTGAGTTCACCCTCTCCACACACACACACACACACACACACACTAGCCAGTCGTACCCATGACCCATGACCTCCACCCATCTTCACCCCCTAGATGAGGAGGGTCCGGAGGGCTTGACCCAGTTCTTGCTTGTGGAGGTGCGTAAACTGAGGGAGCAGCTCCGGAGCAGCCGAGTGTGTGAGCGCCGCCTGTCTCAGCGCTGCCGGGTGGCGGAGGACGAACGCAGCCGCGCCGAACGCAAAGCTCAGGAGCTGCGTCAGGACAGACTGCAGCTGGAGAGGTTTGTCTCACTTGTTTTTTGGGGGGGGAGCTGGATTTGGTCCTCTACCTTATATCAGGCTGTGAAAATATAATCCATGTTCACTAAATTCATGGGTGAGAGATGAGGCGTGGAAGATCTCCGGGAGCCTAGAGAGTGAGATTCCATTTGTGTGGATTAAAACTCGTCATGCGACGGGCGCTGCAAGGGAGATGGAGAAAATCAACACAATCAAAAGATTTTAAAAAGGGGAAAGTGCAACTCAAGTTTTTCATTTAAAAAATCCAAAACTCAACAAAAAGCGTCCCGGGGTAGAAAGGGATTCCTTAAATAATAAACATATCATGGCAAAGTCCAGGTTACTAAGACCTCCTGGTCGGCGCTCCCTCCCCGTGTCCAGCTCCTCCTCGCCATGTGCTCAGCTGGGTAAGTGGTGAGGCAGTCTGGGAGACGTAGTTTTGTGCAACAGCGGCCATTTTCTAGTGTGGCATCCCTCCACTACCTGTTCCCTTGTGATGCCACACTACGATGAATCAGTGAATGAGAAACTTTAATCACAATGAATTACATTTAACTGACGCTTTTATCCGAAGCGCCTTAGGCCTACAATCACACCCCGTAGGCACAGCTACAGGTTAAGTATCTTGCTCAAGGACACTTGGGCTAGGGGTAGCACAGCCGGGGATTGAACCGGCCATCCTCTGATTGAAAGATGGAGCCTCTAACCCCTGACCTACACTGGCCTAGCCACAGAAAGCACAAGGTTTACCTCCCTGGGTGATTTTGGGTCTCAGGCTGCGTCAGGACTGGGAGTCGGGCAGTCGAGAGCTGGGCAAGCTGAAGGACAGACACCTGGAGCAGGCGGTGAAGTACTCCAGGGCCCTGGAGGAGCAGGGCAAGGCCTCCACCCGGGAGAGTGAGCTACTGAGGCAGGTGGGTTGGTTGGGAGCAGCGTAATGAAAACTAATCTGTACAGTGTATCATCAACGTATGTTTGATTCCCGACAAATCATAGGAAGTCACAGATATTGATACCGTGGAGATGTGGAACAGAAGACGTTGGCTGGGTTTTAGTGCGACCAGGCCCCAGAGGATGAGTCATTCTCTACATCCCACCACAATCCTCACTTTTAAAAAACAGATGTTACTTGAAATGGTGAATTTGCTAATAACAGTGATCTGCTCGTCGCCCAACTGGCTTCCCCCTGTCGCTCTAAGCTTTGAGGTGCTGGTTCAGGGCCCCATGTGCGTCTGATCTTCAGAGATACAGAAAAAAACCATGTACATAAAGACAGGGAGAAATATTGTAAAGGCTGGGAGTCTATGGGAAGGAGAAATACTACGTTATGTTTGATGGAGTTGCGGCGCCCAGGGCAAGTGTGCTGCCACAGCATGTCAACCCAACCACTGGGGCACGAACCAATACCTATGTGTGACTATTCTGTTGCTATGAAGATAGTGACGTTATTAACCAGCTGCTTTATTACCCCTATGTTCCTGTTACTTAGCTTGCCGTGTGCATGTTAATATAGGACTATAGGTATGATAACCAGCTCATTAGTCATATTTTATACATGTTTTACAGCATAACAAACGGCTGGTGTTGACATGGTATGTGTGGTAATAAGCTGCTTGGCTTGGTCTCCATCCAGGTGGAGGAGCTCAGGTCCAGGCTGACGGAGGCCGACCAACAAGCAGTCGACCCTCCGGGGAGCACCGCGCCGGCAAAGAGGAACAGTTCGCTTCTTCGTGGAACAAATGGTTCTCCACCTGCTTTGCCTGAGAAGCAGCTGCGCCGCACTGAAGTCCGCAGAGCTGAGAATACAGGAAGTCAGACGAGGAACTCAGTTCCTTCCACCGGACTCATCGTATGTTTTTAAATCTACATTGTTTATCGTCTGAAAGCACATTTGCTGTTTCCTATTATGTCAATCTCACTGCCTTTTCCTCAAAGATGTTGCACACTCTTTCTCGTGAACTGTCTATGTTTTATGTCGTCAACATGTGCTTTCTGTTGTTTACCTAAGGCTCTGATGGATATCCTGCAGCAGGACCGCAGGGAGGCTGCAGAGCAGAGGCAGGAGCTCTGTGATGTCATCACCAGACTACAAGGAGACCTCCAGAGCACCGAGGAGCACTGGGACAAGGTGTCACATGATCCTTCAGATTAGATTTGTTTTACTCCATTAGAAAAAAGTTGATGTTGAATGTTTTTTTTTCTGCCTTTGAATATTGGTTGTAACGATACCCTGTGTGTGTAGCTGGAGTCCCAGTGCGAGCAGCTGCAGCTGAAGGTGAGGACTCTCCAGCTGGACTGGGAGACTGAACAGAAGAGGAGCGTGTCCTATTTCAACCAGATCATGGAGCTGGAAAAAGAGAGAGACCAGGTCAGTGTGAATGGACGCCCGTCCACCTCGTGCCAACTTCTATAAATCCACAATCTCAGCTCCCCTGACTCGTCTCAACACTTTTTCCCACCATGCAAACCTTTCGCCAGGCTCTGCGTAGTCGAGACAGCCTGCAGATGGAGTACACCGACTGTCTGCTGGATAAGAACCGTCGGCGCAAACGCATCGCAGAGCTGCAGGCCGACCTGGAGCAGCAGCAGAGGGAGCTGCAGAGGGAGAGGGAGAGGAGCCGGGAGCGGCTGGAGCACAGCAGCCCCAGTCTGCACTGCGTGAGTCCAGGCGGCAGCTCCGGAATCCAGCGCCGTCTCACAACCACACGGCGCTTCATACTCTTCCCCGTGTTCCCCCAGTCCCACCTGTCCCTGTGCAGTGAGGACCAGTGCTACGGCCCCTGCTGTTCCCTCGGCTTGGACCTGAGACCCCCGGCCAACGGCACACGCCCGCCGCTACGAAAGGTCGTCCAGAACTAACGCTCTCACTCACATTCACAGTCGTGGAATCACCGACACGGCGCTGACGACTTATGTCTGCCGCCCCCACAATTGTTTCGGCGGCTGCGGCAACACGTTTTCCCTTTGTCTTTGCGGCGTGCAAGGAATGTAAGGAATGTAGCTTTTGGTCTGCAAAGTGAATTCAGCTTATTGTTGAGAGAGTTTGAGAGAGTGTAGTAGATTCCTGTGCAACCCTCACCGTGTTAGCACCTGCACAACCCCTCTATGGCTGTAAGGCAATCGTTCTCTCGTGTTCTCTGTGCCACAGACGCCCTCGGGTGGCCATGCCAATGACAATTCTGAGGGTAAGCTTTGTGCTCGGACACCTCTCGGACATTCTCACATGATGCACAGAGTGCTTGTATTTGAGGGCTTTATTTCTCCTCCAAAGATTCCCGCTCCAACTCAGAGGAGTATCTCTTCTCGTCAGTGAGTAACCAAACTCTGCTCATTAACAAACACGGGAAGGAAAGAACGAAGGAGACCTGAGCAATAAAGGAGTGAGAATCAGTGTTTTGTAACGACCGTTCTACCCACAGGCAGAGGACAACGAAAAAGAAATAAATCGACTCTCTACGTTTCCCTTCCCACCGTGTGTGGACTCCATCAACCGGCGATGCAACACCGAGTGAGTTCATCACGACAACATACACAGCGTCAGCCTGCTCTCACCAGCTGCATTTCATCCTTAATAACATCCTTTTTGTCTGCCCTCAATAGGTTTGACTTGGACTCGTGGGGCAGTGATGAGAATGATAACATGACAGGTTTTTTTCCATTCAGTCACATTAATTTCTGTTCGTGCTTCCTTCATCCTTCGTATGACTGAAGTTACGAGGCTTTCTGGTGTGTTCTTTTAGGTGAACAGATTGAACCTTCTTTGTGGGATTCAAACTCCTCACACTCGCATCTCTTCCCCCCTGACCTGGTCAACCTGCCTGCAGCCTCTTCACAGAAACCCGATCCGACTGTTTCCAGGTACATCGTCGAGGATTTAAACGCTATCCACGCCAGCCACGAGAAATATCGCGGTGCACTTCGACGTGCAGTGTGTGATGGCTTCCTGCTTAATAACCAATGTCACTTATACACTGCTCACACCTAACCGCCTGCTAGATACGTATGATGGTTGATTTGACACAGTTATGGCCTGAGTATTTGGCCCCATAGACCTTAAGTCAACTGCACCGCCTGAATCTTATATGTGGAATCCTCAAAATGCAAACACTAAAAATATTTCTCGTAGCTACAATTTCACAGAACTTGGTAGTTAACATAATTAGTAATTCAACAGTTTAAAAAGGTTTAATACTGAAAGAGCAAATATTCATAAGACTTACAACATAGCACAAAACAAGCAGAAAAAGTTAACTCTTGCATTATTTAAAGTCAATAGACTAGAGGAGTTGCACTGCTCTCTGCCAGGTCTTTGACTCATGCACACGTCACGCCCTCCTCCTCTAATGCTGCCCGCCCCTGTCATCTCTCAGGACTCCCTCCCGCTCCCCATCCACAAGCCCCCCCCTCTCCCCAAAGCACAGGGGAGCCGGTCTAGCTGACGACATTACGATAGTCGGAGGAACACAAACGGGGATCTTCGTCAGCCATGTGAGAGCTGGTTCCCCAGCTGAATTATGTGGACTGAAAGAGGGCAGCGAGCTGTTGGAGGTGTGTGTGTGTGTGTGTGTGTGTGTGTGTGTAGTGCATGAATCATGTGTGAGCATTGTGTTCATAAAGAGCAGTTGTGCTCATACTGATATGTCTCTCTGACCGTGTCCAGCTGGAGAGGGTTCTGTTTGGGGGGGGCAGCGTGCAGCTGGCCCAGTGCACTGCTGAGGTAGCCCACTTCTCTCTGCAGTGGTGGTCTGAGCCTTCATCGCTCAAATTCAAGAGCAACCCAGAGGGTGAGTCCGCTTTTTCTATGCCGGAGAGTTAACATGAAACGGTAACACTGTGTATACTTAAAGCCTTCATTCATGTCAGTGAGCGATGGGAGGCTAAGCGTACCCCTCCATGTTTCCCGTCCTCAGCGTACTCCGAGCTGTGCTCCCACCTCTCGTCGCCCACTTGTATGGGCGCTGACTCCTTCTATGTGCGTGTTAATCTCAACATGGAGCCTCGCGGTGACCCGCCGTCTCTGGGTGTGTCCTGTGACGACGTGATACACGTCACAGACACACGGTACAATGGGAAGTACCATTGGTACTGTTCGCTGGTGGACCCACACACCGCCAAGCCCCTGCAGGCAGGAACCATGCCCAACTACAACAGGTACGCCAGTTGGACTGCAAACTATTTAATTGTTTTATTTACAGTGTTATTATAATACAATATAAGTACCGTCTATCGATGACAAAGACATATTTTCCACCTCAGGGCACAACAGTTGTTACTTGTTCAGCTCCGGAAAATGTCCCTGGAGCAGAAGGACTTCAAGAGGAAGGTCAGTCTGCTCTTATTGGAATGACGTGCGCTAATGACATAACCGGCTACATTACATGTTTATTCTTCTCCATGTTCCGACACGTAGTTCTTGAAGAAAGCATCCGGACGTGTACGACTGGTCAAGGCCGTGGACCCCAGTTGCCGTGGGATTGGTTCCACACAGCAGGTCCTTTACACACTCAGCAAACGTAAGGTCCAGCCGGTGTTCCCAGAATGCAACACCAAATCTGTGTAATTGTTCTTCTACAAGCCGGGCATTAATGTTACCTTCACGTCCTCAGGTCACGAGGAGCACTTGATCCCGTACAGTTTGGTGCAGCCGGTGCAGGTTGAGGCGAAGCGGCCGGTCATCTTCACCCCCTCTCTTCTTTCCCGCGGTCTCATCGAGAGGCTGCTGCAACCAGCAGAGTCTGGATTGAAGTTCAACACCTGCTCACCGGGTATGCGCACAGCACACACACTTATTCATGTCCCACACAACGACAGACCGGGTGAACAAAAATGTTGATGATTCCTCATTTGACCGCGGCGTGATTCACCCGTCTCCTCCTTCCCCTGTTTCCCGGTGGTTTGCAGAGCCTGTCCCGGCTTCAGAGAGGCGGGACAAGAGAGTGTTCCTGTTGGATGCCAGCAGGCCAGCGACGGCTCTGGGAATACGGCTGCAGTCAATACAGGACGTCGTCAGCCAGGTAATTAAAAAAAAAAAAAAAAAAAAAAAAAACAACACATAGACAAAATAATCTCAAGGCACAAACATCCCAAGTCACGCTCAAGGAAAAGTAAGAAGTGATTAATTTTGCAAATAATAATGCATACACCACCTCCCTCTTTGTCTCAGGACAAGCACTGTCTGCTGGAGCTGGGGCTGCCCAGTGTGGAGGGCTTACTGAGACAGGGGGTGTACCCTATTGTCATTCACATCCGCCCGAAGAACAAAAAGAACAAGAAGCTGAGGTAAGTGGTTGGCAAGTACAGTGAATCCAGTGTACCAGAGTATCAGGTCATCGCAGCATGATAGTACAGCTGTCAGGCTCGTGCAGGTTCACCACACACTTCACCCCATTATAGGGTACATTTTCACTTTTCTGTGTGCTGTTTTATTACCATACAGATAAAGTATATCATTGTTGTTGTTTTATAGAACTTAAAGTGTTTTCCCCTAACTTGCTGTGAATGACGCTCTAACACGTGACATAGGAAGCTTTTTCCGCGGTGTGCGGAGGACAGCGTAATGGAGGAGGTGTGCCAGGCCGAGGAGCTGCAGCTGGAGACACTGCCCCTGCTCCACTACACCCTGGAGCCCAGCACATGGAGCTGTACTGATGAGCTGCTGGCAGCCATACGTAATGCCATCCACCGCCAGCAGAGGGCAGTGGCCTGGATCGAACTGGATCGGCTGCAGTAGAAGGGAGAACCAGCATATTTATGTTCATTCATGCAAACTACAAAACTAGATTATCTTTGCTATGAATCAAGAAGCTGGCAGCTGATGGCAGGTGACACAGCCAGGTTTCTGGAGATGATTAACATTCAGATCATCATACTATTCCAAGGGAGTTGAACAATATACTTCAGGATTTACTTGGAATCCTAATACTTTTGAGGAATTCTCATCTATGTAATCAAGCTGGACTTATTACAATGGGAGGATAGGAAACGCATTTAAAAACTAAAACAGATTTGACATACATATGGAAGGTACAGAGCATTACAGTAGTAATAATGTAGCTGTTTTTATCAATAGGAATTATTCCATGTTACGCGTTTCCATTCAGGTGTATTACACAAGGTGCTAATTGTTTTAAGCATGTTTATGGGTATACAGTTGTGTCATGGGAAATGTAAGCTGTGAGGCCACAAAGAGACTAAATAGGTAAAGGGGATTGCAACATGTTGTAAGCAGAGAGGTAGTGAGGGTGCTAATCTGCTTATCCACATTTTGCATTTGGAATAAATGTGTCCTTTTGGACTAACAGGGTTTGAGATGTACACTAAATAAACAGTTCATATTTAAAAGTATAACATTGGCATAACTGTAATTATATGAACAGTTTTTAAAGATATATATGTTTAGGTGGGATGTATATGACAAAGCAAGAGCTGCATGTATTTACAATACACTAAACAGCAGAAGCTGTAGTTAAGTTGGAAACATTGCCTCGTTTTGTACTGCTAAAAATATATATTTTTAAATGTCTAATCAATTAAAAAAATATATGTATATGAAAATATATGATGTTTTGTCAATTACACAACAGACTTGTTCTAATGGTTGAAGCTTTTATTGAAATAGTAAAACCACGCAGCAGTGTAGTAGATTCAATGAGGGAATAAGACTACTAATAATCTGAAACATAATGTATACCAAGTAATACAAAAGCAATTGCACTAGACAATATATGTTGTATTAATTCCCACTATAAGGAGCACTATATGTTGCCATTCAAAGTTACCAAAACGGCCACTTGGGCATTATCAAACTTTAGAAACAGAGTTCCTTAAAAAGCTTTTTGGGCAATCTCAAAAGGATGTTCAATCATTTATTGTGAAAAATACAAATGCATCACTTCTCATGAATCCGAACTAATACAGTATAAATACAAGGAATACAAAACATGTAAAACATGTAAACGGCGCATTGTGTTTAACATGCAGCTTAAAAATGGCTGCTCAGAGAAAAGTAATCAGTTATTAGGTCAATTCGCAGGTTAGTGACAGACTTGAGCGCTTATTGGCGTGTATGACGTCATGTTTCCAGTGGCAAAGACGCCCCCTGGTGGACGGTGTCGGTACGCGGCGCGCTCCTCCTCCCTCCTCTGATCAACAACCAGCCTGGTGATATCATATGCTGGCAAAACCTCCACACAGAAGCAAAATGGCCGATAGTAAACTAACCGATCATACAGCGTCTGACAGTCATCGAGGGGTTACGCAGGTTTTGTTGACGCCTTGAGAACCGGAGTCGCTCGAGAAGGATAATCGCCTTTCCTCGTTTTTTTCTACGATAAACATTTCGCCTTTCGGTGATGTCATTTCTTATTCAATTTAGCCTCGAAAGCCTAGAAGAACTCGCTCGCTAAGCTAGCCACCAGCTAGCCTGCTAGCGGTAGGGTCTGCAAGAATTTCTGCACAGAAGCACTTTATGTCCGACGTGATTCCCGAGGTGAGTGTTCAACGCCGACGCGACGGTCTTTGGCAGCTTTCCACGCGGTGTGTGCGTGTAAATCCTGCTCGTTATTTCCGTCTCTTGCTCAACTACGACAACGTTTCACAGTTTCCTAATTTTAGAAAGCGCTTCGCTCGTTAACGCGTTGCTGAAGAAACGTCACCGGAGTTGGTCGGTCCACTCGGCCCTGCCCCCCCCCCCCATCCGCTACCGCCGGGACACCCGCTCGCAGCACCGACGGGTCGGTGGGTGTTGTGTGTCCGTTGTAAAGTTACGAATTATAAACCGTAAAGTTTGTACATTTTATTTTTTTATTTGGGGTTATCGTGAGCTAACGTGACGTACCTGTTGTCTGCAGCCAACTGCGTAACGTTAGCGGTTAGTTTTCTGGCGCGGGTCCCACCGCGGCTCCCGGTGCTGCGGTACGGTCGGCCCGCGGAGTCCCCCCCGCTCTTCAGCTCACGACCCGGGGCTCACCAGCCGACGAGCAGGAGCCCTTCTGCTGCTCTCTGGTTAGCTACACGGCTGCTTCTCGCTGGCCTGTTTCCCCCACAAAGTGTGCCTCCGAAGCGGCTGCAAACGGCCGCCTCGTCCGGTACGTTAGTTACGAACCCTGATTTATTAATGGACATGTCGGCAGATTAATTAGTAAAAGATTAATTGAAGGGTTAAAGCCATTCGCTGTGCAGTTGGCGTTCATTAGATGCTAGTCGTGTGCAGCTTAGCTAACCTGAACACGGGGCCGCGTCCTAACCAGCTCTCTGCTATCTGACACTTTACATTTAATCGTTTTTTTTTTTTTCAGCTTCCCGTGGATTTTTATTGTGTAGCTTTTCCATGCACAAAACAAGTCTAACATGACTCAAGTATGTGTACGTATTCATAATACAGAGTTAAAAAAAACTTTTTGGCAGGGTGGGAAGCAAAGTGTGAAGTCAGTTTCAGCATAGCATTACATTACATGTCATTTAGCAGACGATTTTATCCAAAGCGACTTACAATATGTGCATTCAGCCAAGAGTACAAACTAAGAACAACAATAATACAGAAAGTAACATTTCTTCAACATAGTCGAACTACAAAATTACTATAATAAGAGCCATTTAAGTGGCACTGAAGTGCAAATTTGTGTTTTAATCAAGATATAGTCGGAAAAGATGTGTTTTTAGTTTTCCGGTGGAAGATGTAGAGACTTTCTGCTGTCCTGATGTCAGTGGGGAGCTCGTTCCACCACTGAGGAGCCAGGACAGCAAACAGGACAGCATGTTTTCATACTGGACGGATCAGTCTCGTAACTTTACTCTCATTCCCTACAGTCGGTTAGGAGGACTCCTCCTCCACAGGAACACATGTTTGAGAGTTTGAAGTCCCTCGTTTGTTTGGCTGCTGCTGTCTGTGTTGTCTTGTGAGTTGGAATTGCAATCGCTCCCTGGTTAATGAATTATGCAATGAGAAGCCAGGTTTCTATGGGCTGTTGTCAGGCTGTCTGCCCTGGTTAACATTACTGCCTTCACAACATTGACTGTAGCAGAATGCTTTACAGTGATCTGATGTCATAGTAGTATTCATTTTGTGTCCACGTCTCTGTGTGTGTGTACATGTATGCTTTAAGTGAGGATTGTATTACTTTCAGGGTGCCTTTTTTGAGATGTAGCATGAATAATTGAATGTGTGCATTCCTCTTCACAGACAGGAGAATCAGGAAAGGGAGCAGTAGTTCATGGAAGACAAGAAAAAGAAGAAAGAAGATAAAAAGAAAAGGGAAACCTCTCAGAAGGTAAACGTGTTGGCCCAAAAATACTCTGTGTGTGTGTGTGTGTGTGTGTGTGTGTGTGTGTGTGTGTGTGTGTGTGTGTGTGTGTGTGTGTGTGTGTGTGTGTGTGTGTGTGTGTGTGTGTGTGTGTGTGTGTGTGTGTGTGTGTGTGTGTGTGTGTGTGTTTAATTTTTGCTGAGTAGTGCCTTGTTGTTTCAGTTGCAGTAGCAAAACTGAAAGTTACACTTTGTTCTCATCTAACAGTTATTCTTTCTATTTTAGGTGCCAGAACCGAAAATCAAAGGTATGTTTATTTTCTTCATCATTAGACATTTCTTCCTTTTTCTCACTCAATATTCCATATTATTATGTCACAGGCATGATCTTTATATGCTTTAATCGGCAGCACCCTGGTCTCACGATAACTTTAACCTTTTGTAATGACCACAGTTGCATTTTCTTAAACTGTCAGCTGTAGAGAAGCTTAACGTACCTGTAGCTCAGACTCGTACCCAAACTGTGTTTCTCTTGGCGTACCTGAGTCTACCAGATGTTCACACCTCTTCATTAAATCTGTTTTTAGTGCCAGAATCAGCCAAGCCCTCCTGTTCCCAGCCGCTCGCCACCGCAGGCTCAGTGTCCCCCAGCCCTGGCCCTGTTGCCCCCTCATCCCCCAGTCCTGCTGCTGCCGGGGTTTCTGCACAAGTTCCTCCTGGTGGCGGGAACAATGCAAAGCAGCGGACTGCTGTGGCCAACGGACAGCCCTCCTCCTCCCCCTCTGGAAGCCAGACCTCCCAGCAGCAGCGATACATGTCCAGAGAGGTTCCACCAAGATTTCGCTGCCAGCAGGATCAAAAAGTGCTACTGAAGAGGGGCCAGCCACCGCTGTCCTCCATGCTGCGGGGGGGAGGTGGAGGGGAAGGGGGTGCAGGAGGCAGCGGCTGGGAAGCCGCGCCATCGCTTTCATCACAGGGAGCAGATGACCCCAATGCAAACACAGCTGGAGGCACAGGTGGGTTAACGTCTTGGAACAGAAAAAGATGGTCAACTTGACTGATGTGTAGATCACTGAATGCTGCACATACAAACTACTACAAACTGCATTTCGAGGCTCAGCCCTGTTGTACAATGACACTGAATGCACCGTGAAGCTGTGTATGTTTAGGAACGCCACTGTCATTATTTGGTCTTGTCACGGCTGGAATTGTCAATGAACTACCACATTTTTGTCCGTATAGATTCCAATCTGGGTTCATCATCCGCCTCACCCCCCAACTCCTCATCGTCATTATGTGCTGCTGCTCTGTCGTCTTCTTCTACTACTACTACTTCAACTTATGCAAATTCCACATGGGGGGCGGGCTCTGGCAGCCAGTCCTCTTCTCAGGGCTGCGGGAAGGTGATTGTTGATGGGACGGACCTGGGGGATTGGCCTAGCATCCTAGGAGGGGCCAAATTGAGTTCTGACAGGGCTGGAGGAGGAGGGGTGGTGCAGGAGCAAGACTGCTCTGGTAACAACAACTACAGTAGTGCCTCATGGAGTGAGAGAAACATCCAGCAGAAGGGAGGAGCAACAACAGCAGCAGTAGTAGTAGTAGGAGGAGGAGGAGCAGGGAATATGGACAATCCTTCCTCGCCTCGTTCTTCTCCTCTTTCCCCCTCTTCCTCGCTTAATGAATGTGTTCAGTCAAGTGGTGGCGTGTGGGGCTCTTCCAACCCCTCTCAGGTGGAGGCAGGGCTGGGATCAGCAGCATTTTACAATTCCAAAGTCTCCCGTCTTCTTCCTGGGCCTCAGGAGAGCCCTGTGGTTGGCAGCAGCAGCAGCAGTGTCCCTGGTGCCAATTTCAACCCCAACGTGAACCCCTCCGCCTGGCCCGCCCTGGTGCAGGGTGGGCCATCATCCTCGGCTGGCGACGGCCTTCCACTACACTCGTCCATTACTTCAGCTTCCTCGTTCTCGGCCAGCACTACGACTCCCGTCACCACTCACTCTCTTTCATCTGTGAATCAAACTGGTCTCCATCAGCAGCACACTGAGACAGCTGTGGGAGCACGGAGTGGAGAACAACAGCAGCAGCAGCACTTTGGAAACCCAGGACCAGAGTTGGGTTCGGGCGGGGGAACAAGAGGAGCAGGACCAAATCAAGAAGGCGGTGATGAGGGGGGCTGTGGGCCTGCTAGTGCTGATGGAGAAGGAAGTGTCTCTTCGTCTTCCTCCTCTGCTGCCTCTTCTTGGAGATCCATGCCTCCAGTGTCCTCTGACCTGTGTACAGGTGCCTCACAGGCAGATGGGTGGGGCGGGGGAGGAACTGGAGCTCAGGGGCAGGAAGGGGGTGTGTGGGGCTTTGGAGGCCAGGGTGACAAGGCAAGGTGGGGTGGGGGAAATAATGGTAGCTCAAATACCCCAGTGGTATCTCAGGGAGCGTGGGAAGGAGGCAGTTCAGCAGCAGAGTGGGGTGGCACAGCGGGAGGTGTAAGTTCGAGTAACTTGGCAATAGGAAGAGGAGGAGGAGGAGGTGGGAGCAGCAGCAGCAGTAGTGGAGGTAGTGGAGTTATAGGCGGCAGCGTTTTGCAGGACTCTGCCTCACCGAAGTTTGACACTATGACAAAAGCTTGGGACAATCAGAAAGGGGTGGAAAGTGGGGAGGGGACAGATGGGGAGTGGGGAGGAGGAGGACAGGGTGGAGGCACTACAGGTGGAGCACCGTTGTCCTCTAGTGGAGGAGGGTCCATAGCTGGAAGTGGTGGAGGAGAGAGTGATAATGGATTTAAGCAGGAGCCAGCTTCGTCTGTAAACAAATGTTCCGACCAGACCTCCAATGCTGAGGTGGCCTTACTCGGCATGCTCAATCGATCTGACCTGGACCCCCGGGTTCTCTCCAACACGGGCTGGGGGCAGACCCAGATTCGACAGAATGTGGCCTGGGACCTGGATACCACAACGGGAGCAAAAAAGAGAAATGAAAGAAGCACTTCATCATCCTCTGCATTCTCATCAGCAACCATGAACACTACCACTAGTCGTGGCCCTGGGTACCCATCTAACACCAGTTCAATAACTAATGAGCCACCTGTCGGCAGCCACACAGCCAGCCTGGTCTCTGGTCCTGTTGCAGCAAGGGAGGGCTGGGATGGTGGTGCTACTACGCAGTCCACTTGTGGTCCTCACATGCTCGGTAGCACTGTAAGGAAGCAAGGAAAGCTAGAAGAAGATGTAGAGGGCAAGTCAGCTGGAGGCTGGGGTGCTCTCCCACCTGAAAACCAGGGCAAAGGATGGGGGACTGAAGAGAAAAAATGGGGTGATCACAGAGGAGGAGGAGGAGGGGGGGGAGGGGGAGGGAGAGGTGGTGGTCGTGGTGGTGGTGGTGGTGGTGGTGGAAGGGGAGGGAACTGGAGAGACTATGGAGAACAGGGTAGTGGTTGGGCAGATGGTCCAGAAGATAAAGGGGTAGGAGGATGGAAGGGTACTGGAAGAGGAGAGGCAGGTGGTTGGGGAGGAGAGAGGGGACAGAGGGACTCTATACCTGGAGGTGGAGGAGGTGATGGGCGAAGCAGAGGTGGAAGCAACTCTGATGAGAAGGGATCTTCCTGGGGTCATTTGGATGAAGGAGGAGCTCAGCGAGGAGGTTGGGTAGGAGGAGATGTGGGTGGAGGCAAATCCCACCAGGACTGGGGGAGTTCAAAGCCCCACGCAGCAGCAGCAGCAGCAGCAGCACAGATACCAAACAGCCAAGTGGCACCAATGAAATCCCCAAATCAACAGCAGCACCAATCACAGGGCCAGCAGCCACAAGGAGGTCCCGTTCAAGGAGGCTGGAACAGCCGGCCTAATGTTGGAGGTGGAGCTCCACCATCTAAGAATCAGAACCAAAGCCCGGGCTGGAGCTCTGGCCCGATCCCCCAAGTCTCTGGGGGTGGGGGCGACTCCCTGGAGCCCAGCGGCTGGGAAGAACCCTCCCCTCAGTCAATCAGTCGCAAAATGGAAATCGATGATGGCACTTCAGCCTGGGGAGACCCAATCCGCTTCAAAAGCAAGAACGTGAATCTGTGGGACAAGAAGAGTGCAGCGCCTGGCCAAAGCCACGGTCAGCAGGCCCCACCACCCCCCATCCAACAGCCACCTAGAAGGCAGCAGGGGATGCAACATGGCCGGGACACCAACCCTGGCAATGCTGCAGTGGGTAAGTAGAAGATGTACCATTGCAAATAAGTGTTCACATGGCAAACCACAACCAACCTGGATCAGCATTTGAAGTGTTCGTGTTAAGTATTGCACATTGTCTTTACTCTGTCATCAATCTCCATGTGCAGGCATGTGGGGAGGAGGTGCGCAATCTGTGGATAATGGTACGACCACTTGGGGCCAGTCGTCCGACGCAGCAACAGGCTGGGGTGATCCAGATGAGCCCGGCAAAGCTTCTGGTTGGGGGAACCCTTCACCCAACTCTGGTAAATCTGGTAAGAAGATGAACAAAATAATTCATAATATTCGGAGTTATGCTCATTATAATTTTTAGACATGGGGCTCAAATCAAGCAACATCACACATCCCTCAATTTCAAAGGGTTCACCGTTTTCAAACCACAAGTTAAAAACAGAGGACGTCTAGAGAAATGACATCTAGGGAAATGACATGGCCACTTTAAAACCATCCTTTTTGATTTCCCTGCAGGCACCAAATCAACGGAGAGCTGGGGTGGGAAGGGAGAGGGCCCTGTTGCGGCCTCTCGTCACCCCAGCTGGGACGAGGAAGACGATGGTAGCGGAGGGGTCTGGAACAACTCTGTCTCGCAGGGAAACAGCTCCTCCTTCAACTCCGGAGGCTGGGGTCAGACTCATGGAGGAAAGAGGGGCAACCTCAAGGTAGGGGAAATTAGCAATGCAACGACACACCAAGCTTTAGCGTGGCCACTTTTGGTTCATTGTATTAACGCAAAGCACTCATTTCCCTCTGTCGTCATGTGAACTTTTGTTGATGAGTTTTTTGATGGAGTGTAATGTCTGTATTTCTTTCCTGTAGAGTGGAGGAGGGGACAGCTGGATGAACCCAGTGTCACGCCAGTTTTCAAACATGGGTCTTTTGGTAAGATGTTAATTCACTACAAAAATAACCTCGTTAACTCTATTAGCTATCGGAAACCGCAATTGTAACGCGTTTCTGGTGTTTGACTTTTAACCAGCTGGATACAAGTCTCTGCTTGAATCACCGATCGAGGTCTCGCCTCAGCCTTTCAGAGCGCAAACAAAGCAAACAATGTCAGCAGTGCTGACAGAGCTAACAGTGTTAACCTGGGGGGCCGGAGGGTGGGCACTGTGCTGCGACATGTTATCAATGGTAACTGCTGCACGAGTGCAGTCCAGGCGGAGGCCCGGAGCAAGCCAGTGGGGGACAGAAAGGAACGCAAACAATGGAGCTCTCATTTCAACACACGCACATAGGGAGTGTGATTTAGTTCTCTGCTCGGGTAGAAGTTACTCCCACTGTATCTTTACACAGCAATTGTTTGTTTGCTGCTATACTAATTGTCTGAACGTGAGAACCTTTATAATGTGTTCTCTTTCATAAAATCTAAACTTGCCGCTCATATAAATGTTTATAGAGGTGGCTGAATCAAGGAGACCTCTGTAACTGGCCCCGGAACGAGTGTGTTCATGACTTTGTGGTTCCTCAGGGTGACGACCCAAGTCTTGACAAAAAGATGGAAGGAGACAAGAGGGGAATAACTGACTATAACGGAGAGATGCGGAGGGGAGGAAGAGGCGGAGGAGGGTACCGCATGCCTGGTTCCAAAGACATGGGTCCCGTTGAAATGGGGCCCTACGGTGAAAAGGTACGTAGCTGTTGTGCCAACCAGTATCTTACATTTACAGAACTTACATTTTCAACGTTTGCTCCAATTTTGTATTATTTCACCTTCTTTTTTTTATATATCAACAATATCTGCTGTGTGGGGCAGGTGTGATAACTTGAGCACCCGAGGGAAGAAGGCACTATATGAGAAAACGCATCACAAGTTGCGTTAGATGCATTAATATGGTTGTTTTGGTTTCATTGCACTCCAGATGGGGGGGCATGGGGTGTTTGTTGGCGGTGGCGGAGGGATGCCTCAGCCTCGAGGGATGCACCAGCCTGGCATGCATCCAATGAATCCCTCCCAGGGTTTACGTGCTCAAGTGCCTCATCAGTTCCTGTCGGCTCAGGTATGGTTTTTAGTTTTTGTCTCTTTTTGTGTTTTAGTTCAACTTAATGGAGAATACGGGTCTCCTGAGTCCTGGCAATGGTTATTTAACACACAAAGAAAGAAAATGTTTTTGTTCTTAGCTTTTCAAAAGTTAAGAGTCACTTGTCCTCACTTCACACACACACACACACACACACACACACACACACACACACACACACACACACACACACACACACACACATGCATGCACACATGCACACATACATAGGCTCTCACCTGAGAAAACGCTTCAAATCCAAATGATCAGATACCTGCAAATCTTTTTAAAAAACACATGAGAATGTTCCAATATTATAAAAAAAAATAGGTTCACATCACAAAAAGGCCCAATCTTGACATTAGATAACAAGTCCGACCCATATTGCACAATGTAGCGTATAATATTCAATAAGTAGAAAGACACTAAAATCAATTTGAATACGTAAATAAGCCTAGTGGTGACAATACTAAAAACAACAATTAAATAAATGAGAAACAAAGACGAGAAGAACAAAATATATAAACATCTGTAACGTATAGAGCCTTATTTCTTCTTGTTGAATAGGTTTTTATCCTATGCACCTGTCAAAAAAAGACCTTTTGGAATCTTTTTTAACTTGTTAACTTGGCATCTAAATTAGTATAGTCATTCATACTTGAGTGGAGCTCGATGAATGGATTGTCACCGTTTTTCATATTACTCCATCAAGTGTCTATCAACAGCCATATACAAAGAAATTCCTGTGACGTGCAGGTGCCGCCGGGTCCTATGCTGAAGCAGATGCCCTCTCCTGGTGGTAGTGTGGGTGGAGTGGTTGGAGGTGTTGGTGGTGTCAGTGGCGTTGGAAGTGTCGGAGGGCTCGGCGGTGTTGGTGGAGGAGCGTTCCCTCCTAATCAGATTTCCCCACAGCAGCTCGCAATGCTCAGCAACATTTACCCCCACATGCAGCAGTTCCATCTGGTATGTCATCTAAACGTTATATTAGCTAATTGATGTACTGACCACTTTGAGAAAGCTATTTCCTTTTTGTAGAGCTGAGAAAAAATAATCAATAGTTATCAAGAATTGAATTAAACAACAACTTATTTCGGTCTGGGCGATTTAAAAAAAAAAAAAAAAAAAAAAAAATCTCTGATTTGAGCTTAAATGTGATTTTTCTCTGGTTGTTTTACAGGTAACTGAATATCTTTGCGTGACGCTTTTTGGGCGTTGACCTTTTTCTCCCCCTTCATTTCAGACAACAACATATTAATAAATCAGGAAAATAATCATCACATACATCAACATTGAAGATCGTCATTTGCAGCCCTACTCTGTTGTCGGACTTTGCTTGACCTGTATTGACTATTTTAAAACACATGGTTTTAAAATAACAAGAGCACAAGCCAATGTATTCTTTGTTTACCTCCATCTCTGACCATTTCTGCCCACCTCCCCACAGGCTTGTCAGCTCCTGCTACAGCAGCAGCAGCAGCAACAACAACAGCAGCAGCAGCAACAACAGCAGCAGCAACAACTGCTCCTGCAGAACCAGAGGAAGTTCCCTCAGCCTCTAAGGCAGCAGCCAGACCCACAGCAGGTGAGCATGATCACGTCGTATACCTCACCACATGCACCGTCACCACGACTTTTCCTGCAACAACTGTACTTTGCAGTGATTCAGATTTTTTTTTTTTTTATCTTGTCTTTTCCTCAGCTGGCAAGAATTATGGCTATTCTGCAGCAGCAGAGGCAGCTTCAGCAGGGTGGAGTTGGAGGAGGATCATCAGGAGGAGGGAGCTCTAAACTCTCCCCCTCTCACCTGGGAGGAGGCCTATCCAAACAGTCCATGGTCGACAACCTTTCACATCCTGGAATGGGGGGGCCCTTATCAGACATTCATGCAAAAACGCAAGGGATGTACTCTGGTGAGTACAACAGGCGACTCATCTGAGGCTTAAGCTCCACTTGGGGTTCGGTCAGCTGTAAAAACTTCAACCCACCACTGGTTTTATTTAATGCTTTTAGTGGTGTTTGTTTGGCCGCGAAAGTCTTAAAACCTCTCTGGTACATGAAGTCAGAACATCCACAGGGATGTAGAATCAAGTGAGGGCAACAGCACTCGTCTCTGCCCACCTGCAATAGAGTCTTGGTGTCCTGTCGTTGGTTAGGTGAGCCAAAAAGGTTATGTGACTATTGTCACATAAACCATCTTTTAAAAGAAATCCCCTTTTTGTTTTTTCTGCCGCCGGTTAGTAATGGCTCTTCGAGAATGGTCGAATAGTTTCCTGCAGATATCGAATAATACTTTTGGCACTAAGGCTGAGCTGAACATTAGTTGAAGGTGATGTGCTCTTGCTCATGTTGGTTGTCCCACTCGCCAGGGCTTGCCCCCGGTGGTAACCTGTCAGGACTTGAGCTCGGTCCCATGATGGGAGGAATGAAGGACACCGGAGGACAGCAATCCCGCTTCAAATGGATGATGGAGGGCCACTCCCCAGCTCCTTCTCCCCCTGACACGGGCCTCCACAAGAATGGTAGGTTAGCAGATGGTTCGTAACATGTTTTTTGCAAAGGCAAAATTCACACGTGGGGAAAGCACACCTCCCAGGCTGTTGTCAATCTGGTCTTAACTGCTTTTGTAATCCCCTTCATTCAGTGTATCTGAACGAGCCGCCGTGAATCAGTGATTTGAGGTATATTCTCAGTAGTCTGATTTTTTGCTCTCTCTCCCGTCCACTCTTCCCCAGGTCCTTTACCCAGTGCTATGAAAGTGAGGGGAGGATCCCCTTATTCCCAGTATGAAATGCCGGGCAGTGATGGTTTAGGGATTCCCCCTCAAGGTTCTTCAGACAACTGGCACCGGACCCCAGGGAGTAAAATGGTGAACAAACCCGCCACATCCAGCTGGCCACCAGGTGAGCAGGTCCTTCTCTGCTACATGTTACCAAAGGATGGTGAATTAGGATGAGAGGAGTAGAAGGTAGTAGATGTAATATTAAATCAGACTCAAATATACAGGAAGCTGAAAGTTTGTACGACAGAAGTCAACCAGTCCGGCTTTAGTGCAGTGTATTACAGACTATTTACATTCACTACTTGCCGTGTTTGGTTTAGAAAATAGCAAAACAAGCTTATCAATAAGTGTTCTGTTCTCCCCGGTCAGAGTTCCAGCCCGGTGTGCCCTGGAAGGGAATCCAAAGCAGTGGTGACCCCGAGTCCGATCCGTACATGACCCCTGGTAGTGTTCTTGGCGCCCCAGGACCCCAGAGCCTCAATGACTCTGACCACCAGTTATTGCGAGACAACATAGGTACCTGACTGAACTTGAGACACATGTGTGTTGGTTGTACTTGAAAGTAGTGCTCTGGTGCCCCTTATTGACCAAGTCTAAGGGCAAAGGGTTGACTGCTTTCCTCACGGGCTCTATGGGCCCTTGTCTTCATCACAGGGTGTGTTCCTTTCAGATAACTTTGTAATGTTTTCTAGGGCCAAACCCCTCCCTCAACACCTCGCTGCCTTCACCCGGTGCCTGGCCCTACAGTGCCTCAGACAGCCCCCATAGCAATGCACACAGCACAGGTATTTGTTTGATTTTTATCTGCTACTTTATTTCTTTTTAAAACTCTGTCTTATCTGCTCCGTAGTTCTTGATTAATTTCTGTTTTATTTTGTTCTGTTCCTATAATTGTGTATGCACTGTATTTTACTGGAGTACAAGTTGTCCCACAAAGATACCAAAGGAGTTTGCTGCACTGCTTGCTCTACTCTCCCGTTTCCGTTTGCCAAAAAGTATCTCCCCATTTCCTCTTCAGGAAAGTACTCGGAGTACAAGCCCAGCTGGCCCCCAGAGCCCATCGGACAAAACAAGTTATGGAAAACCAATCGCAACAGCTCACAGCTGCCACGCCCCCCTCCTGGCTTAACTAATCAGAAGCAGGCCTCGCCCTCCCCATGGGGTAGCGGAGGCCCGCGGTTGGCTCGGAGCTGGGGAGGAGGCGGGATTAATCAAGAGTCAAGATTTGGGCCAGGTACTGTTTACAGGGGAAATGTTTTTTTCCACACCATTTGTCAATGTATGCCTGACCTACATACTGTATAGAGGAATCTCTTTTAGACTGATATGATGACTCTGGTTTATGAAAGTTTTATGAAACCTTGTGATAAATAAGGTAATCGTCAGCGCCTCCGTTGTTTGTCATCCGCTGTGACGTCCTTGATAATTCTTTTGACCTTCTCTTTGTTACCGTTTGTCTTCCTAGGCTCAGCTTGGAGCGATGGCGTTGCCTCCAGAGGCAGCTGCTGGTTGCTGCTGAGCAACCTCACCCCCCAGGTAAGGAGTGACGGAGGTTGAGACATGAAAATCCATCGGAGGGACACACTTTAAATCTGCAGTCTATAAACTAAGAGAGGGCTGGAGGGTGAGGAGAAGATGAGACCACAGCAGAATTGTTCATGGCTTAAAAAGCAGCTGCCCAGACAGATTGGTCTGGCTTGAATTTAGCAACGTTGTACCACTGCTCATGCATCTGAATTCCCCTTCAGTCCGACTTATGCAAATTAGGCGGAATGATGCGTGACCCAGCTGTAATTGGATTGAGAATCAGGATGAGCCATTTAATCAATTAGGGCGTACAACACTTGCATGACACTGCTCTGGGAAAGAAGTATAGACAAATTTGTTTCAGTAATATAGATTTATTTTATTTTTACAAGAATCCGTTCACTAAGACTTGCACAACTTGTATATCTCATTGTAGGTGACAGGATTACAGACTGATGAAGCCACAGTATCGTTCCGTTATTTGTTAATACACGGTGCTTCATACACGTAACCAATGTTGTAACCTCTTAGATTCCCTGACCTTTCCCTGGATTTGAGTATTGTGTCACACACACAATCGTTTACACATAAGTGTGTTTTCTTTCCCCCTGTAGATTGACGGCTCCACGCTGAGAACTATCTGCATGCAGCATGGCCCCCTGCTGACCTTCCACCTCGGCTTGACCCAGGGCAGTGCTCTGATTCGCTACAGCAGCCGACAGGAAGCAGCCAAGGCCCAGGGTGCACTGCACATGTAGGTTAACCTGCAACCTCACTGATGCACAACGTACACGTCATGAAAATGCTAAATATCTTTGTCTTGTAAATCCTTCTCAGGTGCGTTCTGGGCAACACCACAATCCTGGCGGAGTTTGTGAGTGAAGAAGAAGTCGCTCGCTATTTTGCACATTCCCAGGCCGGAGGGGCAGAGGGGCCCAGCTCAGGAGGGTCAGCAGCCGGTGGGACGCAGGGTTCTTCTGGAACGGGCTCAGCTGTGGCCAGCAGTGGAGGTAGCTCCCCTGGGAATGAGCGGGCAGCAGCGGGCACGACTTCAGGTGGAGACGGCAATGGTGGTGGAGGAGGAGGGGATAGTGGAGCAGCGGCTCTAGGTAGTGTGAGGTCCTCTGCCTCTGGCTGGCAGAGTCTCGATGGTACAGGCAGTTCTTCAGACGCCTCTTCAGCCCAAGGACCGGGGCTGGGGATATTTTCCCAGTGGAGCACCAATGGGGCGGGGGAAGGAGGGGGTGTCGGGGGTGTAGACTCTGGGAGGTCTGGGCTCTGGGGGGGCATGACTGCAGGATACCCCAGCAGCAGCCTGTGGGGAGCACCGCAAATGGAGGAAAGGCACCAAATGGACAGCCCTGCCGCATTGTTGCCTGGCGACCTGCTGGGGGGAGGAGCTGATTCCATCTGACGAGCCCCCTTCATTTGTACGTGCAGGTTTGGACACACTGATACAAAATACACTGGGATACATATGTACTTAATATAGCACACACAAACATTTACATGGTATGCATAGTAATGTAATACACATGTGCATACATATACATAGTATGCATATTATTGTGCACACATCAAGCAGAAATGTGAGACATGCTTACACACATTCTCGTGGCCAGACTTAAGCTATTATATAAACAAATGCAGGGACTGTTAGATGTGTATACAGCCTTTTTCCACAGATGAAGATTTCAACTGCTTAGACTTGAAACCTGAAAAAGAATGAAATGTCAGTTGGTCTCAAAGACTTGACTGGATTGCAATGTGCTTATTAGTAAATGGGACTTTTCAACAGATTTACATACACATGCACACACCAAATACAGACAAGCCTTCAGACAGATGGGCACTGTAAACAGCATTACCTTCATCGTATACGAGAACTTAAAACTACTACATGATGTGAGGTTAAAGTGCAGTTTGTATTCACGTCTCCTTAGAAAAAGAAAAAAACGGAGACCGAATCCAAACACATGCAAACGGCTCTGATTGAGAACAGAACTGTATCTTACTGTGTATGTTAGTTTTTTTTTTTTTCCTGTTTGTATGTATGGTTTTAATTTTTGAACAGTGAAAATATTGAAAAATGTCATTGTTCTGTTTTCAAAATGCTGACCTCCTACTGTTGTATCTCACGCACTCTTTCTCTGTTATTCTCTCCAACATGTTTGTTACTGTTGCAGTGATAAATGTTAAATTGCTGGCAGTTTGAGGCTATGTTGCATTTCTCCATGTGTCGATACTGTGCGCAGTGTCACCCACACTATATGGACATGAGTATGATTGAGACCAAGTAAGTGGATTAAACCACCAGTTTGTGTGCGAGTGAGAGAATGTGAGGATAATGTGTGCGTGCGTGTGTGTATGCATGTTACTGCCTGTCATAATGTGGGCAAGGCTGCTTACTCTACAGAAGGTCTATACAAAAATGTTTTGAGTGCATTCGGTATACTGCTGACTGTGTTAAGAAATATTGGCACTAATGCTTTTTTTTTCTCATTTGAAGTTGTTTTTTTAGCATACTTGTCTTTTTTATTGTCCGACCTGCAATAATAAAAAAGAACATTTAATGACACAAAGAGCTGAAGGCATATGCGTTGAGTACATGGACATGCCAAATCTTATCAAACTGTGTGGAGTGGGAGGGAGGGGTGGGACGGGTTGTTTACAGATGCAGAGTAAGAGTTACCGTACGTTTTTAATGTTCTGTTGTTGTGTATTCGTTTTAAATTAAGACAGGCTTTAACACTCCTGTACAGTGTTTTCGTTATGAGATTTTACAAAGGAAAAATTTATTTAAACAAATGAACAAGATTAATAAAGATGAAAGTATTGGCTTCTAAATATGTCCTTGTAATTTATTTTTTGGTGTATGGATATAGGTTTCTGGGTAGTGGTAAAAAGAACATGTTTTTTTTTTTCTATTAAAACAATCCTAGTTTCAGCAGTGCCTCAGCTATAATTCTCTCTCGCTCTCTCTCTCTCTTGCGCTATATATATATATATATATATATATAAACACACAGACAATGTCTTGAGCATGTCAAATAATTTACATTAAGTGACAGTCCTTTCTGCAGGAAAACACGCCTGTGTCCATCTGTTGGCCTCACTAACATCGCCAAACCAATCCTATTTAACGCCCACGTCATCCTAGGGTAAACTTCTGAATATTTTATGAAATTAGTTACAGTTTCTAATACAGTTACTGGTTTTCGTTGCCTTGGGTGAAGACATAACCAACAAGTTGTGTTATAGACCACTGTTTGGTCTTCTCACCGTTTTAGGCCGGGTTAAATGAATTTCCTCATTACCATTCTAAATATGCAGATAAACTTAACTACAATTTGTGAAACACAAACACCCAGATGTATACATGCCTTAGCTTGTTTCATTTAGAAGATCTGAGCCAATCACTCGGACATGAGAGATGCTTGGTTATATATATATATTACTGCTCTCATAAAGACAACCAGTAGGCCTACGACCAGATTCACTTTGCAAACCGCATTGTGACTCAAAGCGAGTAACATAAATAAACGGGGTGATTGGTGAGTGGTCGAGCGTTCCCAAGGAGCCGTTGGCTGTGACGTTTTCCGTCAATGACTGTGCCCTGACATCCAGAGGATGACATCATCGACGTTGTGAGCGGGCGCGCTGTTGAGTCACGAGAGGGGGAGACAGACTCGAGTGGAGGACGGCCGCCGCGCTGCTGGACCTTCTCTGGGACTATCAACAGGGAGTGCAACCGACGACAGAGCTAAGAGCTGGGGGTATGAGAGCCGCCAGAATCCGCGCCCATCCTCCTCAACCCAGGCCCCTGTCCGACTGACAACCATCGGAGCAGAACCTCGACGGATTCAGCTCTCGGACGAACCCAGTATCGGGTGAGTGGTGGGTCGGAGAACCACCGAAACCGAGGGGGAAAAGGGGCCCGATTCGGCCGAACCGGAGGCTTGTATTCACGGCGTACGGGAGGGGGGGAGGGGGCGAGCAGCAGCGGGGATGGCTATCCACACGGGACGAGTTCGGTCCAATAATGGGTGCGGTTAGAAACCCCAAAAGACGTGAAAGTACGACATACCTTCCAGCGTGAGCACATTAACCGGTAACTTTAACATCTAAAGGGATAATGGTGCAGTAACGTCGCGGCTCGGCTAATGTAGCTTACTCTGAAGCAGCTAACGCGTACTAACGTGACATTTAAATGCATCACTTTGGCATTTCAATAACTTAACGCACGGAGTCCGCACGTTATACAAACGGACGTTTATAAAAATAAAAACGAAGCTGTTCGGGTATTTAATGAAATGTAGCGCGAACTGATATTAGTTGTAACGTCAAATCTTAGCCAACCCGACAAATGTAAACCGTGAAAGAGCGACGTCGCCTGACACATGACACGTACCGCCTATTAAACTGTAACTTTTGTTTGTTTTTGTTCTTGCATTTAGTGTCTAGTCGGTAACACGCGAGCTGGCTGTGGAGTGACAGCTGCCCGACTAAGAGGCGTAGCAGTGTTTCATGTGACTGTGAAATCCTCTGGCACTACTTCACTCTTTCTATTTTTTATTTTCTTTAAAGAGGACTTCTTTTGTAGGCTTTCATTGTAAGGCACTTTCTACACAAGTGAGTCTGACTGTAATGTGTAAAGATATGCAACATGACATCACACCTGGGATACAGGTGACTTAAACTATGAATAGGGGGTTCAACCACAGCCCACTGTCGAGACCCTCCCAACCATAACCGCACATGGTTGCTTCACATCTCACGAGGCCATATGGACAAACATCCAATGATGCATTCTCCACTTCGCTGCCATGTTTTCACTAAGCGTAGCATTGCAATAGCAAGTGTTTCTGTTTTTTGCTGAGGCTATTTGGAGTAAACAAATGAGTGTATGCGAGTGACGGCCACAGTGTACGCAGTCTTAAACATGCAGCAAAGCACTGTGCAGTTTAACATTGTGTGTCACCATGACAGTACAAAGCTATTAATCAATGGCACTGACTGTGTAGCCTTGTGATTCATGTTGCGCCCTAAATCAGGTCCATGGCTACAGTGCATGAGACAACCTCTTGGTGTAATGAAACCCAAACCGTTTATTAACCCGACTCTATCTGCCTCAGCACATCAACGATGGCAGGTTGTCCTCATCTGATGGAGTAGACGGGGTCGAGGGCATCTTACGATTTGATATTTCAGTCAACGTTATTTTACTTGCAAGGCCTGTGCGCTGCGGTTTGTTTTGAGGTTCAAACGAGGCTCAGTTCATCACAGATAATGGTAGTAAGTCAGCTACCATTATTGTTTTTAAGTGGTTTTAGGACAGAGCTGGTGTCTGCAACTCTCTGCTGTGTGCATACAATCAAGCAAAGTAACTTGTGGGATAATTTATGTTGGGACAAAGGAGGTTCTGGCAGGAACAGACAGAATGCAATGCACTGATCCAGCAGAATTGATGACTCTTCTTCTGCTGGCTTGAACTGGCACGTCCTCAAAACGGAGGTTTCTGAGAACGCTTTGTTTGGCAATTTCTGTGTTGGTTGGAGACTATTTATCTATAGGTGAGGGGGGGGGTAGAGGCAGGAATCTTGAATAATGTTACGGGCTATTTTAGAGCGTGGCAATATATTGCATGCTTTATATATTGTATGTAATTACACTTGTTCTTTTTAATAATAAAAAATCTCATTGTTAAAATACATATGCTCAACCCATATCGTAGCATTAGCAAGTATTTGGTCCAAAAAATAATTAGATATTTCCCCTATAATTTCCAGCCCAAGTCCATTTTATGCGTTGCCTTCTTGACTTGTCAACAAGTCACATGACTCCAAGTGATATTTGAAGATGCAGCGGTGCTGATTATGGTACGAGAGTCCCCTGTTGCTATAAAGGGTTCAGTTTTGTTTACATAGTTTCCCCAAATTGGTGGCGAGGAAGCGAATCCCTTAGATCTCAGCAGCGCTTTGCTTCCTGAAGTTCATCGCACGGAAATGATCCGAGGGCCTCGCCGCGCGTGGAGCCGGTCGGCACGCCGCGGCGGCTCGTGCCGCCGCTCCCCTGGCAGTGCTGGTCCAGAACAGTGGAGAGCTTAGTCCTGCTTTTGCGGTGGCTGCACAATGTGACGTGGGAGAGAGCCTACTAAATAAATGATGATCCTGCTCCAGCATCACGTGCAGGTCAGCTCGGCTCACAAGACGCGCGCGCGCGTGCGTGCGTGTGCGTGTGTGTGTGTGTGTGTGTGTGTGCGTGTGTGTGCGTGTGTGCGTGTGTGCGTGTGTGTGTGTGTGGCAGGCAGTCGTTTCGGCTCCGAGCTTCAACTGACGATTCCATGGAGCCACTTCGGTTTTGCTGTGTTTTCTTTTTCCTACCATCCCAGCTTTCGCTGATCTCACTGCAACCACCTCCCCCTCCCAGCGGACATACACATCTAATCGTGCATTTCTGGAGGTCAGACAGCTGTTGGCCGATCAGCCCTGCCCAGGCGGCATTCTCACACAAACACGTGGTCGGTTCAGTGTTTTCAGGCCGGATCATCAGCAGCTGACTGACTCTTGAGGATATCTTCACTGTGTCACTCGGTGTGGGGGGGGTGAAATGCCCAACGCTACTTTCCGAGTTGCACAGTAGCTCGTGCTGTAATGTTTTTTGAGTTAGTGGTGAGAGATAAGTGGCACGTCGGAGATGTGCTACTGTGTTGCGTGTCCTTCGCCTCCTTATGATCGTCTCTGTGTGTTTCTGTTGGTAACAGTGACAACCCGCAAACATGGAGCTCAGAGTGGGGAACAAATACCGGCTCGGCCGAAAGATAGGGAGTGGCTCCTTTGGGGACATTTACCTTGGTAAGTGTGACACTTTCTTTTTGTGTTTGCATGCCATGCTCAACTTTCCATGTGTCTCTTCTGCTAAGGGTCTTTCCACATTAGTCTCTCTTCATACTGCAACATCAATTCATCTTGACTTCTCTTGGCACCAAACTGGATTTTCCTTCATATTCATCCATAATTGTCCTGCTACAGGCACATTTGCCATCGCTCTTACAGCTATAGTTTAACTCTATTCAAAGCTATATTTAGAGAAGTACAGTAACACTGTATTAATGCAAGGCCAAACTGTACACATTATGATACTAATATAGAACAAAACAAGCTGTACACATTATGATGGTGCTGGTTGTGGTCCTCTTGTGTCTTCTCAGGTGCCAACATTGCCACTGGTGAGGAGGTAGCCATCAAGCTGGAATGTGTGAAGACCAAACACCCACAGTTGCACATTGAAAGCAAGTTCTACAAGATGATGCAAGGAGGAGGTAAAGAGAGACTGTTGCTTTGCCGGGATTCTTTAAGCGTTCCTTGTCAAATGTCACTTGCAATATTCTAGATGCATGTATATCGCACCATGATGTCTTTAAACAGACCGTTTCAAATTCTTGTAGCGTAAATCCGACCTTGGTAAAAGTATATAAAGGCATTTTCAAAATATTAATTGTATAGAATTTACTCGTAATGATGGCAAGTACAGTAATCTAAACTGTGCCAGTGGAACTAGTTGAGCGTACTTCATGCTGACTGTGTGTGTTCCAGTGGGTATTCCATCCATAAAGTGGTGTGGAGCAGAGGGAGACTACAACGTGATGGTCATGGAGCTGCTCGGTCCCAGTCTGGAGGACCTTTTCAACTTCTGCTCCCGGAAGTTCAGCCTAAAGACCGTCCTGCTTTTGGCAGACCAGATGGTACGACACAAAGCCTCATGTGAACCCACGGCCGTCGGTTCTGTTTACAAGTCGAATGCAGAGACGTAATATTTATGATCCTATTAGGTTATGTGCATGACCTACTTTAATTTCATTTAATGGTGCAGGCGCTCTCTCTTGCACTCTATAAATCTCTCTCTCTCTCTCTCTCTATCTATCTATCTATCTATCTATCTATATCTATATCTATATCTATATCTATATATATATGCGCGTGTTATATTGCACATGATTCCCCTGAGGCTACTTTGAAGATTGTAGCTCTTATGTCTCCACTACTCTGGTGCAGCCAGTGTACTCCATAGTTCTGGCCTTTCTTTTTAGACTGCTATATGAGATTTAATTTCATACGTCGCTTGTTCAAACGCAACTCATCTCACCTTTTGTTCCAACTGCATCCAGGTTGCTGTGTCAGTCCTTTTTTAAATGGGCCTTCACTTATAGCCTGGGGTCATCACCTCCTCCTGTCCTGTCTTCATATATCCTGCTGTCCTCCCATGTCCTCTCATGTATAGAGTGCACCTTCAACTGCTCTAAATGGACAGTGGTGATTTGATAGCACTAGACGGTGTTACTGTGTATGTTAATGCCACTGTGACGCTGCCCAATGTTTCCTCATTGTGTTTTTTGTTCTGTGCTGCAGAGCCTGACCTCTTTGTCTCTCCTGGTTTCAGATAAGTCGCATTGAGTACATCCACTCCAAGAATTTCATCCATCGGGACGTTAAGCCCGACAACTTCCTCATGGGGCTTGGCAAGAAGGGCAACTTGGTGTACATCATTGACTTTGGCCTTGCCAAGAAGTACCGTGACGCCCGCACACACCAGCACATCCCTTACAGGGAGAACAAGAACCTGACCGGCACGGCGCGCTACGCCTCCATCAACACGCATCTTGGAATTGGTAAGCTACATTTGGAGCGTTTGTTTTGATGTGGTTGGGTATCAATAATTGGTGCTAAATTGGTTACCTATCATGCAGAACATTGGATTAGACCCTCAGGAAATGGTACTGCTGTTGGTTCTTGACCGCCTGGCCATGTAACTCACAACTGTGATTCAGTTTGTTTACGTTCTCTGTGACTACCACGGCAGAGCGGTCGTCTAAAGTCGGGATGATGCTGACGAAAGCAAACAGCAATGCAGTGAGACATAATGTCAGTCGAAATGGAGAGAAAATGTGCTTCTCCGCTTCTTTATGGCTCTCATTAGATTGTACGGATAAGAGCGTTCAGCGCTTGCCATGTTGCTGACACACCTTCTGCCTCGTCAGGGTCACACCCTCGCTCTACGTTGACAGCTGCCTCTCTCCACCATGTTAAATGTAATTCATCAGAGCTTGGCTTACTGATGATATCTCCCTCTACATGACATTCATCCCTAGCCTGGAGGTGTAATGCACTGCACTGCCTGACAGATTGTCCCTGTCGACAGAAGTTTTTTGGAATCTTTTCAAAAAACATTTTCTAAATCGGTCCTTAGAATTTTTAATGCTTTTACCACGCTTTAGTGTCTGTCAAATTGAAAGAGACGGCTGCAGGAATGAGTCCCGAGACACAAACTTCAACAGATTTTGCGTTTATGCTTTAACATTTTTTCCAAAATTCGTGATCCATTTGTTCAGATCATCTCGCGGGACACAATGTGCACGTATCATATACTTGTTTACCACGGATTGTATTTTCTGCAATAATCTCAAATCCAATGGGAAAATCTCATTTGACTTTTTACATTAGGGATTCTTACATTTGCTATTTTCAGTCAGGAGGTTCTAGGTGCTCAAACTGTTCTTTATTGACAGCCGCCATATCTCTCGCCTTTCCACTTCTCTTTTTGGCCTCCTCTACATCGTCTTTTTGTTTACGCTCACCCTATCAGATCCTACAGGGGATGTGAAGGAAGAGGGCTCATGAGAGAACGGAGGAAGTGCTGTTGTCACTTCAGTGCTGAGCTTTTTTTATTTTTTTACATTGCTAACTATTTGAACTACTTTTATAGTTTACTATCTAAACAGCTGCAGCCCAACAAGTTGCATATCGCTGTGTTTTGGTAAGATAACATTTGACTTTTCAAAAGTATGCATTGAATGTGGAACCAAATCAGCCATCAATGGCAGGGGGTGTCGTGATGTCTATCCCTTGCGTTGCCGGGTTCTGGAGGTTCTTTAGTGTGTTTTCATGTGTTGTGTGAATAACGGGCTTCACAAGTGCCTCTGTAAGAAGTGCCACTAAAGGCTGGGACTGGTTGTAAGTTCTCAAAGCCACAGATTTCGAAGACACTGTTTTATTTCAAAACATTAAATAGGATATGTATGATCTTCAGCTGAGATCCCTCAGTATTCTCACTCTTGTATGCACTCTCCCGCTTTTGTTAACAGAGCAGTCCAGACGTGACGACCTGGAGTCTCTTGGCTATGTCCTCATGTACTTCAACCTGGGCTCCCTCCCCTGGCAGGGTCTCAAGGCCGCTACCAAGAGACAGAAGTATGAGCGAATCAGTGAGAAGAAAATGTCCACACCCATCGAGGTTCTTTGTAAAGGATACCCGTGTAAGTACCATTTCTTTGTTTTGGGCAGCAACTTACCTGTAGTCAACAGTGGTTTTTAGAGATGCACCGATCAGGTTTTTTGGGCCGATCACTGAAATCAGTGTCCGAACCCATAATAGCGATCACGGCGTCGATTGAAGCATTCTATTTATTGTGTAGCATTATTGCCTAGGACTATTAGGAAATACACATCTAAAGCACCTCCAAACATTAAAAAAATTACATATTTCTTTAAACATTTAGGACTTTTACTTTGAAAACTGTCCTAATTGATGCATTAAAATAGTTTGATTGCTATTGTAGGGGATTGATTTCAGATATATATGGAACACATCTGCATTATTCATTTCCTGGAACTCTTGGGGAATTCTATACACAGGACTTTTTTTAACATACAAAAGTCTGACTTATTTTTATAAACTCTTCTTTGGTATAGTAACAATGTTTTAATGTTAGCATAATTTAAGCTAAATCTCAGAAACGATCTATAAAGATACAAAATCAGTTCATTGTTTACTTGTATATGTTAGTGTATGATTTGTCGACATCTTATCTTGAAAAACGGATGTTGTTTCACGTGGCTCTTTCCGCTAACTTTGCAAAACCGGATGTTGTGGCACTCGGCGGCGCATCGTCTCCGTTGCGGCGCGCGGCGATTGAAACGTCTCTGATAGTATTTCTCGCAGATGTGATGTCATCTGATCGATCGGTTTAATCAGGCATTTTGAGAACGCCGATCAAAACCGACAATGGCAATATCGGCGATATGGATCGGCGCCGATTAGATCGGTGCATCCCTAGTGGTTTTTCCTTGCTGTTGGAGTGTTGCGGGTGTGTTTGAGGGTGTGTGTGTATACTGAGTTTGCTAATTTGTTCTCCTCCAGCTGAGTTCTCCACATACCTGAATTTCTGCCGCTCCCTCCGTTTTGATGACAAGCCAGACTACTCTTACCTACGACAACTCTTCAGAAATCTGTTCCACCGCCAGGGCTTCTCCTACGACTACGTCTTTGACTGGAACATGCTCAAATTCGTAAGTTTCCGTGAAGTGTGTCACTGGAGTGTTGACGTCATCGTTCAGCCCTCTTTGATGCTGAAAAGCTTGCAATATACACTACTGTTAAAAGATTTGGGGTCACTTGGAAATGTCCTTATTTTCCAATTATGATAACATTAAATGAATCAGAAATGCACTCTCTACATTGTTATTGTGGTAAATGACTATTCTAGGTTGAAACATCTGGTGTTTAATGAAATATCTAATTAGGTGTATCTCCAGTGTTTTGATGGTACATTGCGTTATTGCCTTAGAAGACTAACGGAGGGGTAGAAAACCCTTGGAAACCCTTTTAATGTTAGTGCAGCTGAAAACAGTTATGCTGGTGAGAAGCTGTAACAAGTTTGAAGAACACCATTAATATTTCAAATAAAAATCATAATTTTTTGTCTAGACTTACTCTCTATTCATTTTGCAACTAATTTGATAAATAAAAGTGAGTTTTCATGGAAAACACGAAATTGTCTGGTTGACCCCAAACTTTTTAACTGTTGTTGTATTTCAGCTTATTCAGAGCTGCGTTTTGTTCTTGATCCCTCAGGGTGCGAGTCGAACCGCTGAGGATGGGGAACGGGAGAGGAGGGCCGGAGATGAGAGGGACGAGCGAATCGGAGGGGCCCCCCCGAGGGTGTCTGCGTCGCGGGGCCTGCCCCCGGGTCCCATCCCTGCAGCTGCCAACAGAGTCCGGAACGGGCCCGAGCAGGCCATCTCCAACCCGGCCTCGCGGGTCCAGCCGTCTGGTGAGCGTTCTGCTGACTTGCCCAAGTCTGAAACGCCGCCCCTCTGTCTTCACGGAGCCACACTACACACTGTGGTCGGGTCACATTCGTACTCCTCCTTTCAGGGAACACGTCGCCCCGTGCGATTTCTCGCGCAGAGCGGGAGAGGAAGGTGAGCATGCGGCTCCACCGCGGGGCTCCTGCCAACGTCTCGTCCTCTGATCTCACAGCCCGCCATGACCAATCCAGAATTTCCGCATCGCAGGTGAGAAAACATCCTCCGCTCCTTTTGGTCGGTCGTGTAACGCACTGCATGTTGTGTTCAGCTAACGATGTGAGCTGTGAGCCACAATATGTGAATGTGAGAATGACTCGACATCAAGAATATAGTCTTGAGGGGATAAAAGCAAACGGAACTATCACCCAGCACAAATTTATTTATACCAAATAAGATGTTGATAATTGAACAGGAACTCTTGCGCAATAAAATCCCAGTAAATATAACAGCACCTCAAACTGAAGCCTAAAAAATGACCTCAAACTAAACTATTTATTAAAAAAACTAAAATAAGTATGTGCTGTTCATACAGTGCAGTTGTCAGAACAGTGTTGTTGTTGTTGTTGTTGGTGGTGGTGGTGGTGGTGGCCGACAGTCCATATCGTGTCTTCCTTTTCTTGCAGGTCAGCGTGCCGTTCGAGCACATTGGGAAGTAGACTTCTTTGGCTCTGCATGCACATGAAACTGACAGGTGAGGTCTTGCATCACTTGCTCATCCCCATGCCGACTGCTGCCGACTGCTGCGACGATAACTTATCGCTCCGCTTGTCGTTGCAGGGCTGCAAGGTATATTCATCGCCTCGATTTTAATTTTTCTTTTTTTACCCCGTCTTATGAAGATGATTGCCAATGGACACGTGGATCTTTGGAAAAGGACAGTGAATTTTTTTCTTCAGGATCCAGTGAAGTATGTGGCGCTATCCATCATGCACTCTTTTCATGATCCCTTTTTTGCTGAACCGTGGACCCCCACAACACGAAAGGCAAATGAATGACAGTCCTACACCATTTTTACTCCATAGTTGCTCATCCCTGCTCCACCCCTCAAAACATTTCCCTCGGTACCTTCTGTCAGACGCGTGTGGAGAGCAGTTAGCGTCAAAGGAGAGAAAAAGGTATCCGGGACATGTGCATGTTTCTCGTCAAAGGTCGACTTAGTGATCGATTATAGGCTTAGTAAAGATTTTTCTTTTTACGGTCAAATCGGCGAAAAACAAGTTTTAAGTGTACGTCAGCTGTTTATTATGAGTTTCCTTTTTCTTTTTGTGGAGAATTAACAGTTAAAAGATGGAACAAATGAGGCGTGGTAGATGAGAGGGTAGTGTACAACAAGAACGGTAGCTCTGGAAAAGGATAAGCAAGTGGTGTTTTAGCTGTTGTAGAGTAATATTTCCCGGTGAAGTAGCAATTGGTGCTTGCTTGCCCTTCATCCATGTTGTGATGATTTACTGTCCCTCAAAACCTCCACCTCCCCTTACTTTGCCTGTTCGGTGTTTCCTCTGGTTTTATGTGCGTGGCGAAGGTGAAGAACGACCATCGGTCTCGCAAAGACACACTCCAAGTCTTGAGGGAAGCTCCTCAGGAAACTCTGTGTATTTGAACAGATACCATAGCTGCCCATTGTGGCTAACAAATAGTGGCTGCAATTTTTATGATGGGTCTAAATGTTACCATTTTTTATTTTTATTTCTGTTGTTGGAGGTCATGGGGGAACGGACAGGCTCTGTTTGGGGGTGACTCTTAGGGGGCTAGGACATCCAATTAATTTTTTTTTTAATCTTTACTGCACTGTAAATATTATTTTTTATTTCAATGTAAAGCCAACATGTTTTGTTTTAAAGGGTAAAGTAGAAAAATGCATAGTAATGACATAAATTGGGGCCGAGTTCAGACTTTTAGGTATTTAAAGGACTAAATTGTGGAATTGGCTTCTGTTCCTTTGCCAGCTGGGTCGTGTGTGTGTGTGTGTGTGTGTGTGTGTGTGTGTGTGTGTGTGTGTGTGTGTGTGTGTGTGTGTGTGTGTGTGTGTGTGTGTGTGTGTGTGTGTGTGTGTGTGTGTGTGTGTGTGTGTGTGTGTGTGTGTGTGTGTGTGTGTGTGTGTGTGTGTGTGTGTGTGTGTGTGTGTGTGTGTGTGTGTGTGTGTGTGTGTGTGTGTGTGTGTGTGTGTGTGTGTGCCTTTGTACAGGCCACCGGGACCCAGTGGCATTGTGACCACTTCGGTTGGGAGTGATAAACGGTTGAGGTGATGGGGATTTCACTTTATGTATTGCGTACTGATATCTTGTACAGTTCTTTAACACACTTTATTTACAACAGTATTTGTGTATATTTTATGAAGTAATAAAAATGAATAACGTTGCTCACAACCTTTTGCTGACTTTTCTCTGTCTACTGCTGCCTGCAGAACGATTTTGCTTCTTTCTTATTTAACACCATAATAATAACATAAAAGTTACGTCATGACAATCGCACAGAGACCCGGAAAAATAAAACGTGCTCAATGCGCATGCGCCGTAAACTGAGTTTTCCAGTGGCAGCTGCTGACGAAACAGCGAACTGCAAGAAGAGGAGGAAGAAGAAGAAGATGATGGTGGTGGGGGTGGTGATGATGTGGAGGAAATAACGGAACGCTGTCTCCATCATCTCCGGCGGGGAACCGACCAGATACAGACAGACTCGCAGACATGTCGGTGGAGGTGCGCGTGGCGCCTCTTTAAAGCGGAGGAGACCTCACGGGGAGCAGCAGGCTAGCTAACTAGCATTAGCTCGGCGCAGTTAACACTCAGCTGCAGACTCCAGCTGGAGGGAAGAGGAGGAGAAAAAGAAAAAGGCAAGTTCCCTAGCGAGTGTGTCTGTCGTGTGAATGTTAACGCGTGGCCAATTCACTTGTTTTCTCAAAGTGTTTTGTAACGATGAGCTAAGAAGAAGCTTTGATTCAATCCAGCGCAGATCAAATAACGGCGGATGAGGTGAAGGAGGAGGAGGATGGAGCCGTAAGCTCTCAACAACAGCTAGCCTTTTATTTCTCTTCACGCAGACTGTTGCAGTCGCACATATAATAATCCGAAGTGCACGTGTGAGTGAGACCGATGGGCCCCTGCTGCCTCGTTCTTTGCGGGCTCTACAATAGCTTCACTTGGAGCCATTAGGAAGAGTCGTGGTCACGGTGAAGCTCTTGAACGCGGCCTCAATGGCCGGATGCTCTCCAGGGCTTCAGATGGCCTGTCACACAGACCGCTGATCCATGAGGTCAGAGTCCAGTGCGTTATGATGGGTGCAGTCTGCAGGAGTGTGAGGTCTCTCTGTCTCTGTCTCTCTCTCTGTCTCTCTGTCTCTGTGCCCACTGGGAAGCACCGATCTGTGCTGTTGTTAAAGGCTCCAGTGAGCACAGACCTGACCTCCATATTTATTTGTAATCAGATGTATAGGTAGTTTTATTATGTCAATCTGTTTTGACTGGTTTGCATCCATCCATGGTTGGTAAATACACAAGTCCATGGATAAATGCCACGATAAACAAAACTTCCCCTCAATACAGGGATCATACGGTCTTGGAAAACCTGGACAAGTCATGGAATTTAAAAAGTAGTTATTTCCAGGCCTGAAAAATTCAATTTCCAAAAGTCATGGACATTTGTTATATTCATATGTTCATTTACGCAGTTTGATTAAAAGAATAAACATGTATATACATTTTTTCGTACTTACTATTGTCTCATTTAAGGTGTGTGTGTGTGTGTGTGTGTGTGTGTGTGTGTGTGTGTGTGTGTGTGTGTGTGTGTGTGTGTACATACATGCTGAGATTTCACAAACTGTTTGGTCATGGAAATCCATTGGTCAACGTGTGAATAAACCCTGTTGATCACAGCTGTTACTCGTCTGTTGGTGTTGATCACCTTGGTGAATGCATTGGCGAGCAGCATGAGTCATCAGGGGGGTTGGAGATCATCGGGAAATTAGTTTACACTGAATTATCTGATTGTCGCCTTCCTGGAATCCCCACCAGGTCACGTGAGCGTAGTTGGAGCGATGGCGGCACTGAGAGGTCTGCAGTGATTTGATCTGGTGGGCGGTGGAGCGGCTGTCTGGATGCTTTTGATCCAGTTTGGCTAAATCAATGCAGCGAATGTGATTTCTTCTGATATTTCCTCTCTACTAAATCCTTATTTGGAAACTCGGGAGACTAGTTCCAGTGGGACTGACATCCTCCCATTCTGCTGACGTGGCACACGTGCAGAGTTATCATTGGGGTTGATGCAATGCAAACCCAAGAAAGACGATTCGGAGGGTTTATGTGTTGGTGTCGGTATCATACGCCCTCCTCTGTTTACTGCTCTGTTTCTGTTTTTCCTTCTGTTCAGGCCTGTTGAAACGCATTAACACCTTCCAGATTAACCTAGAACATCAGGTGTTGCTGCAGCTTGTTGTCAGCCACTTATTCAAAACATCTGGCTGCAATTAACTTCCATTATCCGAGGAGCACGTGTATATTTTAGTTTATGAAGTCTCATATTCATCCTTTCTCCGTGCAGATGGCTCACCTTTGGCGCCGAGACCTCGGCCTGGCAGCGCCGCTGGGGAATGACTCTCCTGTAGGCTTCGCCCCGGGGCCCCCGGCCTCGGTGGCCCCGCAGCAAGCCAACTCCTCCTGGGTGCCGGAGGCCCCGGTGGTCACGGCAGAAGAGCCCATTTTCCTCATGACCGCGACTGCCCAGACTATCTCTGGGTTTTTCGTCTGGACAGCGCTTCTGATCACATGCCACCAGGTGAGGAGCGGCTCGGGGGATATCCACGGCGGAGAGAAATGAACAAGGCGTTTTATTGATTGATATCCACGCCACACTATTATCAGTCGAAACGCAGCATTAGTGTCGCGAAGAAATAGGTGTTTTTTGGATCGCCTGAGATGAACTGTCCACTAGGGGGAGCTCCTTTGAAACTACGTTCCTTTCAGGTTTTTTTCTTCTTTTCTGTTTGCAGTCATGCCGCTAGTAGGAAACTCTGAAGTGACAACTTTTAGGGATGCACCGATTTGCAAATGTTCTCGTCCTTTGACGATTTTGTCAGAAGCCTGACCTGACGATTCCGATCATAATTAACATGAAGGCCGAAAAATAATCCCAACCATCGAATAGTCAGTGTAAACCCGGCAAAAGAAATCCTGTGGTGGTTTTTAATATGAAAACAAACCATTGATGAGGGAATACATTGTATTTTTATTTAAATGCTTTGATATGCTTTGGTTTCTTATTCTCCACATATTTATGTCTTTTTGGCTACATTTCTTTTAATATTTGACTTTCTGGACCACATGGACGCCCGGCCTTTAACCTTCATGTACGGACGGGCTGTTGAGTACAATTAGCCCTTCTTTATTTTTTAACTGAATACAGTCGACGCATTCACACCCAGGAGTATTTTTCCACGAGCTCCGATGTAATCTAAAGCCAGACGCACGCTCACACACCAAACACATGCAATGCAGTTAAAAAAAGAAAGTTTCACTTCCTGTGGGGAGAAAGCTTCCAAATGTTGACATATTTCCCGGTAGCTGGTCCACACTTGTTGGACAACGTTTTTTTTAAATAGTTTGTCTTTATTTGGTAGTCAACAGTGGAGAAATTACTGTTTTAGCAGTTAGTGTTCTAAACCTCTGGGCTGTGTACTCGGTGATCGTGGTGCAGTTAGGCCCATGTACGTTTATCACTAAGCGTCCCTTTTTTATGGGAGGCATATGTTCACCCTCTATTGTTCTCCACACAGAGGCTTAAAGAAGAGCCCTCTGTCACTGTGGAGGGTCACCTAGCAACAAGCCCTGTGAGCGGACCGCACTGTCTCGCTTGGCGTATTGTCGCCCACTGTTTGTTAACGCGAGTCAAAAGGTGTGTGTGTGTTTACCGACCGGGGAAAGGTGAGCGCCGCCACATTGTGCGAAGTGGAAGGGAGCCGGATGAAGTGGACCCAGAGGCCCGCCCTGTTCTTCCTGCCGTCCGCTTGCTCTCAATAGGAGTGATGAAAGCCGGTGTCAGTTACCCCAAAAGGGCCGCACCCCCCCTCCAATGTCTTAAGCAAACACACACTGGCTCTACTCTGCTCAGACTAACCAGGGGCTGGCATGCCGGTTTCATGAGGTGGCAATTAGATTTAAACTCATTTATCCCCCGCGTTATGATTCCGTGTGTCCGTTGTTAAACGTCTGCCTTAAAAAGCCACGAGCCCGAGGAGAAAGACACTGTCAAGAGAAAAAGATGGATGAATAAATGATTTACCGTCCCTCCTGGAAAGAAAAACAGCCCATCTCATCTTCACTCACACATTGCACATTAGATTATATTATATTAGATACTCCTTTTATTAGTCCCTCAGTGGGGAACTTGCAGGATTACAGCAGCAGGTGCACAGTAATAAAAAACACAAATAAAAAAGTAGAAAAACAGTAAGGAAAATTCAAAAAATACAATATCAATATTAAATATACAGACAGAATACAAAAAAGTATATACAAGGTAATATTAATGAAGCGTATTGTCAACAGATTAAAGTGCACCCATAACCTCCCCGTTTACTTTGACATATAAACCAGTTCCCAGACCCCCTTCCCCTCTCATGGTCTCACCCAGTGAGCCGCACAGGACCTTTAGGAGGACACATTTTGACCTCTTTATGAACGAGTATACTCAGACCCACAGAGTAAAAACCTCCCCCAATCGTCCACAGAGCACATTGGAGCCGAGGTGCGTCTAATAAACGTTTGCATGACTCGTCTCCGGTATGTTTCAGCTGTGTTCTTGCCCTCTTCTTCATCTTTTTAGATCTACATGCACCTGCGTTACTACAGCTCTCCCAACGAGCAGAGGCACATCGTTCGGATCCTCTTCATCGTCCCCATCTACGCCTTCGACTCCTGGCTCAGCCTCCTCTTCTTCACCAATGAGGAGTACTATGTGTACTTTGGCACCGTCCGAGACTGCTACGAAGGTGAGTGGACACGGCGCGGCGGAATCTTGCGTCGCCATTACTTGGCAAAAAAAACGTCTGAACGTTCACTCGCTCTGTGACTCGGAGCAGAAGTCACGGCTGTGAGGATGAACGTGACGCGGTACCCCCGCTGGCAGATGGCCTTTGCCGTGTATTCGTTTGCAAAGGTTGCCATCTTTGTCCTCGGGTCTCTCTGGCCTCTTGGGAATGCAGGAGGGGGGGAGGGGGGGGGGGGGGTAACCTGTTTCCTAGCAACTGCAGGAAAATGAGCAAATCCTTGAGAAGACTTTTAAAAGGCATCTCACTTGTGAGCAGACAAGCTTTTGTCCAGTCCCTCACGGACCAATAAGACAACAAGCAATCATGTAAACAGTATATATATCGTACTGAGGTTATTTCTGAGGCAATTTGCTTCTGATCCCATGTGCTCGATGAGGATAATTGCCTGAGCATGCGTGTGGTGCTGAAGCTACTCGTTGGTCCGCATGAAGCTGGGTCAGGCCTCTCATTGTGATGATTCACTTGAGCGGTTGCTTATTATTTTTCCTATCATCTTAGCATTTTTTTAAATAATTTAGGCGATTGCTATCGCGCCCATAAGCAGCATAACGTGCGCTTTGAGTTCAGGCTTAATGTAGACGCCTTTGCACAAATGCTATGCGCCTTTATGGCTGATCAGACGTCGCCCATTATGTGCCTATTACATGAAAGATGTGCTCGGTACTAAACCGTCCCTCATTTCCCTTTTGGGAGTGCGTCACAATCACAATTCGTCGCCACCATCGCACGTCTAGATGAAGGTTGTTGATCTCGTGAGTAACGCTCTCAGATATCTAGGCTCTCACTTTGCATCAGATAAAGAGCCGTTCAAGTCCGAAGCAGGGGAAGCACCCTGTCAGAGGGCAGGGGTCCTGCAACATGAGCGGAGCCCACACTGTGCTGACTTGGTGCTGGCAGGGCGGTCGGTGTGCTGCAGTCACAGGCGCACGTTTAAGCTGAGAGCCACTGGGTCAAATTAAACCCCCAAAACACAAATAAATCCCCCAGGTCACAGCGTGTTGGACAATAAGAACACTAATCTCACAGGAAGACACTGGGGGTTTTGTAAAAGCTTGGATGCATTCAGGTTTGAGGTCTCAGATCAGTCCTAAATTATTTTCAGGTCTCCATCCTCAATCCTCCTAACAAATGAGCTTTTCTTCTCTTTTTATTTACGGCTGTGAATCACTAATGAGACACTCATGATAACTATTCCATTGTTCCCCCAACGTGTGACCCTCTTCAGCCTTTGTCATCTACAACTTCCTGAGTCTGTGTTACGAGTATCTGGGAGGAGAGAGCGCCATCATGGCCGAGATCAGAGGGAAGCAGATCGAGTGAGTCTTCTTTGCTCTTTTCTTGACGCCATTCTCTTCCCTTCTGCCGAGACTCTTTGTTGACGGTCGTTTCGCGGTAAAGCGACCTGTTGAATTTGAACCCGCTCGTCCGTGCAGGTCCAGCTGTGTGTACGGGACCTGCTGTCTGTGGGGCAGGACGTACTCCATCGGCTTCCTCAGGTTCTGCAAACAGGTACCGATCCCCCCCGGGCTCATCTACTGTGCGTTGTTTAAATTACTCAAAGGGTGTTCGAACTTTGTATTCAGTGAATTCAGTATATTTCGATCCATATTGAGAGCTGGTTTGAATAACTGTACAGCCAACAAAGTAACTGTCATGTCTAATTAAGATACTCAAATATATGACATGACGTGCAAAGTGGTTGTTAATAGATCAGCTTTATAGAACATGTTAATGCTAACATGATACACGTTTCCTTCACGTCTCACTGAGTAATTCAATTCAATTCAGTTTATTTGTGTAGCCCAATATTACAAATGTGTCTGAGTGCTTTACAATCTGTACACATAGATAGATTTAGAGTTAAAAAAATATTGTATTGCTGGTTCTCAGAAGCGTTACACTCGGTTTAGATGAAGACTTCTGAGTGTTTCCCACCGACTCTACTCGTCTCCCTCTCGCCTCTTCAGGCTACTCTCCAGTTCTGCGTGGTGAAGCCCCTGATGGCTGTGATCACGGTCATCCTCCAGGCCTTCGGGAAATACAGAGATGGAGACTTCAAGTATGTCTCCACAGTCGCAGCACATGCACCTCCCTGTGTGTCGTGATCAGGCTTCAGCAAAACACCTAGACGTCAGCCATGTGTGTCATCGCTAAAGCGCTCTCTCTCTCCCCCCCTCCAGCGTGGCGAGTGGCTACCTGTACGTGACCATCATCTACAACGTCTCCGTCAGCCTGTCGCTCTACGCGCTCTTCCTCTTCTACTTCGCCACGCGTGAACTGCTCGTCCCGTACAACCCCATGCTCAAGTTCTTCATGGTCAAGTCGGTCATCTTTCTCTCCTTCTGGCAAGGTGAGAAATGAAGTCCGCCTCTCAAGATGTCCTTCCTATCAAAACAGTGTATATTTCCAAAAGGAAGTAAAAGCAATGTTACATACTAACATGTAGCATGTTCCCCAATGTGTTCTTCTTCTTCTTCTTCTTCTTCTTCTTCTTCTTCTTCTTCTTCTTCTTCTTCTTCTTCTTCTTCTTCTTCTTCTTCTTCTTCTTCTTCTCTTCCGCCTCTCTTTCGCACGCTGCAGGCGTGCTGCTGGCCATCCTGGAGAAGTGCGGCGCCATCCCTCAGATCAGCTCGGCGGGCTTCTCCGTGGGCGAGGGAACGGTCGCCGCCGGGTACCAAAACTTCATCGTCTGCATCGAGATGTTCTTTGCCGCCGTGGCTCTGCGCCACGCCTTCACCTACAAGGTCTACATGGACAAGAGGCTGGACTCGTATGGTGAGGGCAGCATGCAGGGGGCTGGGCTCGCTCCGACGGCTGTGAGACCGACACATTAACACCAGGAGATGAGAGGAGAGAGTCTGGGTGGTACTCTGTGTTCGCTCCATGGGTCCTAACCCTTCGCTCTGATTCCTGCCTTTAACGCTCTCTCAATATGTCCAAGTCTTATTCCTCTGCCTTTCCTTCATTTTCATCTTGACTTTCTCTTATTCCTTGTCTCTCTCTTTGTCTCTATTTCCTTCCCTCTCTCCTTCACTGCGCTGCGCTGAAAGGCTCCTTTCCTACCTACGGACAGTACGGTAGGTCGGATGCTAGCCGTGTGTCACCAGAGTTCTGGATGTTCGCCCCCATGCCTGTTTTTTCATTTGCCCGTCGGTGTTTGAATGTGGTTTCAGTTTACTCATTTTAAACGCCCGGCCGTCTTATTTTTGTTTGTTTATGTTCATTTAGCTGCCAGTGACTTCAGTTCTTGAGCTTTTAGCTTGAGTGTAACCTGCTGGTAAATCATCACTTGTGTTGTAAAGTGTGCATCCACCTTGACCTCCAATGACCTCATACTACCCACCGTTGCTTTACTTTATGATTTGCATGTTGTTGGCGTTCAGAGATCAGATTGTTTTTTTCATACTGTTGATCGAATTTCGCTAAATTAGATTTCACTTCAAGATGTCGATCTATTTGAAAAATTCCCTTGACAGTTTGAAGGAAACGTAGCCTCGCGATTTTCTCATTCATCGCCGTACACTTTCAACGCCCCCCCCAACACACACTTCTGTGTCTCTTTATTGACATCCAACCTCCCCCCCACCTCCAGGCCGCTGTGCCCCGATGAAGAGCATCTCCAGCAGCCTGAAGGAGACCATGAATCCAGGGGACATGGTCCAGGACGCCATCCACAACTTCTCCCCGGCTTATCAGCAGTACACCCAGCAGTCCACACTGGAGCGCAGTGGGGGGCCGCCCATCTCCCGCAGCCACAGTAACCTCAGCACCCGCGGGGACAACGAAAAGACCCTGCTGCTCAGCTCTGACGACGAGTTCTGAGACACGAGGCCACGCTCTCTCTACTCCCGGAGCCCATGATGGATGGGTATCATCAGTGTGTGACAAATCTGATCTTTTTGTTGCTTGATTGAACATGAGATTTCTTGTTGTTGTTGTTGTTTTACAATGAAAAGATCTGATTTATTTCAAACTTATAAATACATCGGTACCGGACGGTGGGAAGGGCTCGAGAGTTTCCACAAGGAAAGAGAGGAAATGAAAGAGGAGAAGTTGTAGCCAATATAGTCGAGAGGGAGAAGAGAAGTCGAGATGTCCAGACAGACGTTTATGAACTTATGATTTATGAACTGGCCTGTGTCGTTTGTTTTGTTGTCATAGAAGCCATTACTGAACATGGTACACATAACCGTGCATATAGTGCCCTTACGCTGCACTTTAAACACCACAGCAAAAAAACAAGATATGACAGATAAAAGGTGCCAGAGCGACTATGTGCCATCAAATCGGAAACACATGGCCTCCTTCCTCTGTTAATTTTTCATATTGATTCTCAAAACAAACTCCTCCTCACCCCTCTGCCAATTCTGCCTCCTACCGAATCATTGCCAAATAGGAGTACCATGTGCTCCGGTCAATGAGACCCACTGTCTTAAGATTTAGAATTGATTTATAGACGAGCAAAACTACGGGGCCTTTGAATTGCCAGGCTTCATTTTAATATATAAGAATTTATTCGCTTTTTAAAAATCTATTTAAATGTTGTTTGGCCTTTTTTGAAGGCGCAACTCATTTAAAGAGTAGTTTTGTTGGAAGATTGTTACTCCAGAAAATATAGTTGAATATTCTGTGTTTGTTTTAAATCTTTTGTTCTGGGTTCATATAGTGACTCTAAAAGTGTAATTGCATGACTCCTGCTTTCGGCTCCTCGTGCAATGTTATTGTTTGTGGAGCACTGAGAGGAAACAGCTGTAGACGCCATATTAGCGTGGCTAGGGAGACTGACGGGAGGACGACGCCCACACAGATTACAGATTACCAAAGAAGCAACGCTTCCCTGCAGAGCTCAACCAGCTGTGATGTGCTGCGCATTGTAATCCCGTAATTAAGGGCAGCACAGAGCAGGCTCTGCTGGTATTGTTTAGGGCATCACTAGTTAATCAAGGCCATTCGAAGAGTCTCAGTCTAAACAAGGCGTTATAGTAGACTGGACTCGTGTGGAAAAGGAATATATGGGCATTAAAATAAGGTATGCAAGCTGCACATAGATTTGTATGGGGGGGGGATGGAAATAAATCCTCAAGTGAGTCATAACCTTCAGGGCTGCCCGTCACCTTCCAGTTCCACATTGGGAGAGTTAATTGTTCATCATGGGGGCCAGTCTAGGAGCTGCTTGTGGTCGTGAGTATTTGATGGCAGCACACAGCAATATAAACGCTGACTAGATCCTCCTAACGGGCGACATTGGGCCCAATGCTGCCGCTATGTGTGTGGTCATTGTTTTCCTCTCTTTATGTAACGTGCAGAGTCAAAACTGATTCTACAGATTGGCTCACGTCTAGCAGCTGAAAGTGTACCAACAGTGAAGTCCTCGTTTGTGATGAATGTAGTCCGCCTGAAAAATGAACTCCCAAATTGATGCGTGTCATCAAAAGAGCACAATCGTCTTCTAAATGGGACCCCCCCCCCCCCCCCAATTTAACAACATATCAAACTCAAGCATCCTGATAAATAAATAAACTATCAAATAACAGTTTTTGATCCTATGTGATTCAAAATGAGGATGTTAATCATATAGTGAGAATATAAAACAAGGAAAGGAAGGGATGTTGTAAATAGAGTTAAACTCTGTGGAAGCAATGTGAAACAGGCATTACTTGGAATTGTGCTTGAGTTTAATATTTTCATTTTCACATTGTCTTGTTTTGTTTCTGTTGTACACTTTTTAATTTGTATATTGGACATATCTCTAGTTTTGATGCTATTTCTGTTGATGTTGAAAATTTAAATAAAATGCAAAATAAAATCATTTCTGGTTCAGGTTTTTGATGACGTTGTCTTGGAGACTCCATCATCATCGCAGTACATTACAAATATCGTGATGTTATTGTTCTGCTGTGGCAGACCTAAAGGACGAGAATATCCAATCATATGTGGGGGCGGGGCTTCCCAAGCACGGTAGCTTCCGCTCTGCAGCTGCGCGTGCGCGAGGCTAACAACAACACAGCAGTACAGCTTTCGCTGCTCTGGTATTGTGCCAATATAACGTTATATTAAGTGACTTATTTGATTATTCAACACGTATTTAAGAAAGGGGCCATTTCTTAACCTATACAGCGGTCCACGTTGACGTCATTAGGCAGAAATAACTGCGCTGGTAGTCACGGCCTGTCACGGTAACGGAAGGGTCGAGTGAGCCGAACCGCCATTACACTACCGCGTCACCTCGCACACAAGAGTCCTCAACATGAGAGGTTCGTACGGAGACCGGGACCGGGACCGAGACCGTGACCGCGGGTAAGCCGCACTCGTCGACTCAGTGAAGTTACGTCAGAGCTCGCGCACACCGTTAGCTGCCATTATTACGTGTGTGGTTGGGGTTAGCATGGGTCCGGGAAAGTGTCGCAAAGACGTGTGTGTGTGTGTGTGTGTGTGTGTGTGTGTGTGTGTGTGTGTGTGTGTGTGTGTGTGTGTGTGTGTGTGTGTGTGTGTGTGTGTGTGTGTGTGTGTGTGTGTGTGTGTGTGTGTGTGTGTGTGTGTGTGTGTGTGTGTGTGTGTGTGTGTGTGTGTGTGTGTGTGTGTGTGTGTGTGTGTGTGTGTGTGTGTGTGTGTGTGTGTGTGTGTGCGCTATGTTTGCAGCAGCACTCGCTTCGGGTCCAGCAGAAAGTTCGGGACCCCCGGGGACCGTTTACGGAAGAGGAGATGGGACCTGTCCGAGCTTCCTAAATTCGAGAAGAACTTCTACGTTGAACATTCGGACCTGCAGCGCATGACCCAGGTAGCCTGAACTCTGAGGCCTCCAGGGTACCGGGGCTGTGACGCTGGTGTTCAGTGTGTTTCCCGTTTGGTTCTCACTCCTGTGCTTTCAGGATGACGTGGAGGAGTTTTGCAGGAAGAAAGAAATCACTGTTCGAGGTTCAGGATGCCCAAAGCCTGTCACCCACTTCCACCAGGCACAGTTTCCCCGTAAGCACGCACACACACACATGGATATTATCTATTCGTGCAGCATGGTGGAATGACACAACAAAAGAATCTAACTCAGAATATTTGCTGCTGCCTCTCTAGAATATGTTTTGGATGTCCTGATGCAGCAGAAGTTCAAGGAGCCCACAGCCATTCAGGCACAAGGTTTCCCTCTGGCCCTCAGCGGGAGGGACATGGTGGGCATCGCTCAGACCGGCTCTGGGAAGACCTTATCGGTGAGTCGCATGTCTTCCTCTAACTGTATTTGCGCCGGTGGATATGTAACGTGCAGCAGCACTATCCACTGACCGTCACCCTCCCCTCACCTTGTTCTTCTTTTCAGTACCTCCTGCCTTCCATCGTGCACATCGGCCATCAGCCCTGCCTGGAGCGTGGGGATGGGCCCATTGTACGTGCAGAGGGAAGGAATGCACTAATTCCTTTAGTTGTCCACAGCCGAGTTTACAACAATGATATTGCATGCCGTCTTAGCGCAACATCAAAGTGTCTAATGCACGAAGCGGGGTATTGTTACGCCATTATGTGTGTGTGTGTGTGCTCCGCAGTGCTTGGTCCTGGCCCCCACGAGAGAACTGGCGCAGCAGGTCCAGAAGGTGGCGTGCGATTACGGAAAGTCGTCCCGCATCAAAATCACCTGTGTGTACGGGGGCGCTCCCAAGGGACCTCAGATCAGAGACCTGGAGAGAGGTACGCCGGATATTAAGTATGGGGATGAACACGGATCTCAGATTCGATTGGTCTGTAACGTACTGCACTCCTTCAGGTGTTGAGATCTGCATCGCCACACCCGGTCGGCTCATTGACTTCCTCGAGGCTGGAAAGACCAACCTGAGACGCTGCACCTACTTGGTTCTGGATGAAGCGGACCGCATGCTGGATATGGGCTTTGAACCGCAGATTCGCAAGATTGTGGACCAGATCCGGGTAAATGAGCACCGACTTCGATATGTTATGAGCCTCATGTTGATCTCGTAGACCAAGCGGTGGTTTGGGTATCCGTCATTACTCCTCTGTTCATTTGGTTTGCCCAGCCTGACAGGCAGACCCTGATGTGGAGCGCTACGTGGCCCAAAGAGGTCCGCCAGCTGGCAGAGGACTTCCTGAAAGATTATATCCAGATCAATGTCGGAGCTCTGGAACTCAGCGCCAACCACAACATCCTTCAGATAGTTGATGTCTGCATCGAGAGTGAGAAGGAACACAAGTAAGAGATCTGTCTTTCTTTTGTGATGGCGCTCGCTTTACTCCTCTTGCTTCCTACTCTTTCCCCCTTTATTCCATTTTCCATCCTTACTTTAATGATCGTGGCCTTCTATTGTTTTTACATTCTAGACCATGATGTGTTCATACATGTTTGCTTTCTTTCTTCAGGTTGATCCAGCTGATGGAGGAGATCATGGCTGAGAAAGAGAACAAGACCATCATCTTCGCGGAGACCAAGAAGCGATGCGACGATCTCACACGCAGGATGAGGCGTGATGGGTGAGTAATGATGACTATATATTACATATTGATTTAGATTTTTATATATATTTATTTATATATATATATATATATATATATATATATATATATATATGTATTTATATATATATATATATATTTATATATATATATACATATGTATTTTATATATATATATGTATTTATAAATATATATCTATACAGTATGTATTTTTATATATATATGTGTGTATATTTATTTTAGGAATACAATGGTGTTCTATACAGTTGGCGTCGTGTATCTGACCCAGAAGTTTGTGGGAACAGGTGTGCATGCGTTTCCCTCTGGAGATCGTGAAATGTGAAACCGTTGCGATAACACCGGGGTAAAGCCGCTGCACCTGGTCATTTACGTCACCGCTGGCTCGTCTCTCTTCCAGGTGGCCGGCGATGTGTATTCATGGCGACAAGAGCCAGCCAGAGAGGGACTGGGTGCTATCGGGTACGCGGAACGCTGCCTTTACAGGAGCGCCGAGGCCTCCTCTCCTCCGGCGCTCCCCTCCTGACCGTCTGTTCTGCGTTGCAGAGTTCCGCAACGGCAAAGCTCCCATCCTCATCGCCACGGACGTGGCCTCGCGGGGTTTGGGTACGTCCTGTGAGCTCGCGCGCAAACGCACCGCCACGTCACACACGCGTTTAATAACTAGAGCGTTTAATGAGCAGGGTTAGGGTTAGGGATGACGCCAACGGTCATTACCTGATGATCAGACTCTCCGCTGCATGTTTATTCACAGTAGATTTGTGTTTTAAAGACCATCACAAACACAGATTTGCCGTTCTCCAAAGAACCGATGATGCTTCTCGGATAAAAATGTGTATCTAAGAAGTGTGGTTTAAGCCACTTTGTTCTATTTAATAACACGGTGTGTGACGATGTGCTAGTGAAGCATCCCGTTAGGATAGCTTTCAACCTTTAACTGAGTCTGTTCATTTTCTTTTTTTTTTTTTTTTTTTTTTTACATTTCCTTTTTGTTTGTTCTCCGGCAACTAGAAACCCGCGGGCCCTCGGGAGCCTGCAGCCGGACCTAGGCATGACTAAATGAAAGCTGACTCTGGGAGAGAGACGGCCTGATTAATCCGTCCCAGAGCAGCCGTCCCCCCCCCCCCTTTCCAGGACACTGGCTGCCTGGGCGACAGAGTGGGGCAGGAGGGGGTTGCTGCTGGGCTTCCAAATTTGATCTGAGAGGAGAGGGGCGGCTGGGCGGAGAGGGGGGTACGGAGGAGGGGAGCAGTGCCAGAGCCAGGCATGGACGGCTAAGTTGGAGGTTCCCCTCTGAGCTGCCCCCCCCATGCCAGACCCGACACCCCCCAACACCCCCCGACACTGGCTGTGCCGGCCTCTCCCTCTGCGGACGTCATGTCTGGTCCTGGCTGGCAGGAGTCCTGGCCTCGAGGAGCCACCGCTCTGTAATTGAGTTCTCTCTCTCTCTCTCTGTGTCTCTCTCTCCTCTGTCTCTCTCTCTCCTCTTTCTTTCTTTCTTTCTTTCTTTCTTTCTCTCTGTCTCTCTCTCTTCTCTGTCTCTCTCTTTGTCATGTCCTCACCTGGTTGTCACTTCTCTCCCTCTTTTGCTGATGAATGTCTGTCTTTCCTTCGTTCATCTCTTTATTCTACCTGACATTCTGACTGTTTGTCCTGCTTTTCAACGTCTCTTCGTCTTTAGGACTTTGGACATTTCACTTTGTGACCCACCGGTCGGTCCAGTCCGTTTATCACTTGATGACTAAATCCATAAGAACGAGTACAAAACATTTGTCTTTTTTAAAGAAATTGATTAACCATCGGTCAGGAATCCCTTCAGACTTCTGAACCGCCTGCAGGGTCACTTTGTACAATGTCACTTCCTATCGTCCAAAGTCTTCAGCAAACCAACAAATGATCATCCCTTAATTAATTCAGTTGACCTGTGACCTTGTGCCACGTGGCTGATTTGCATAAGTGCACTAGTGTATGCTACGCAGGTGAGCCCTGTGGTGTAGTTAGCGTGGTAAGTAACTACCTTGTCTAGCTCAGGTAAGTGGGCGTCGGCTCTGAGGATGATGGAGCTGGCAGGTATCGTCTGAATGTTCCCCTTCCAAACTTTAAATGAGCGAATGGAGAACATTTCTCCAGCGGTGTTGGCGTTGTCCTGACGTTGTGTTCCTGTGTCTCCCCAATCCCCATGGCTCCGCCCCTTCTCCACAACACGCCAAGATGTGGACGATGTCAAATTTGTCATCAATTACGACTATCCCAACTCATCGGAGGACTACATCCATCGCATCGGCCGCACGGCGCGCAGCAACAACAAAGGCACCGCCTACACCTTCTTCACCCCGGGGAACCTCCGCCAGGCCCGCGAGCTGATCCGGGTTCTGGAGGAGGCCCGGCAGGCCATCAGCCCCAAACTCCTGCAGCTGGTTGACACTGGACGCGGAGGAGGTGAGGGATCCTCGTGGATCACATGACGGTGGCGAGATCACTGAGCACCTGAGTTCTGTCCAGCAAAGAGGAATCGGTTCCCACCTTTTGGGGGGGATTGTCGTATTTATGTGCAAATGTCTTTAGGTACGAGGGTGTGAAACCCAATAACGCGTCACTGTTGAGGAGAAGGTTCCTAGCGTGATGTGTGTAGTCTTCCCTCGCTCTGCCTTTGTTCTTTTTTCTTTTCTTCTCTTCTCGTCCATCTCCAGGCGGGCGTCCTCGTTTTGGCAGCCGCTCCAGTTCCAACAATCCCAACCTGATGTACCAGGAGGAGTGTGACAGGCGAGCGCGCTCCGCCGGCGGCAGCAGCAGCAGCAGCCGGGACGGGGGGCGCTCCTCCTCCTCTTCCTCCTCTGACAGAGATCGCAGGGACGGAGGGCGGCGCTCCGGCTCCACCGACCGGCACCAGAATAGTAACAGCAGCAGTCGGTCCGGAGGCTCGGGGTCCGGCGGCGCTGCAGCAGGGCAGACCCCGCCCTGTTCCTCCTCAGGCCCCCTGTCTCTCATGGCCGAGCAGTTCAGCCCCCCGAAGCCCATCATGGGCCTGATGGGGCACTTGCCGTTCCAGTTTGCGCCCCCACTGCCCCCCCCTCCATCAGGCAGAAAGTAATGTCATCTGTGAGTCGGTCACACACTCACGCAATTTGGCAGGGCTTGAACCCTCGGCAGGTCACAGTTCCGAGCTCGTTTGGGTTGCGACGCATCAGTGCGCTGCTCAAATTGAACATCTAGACAAATGTATTATTATATTCAGTTTAAGTGGTATTCTTAAGTCACATGAATCTAAATGAATTATTTAGTGTCAGTTGAATAAGTTTGCTATGATGCTTTTGGAAAAAGTCTCCGTACAAAAGTGCTGTATTTGTACTGTGAACTGATTCCCCCCCTCCCTTTCTTTTAGGCATATATACACGGTAGGTGTTGAGGTAAATTCTTGTACAATGTTTTTTTAGGTTAATTCATCTTGTTTGTAAGCCACTAGATGAGTTTGGATAGATTTAGCGGCTGTTGCTCGAGCGGCGAAGATGGATTCACAGCCTACTTTGTTTTTAATATTCTTTTGGGCCAAAGAGGCAACAAGATGAAAAACAAACTTTTCTTTCACCATAGATTCCCTTATCTAGTCATCACCAATGTGGGTCTTTGAGTTTCCTAGTAAATACTAGTAAAACATTTTTACAGTTTAATAAAGTTCTTCAATAAATCAAAGTGTGGTCTTTTATATCCGTGACTGTAAAACATGGCGGCTGACAGTAGCTACTGGTTATTGTGGAGCATCTTCCCCCCCCCCCCCCCCCCCCGCTACACAAATGAACAGGCCTTCAGGTCACCAAGAAAAATCTTTTATTACCCATTTTGAATATTTTACCAGAGTTCTGTTCTTGCACAAGTCAAATGTACATAACAGGACCGCCATCATCGTTATTTACAAAGCAGTCGTATTGGAGATGCAGCGGAATGTGATTGAGAGCCTGTGGGGGGGGAGGGGGGGAGTGTTGAGGCTGACATGCATCACACACTGGAGGAACTGGTTGGAGACCAGCGGTGCACTCGGCTGCATCTCAAGTTGCGGATACTTCAGTTTTAACCAATAAATGCTGAATTAAAAATTAAATCACAAGCTAAATAAAGAAGTCAAAATGTAACTTACGCTACTGAAAATGATCTTATATATATATATTAAGGATATCATGTCGCTGAACTGCATCTCAGACCCAATGACTGACGTGTAACTGATGAAAACAAATCCACCCAAAACAATGTTAAAACTAAAGTAGGCACATGGTGGCCGACACTCGCTCTATACACACATGGTACAGTCCCCAAAACATAATAATCGTTCTGTGTGCAAATCAAAAAGTGGACTCAGTCGTTGCGAAAGACACCACGGGACGTCGCTTAGTCGAGCGTGGTTTTGAAAAATAAGATGAAATGTGTAAAGCGCCAACGCCCCCTCTCTCTCTCTGTGTGTGTGTGTTGATTTTGCAGGCAGTGTATCCCGTGTTGGAAACGGTACACATGAGTGATTCAGAAAAACATCACGCATACCGAAAAGTTCACACATTTGATGTCTGACACACACACACACACACACACACACACACACACACACACACACACACACACACACACACACACACACACACACACACACACACACACACACACACACACACACACACACACACACACACACACACACACACACACACACACACACACACACACACACACACACACACACACACACACACACACACACACACACACACACACACACACACACACACACACACACACACACACACACACACACACACACACACACACACACACACACACACACACACACACACTTGGGAAAGGAGGCGGAGTCTGAAAGAAGAGAGTCAGGTGGTGGTTGTGCTTCAGTGCTATAGGTTCCCCCACGTCTCTGGAGGAGGGAACTGTTCTAGACTGCCGCTCTCGCTGTGCTCCTGGTCTCCCATGGTGAAGGTTAAGCTGTACTGCAGCTGCACTTTCTCCTGAGACGCACACGGGATGAAGGGTAGATTGAGTTATAGTGTTAAATATCCAGAGAGCTTGCGGCCTCTGTACCGAGTCAGAAGAACTAGACGGGGATAACAACTCATCACAGCCTTAAATAGCCCACAGTATAATAACGCATGTCATTTAATTGACTACGGGGTATTTCAGTTTTAGACAAACAGTAGTGTAATGGTTTCCTCTAAATGTCCCAATGTGGAGACGTACTTTGTTTGGGTTCTGCAGCAGCAGGATCTGTGTGACGGCAGCCGGGGGGAGGATGGGGTTGAACGCTGGGAGCTCCGTCCCCGATGGAGGCTGAAGCTTCACCGCCATAGACTATAGTGGAAAAATGAAAACAAAGAATTCAACTGAGTCAATCGGTCGCAGCGGTTTAGTAACAACGTCCTTTGCGTCGCCGACCTTTCTCCCTACCTTTGGGGCGGTGGTCTGGAAGTTGATGTTGCCGACGGGGATGGGAGAGGAGGACAACATGGAGATGATCACCACCAGCACATCGGTACGAGAGGGAGGCGAGTCCCGAGCAAAGTGGAAGAGAACCCGCAGGCTGTGTCCGTCAAACACCGTCACAGGTAGCAGGCTACCTGCAGAGAGCAAGGACATCAGGAGGAGGAGGAGGGTACATCATCTGTTCTTCCAGGTCGACGGGCCATTAGGTTCACTTACTGGGCTTAATGGATTCTAGCGGTACAAAAACATCCGTCAGCGTGACGTCGGCAGGCGGCGGCGTCTCCGTGCGAGTCGGGGACATATCCAGCAACGTGGGCTGAGAGCTGAGGAGAGGCGCGGGATGCTCAGCGGCGAAGGTCGGGATGGGGTTGGGGGTGATGTTGCACCCAGACTTGCTCTGGAGATCCCTCAGAGTTGGTTTGCACTGCTGCCTGTCCCTGACGGTGGAGATAAACAATCCTCCTTAGTTTGCTCTGGTGGTTAATTGTGTCATTCTCTACAGTTTTTAAAAACTTCTGAGGAGCATTTGGAGCCAGGTTGGCAACCGAGAGGAAACTAGCCAGAACAAATGGAAGGAGTAACATGTCAAAGCGTACGGCTGTGGTTTCCCTGAGCTGTACGGAGAGCAGTGCATTCTGGGAGTGTCCAATATTCCAAAACTAGACGGAAATCCAACAGCGGCTGCACTGATCGACTTTAACTACGTGTGAATAGCAGAGTGCAGCCGGCCCTCAGACTACAGACTACACCCGTACAGACTGGAGCAGAGGGGTGAAATACCATTTGACCTGCAGGCCCTCTGGAGGCAGGGACTGCTGCATCAGGGTCTTTCCCAGCAGGTCCAGCTCGTCCAGAGCGGAGTTCCCGGCTGTGGAGCCAGGCGAGAGGGGCTGAGAGTGGGGGGGGGGGTCTGGACTCAGGAGACTGGGGGCTGCCGGGATGTCGGCGTCGATGCTGTCGGAGGACTGGAAGTAGAAAGCAGGGAGGACAAAAAGTGAGATGGCGGCGTTGATGATACTGGAGCTGTATGGAGAGCAATAAGGCATGGAAAAAAAGAATGAAAAAAAATAGTATAATTATATAGTATAATAATAAACCTGGAAGGAGTCCCAGGCGGTGGAGTCCTCCGGCTGCGAGGGAGGGTTGGAGGTGTGTGTTCCTTCACTTAAACCTGGGGGACGCACAGAGAGCGGCGCCATTACAACTCAACAGAACCCCAAATAAAAACCACAATCAATATCCGTGTTGGAGCGATTTATTGACATTTGTATTTAGTTTTATTGTAAAGTAATATTGATTAATCATTGCTTATTTAGGTTAGCTTTTTCCTTATGATAGTTTTAGTTTACTTCATTGTGATTGTTGTTTAAATATATTCAGTTTCAGGATCGGTTCACTGATAACACTGGGCACCTGTGGTTACATGTAGGTGTGGGTGGCTTCAGGACCAGCATGCACCAGGGTGGACAATGTTTTTTTTACCAGCACACCGAAGGCAGCGTCAACATTTGGTTTGTTCTTTTTGTTTGTTTAGTAAATAAATTATAGGAGTAACGACATACGGAAATGGACATTACTTTCTTTTGGATGCGTCAACTCCTAAACCCACGGGGTGAGTCAGTGGCAATTTGATTTATAGTTTAATTTAATTTAGTGGACGAATGGCCACAAGGTAAATCCGTGTTGGTGCGTGTGCGGTCTGACGTGCGGTTACCGAGCGACATGAGCTCGTCGTCCAGCAGGCTGATGCCCATCTCTTGCGACGGGGCGTTGAGGCCGTCCGTTGGCGTGGGGAACTCCGGGAAGGACGGAGGCGAATGTGGCGACGTGTCCAGTCCGGACAGATCGAGCAGCGCCGTCCCTCCGCCTGTGGGAAGTGGAGTCAAGACCGTTTGTTTCTGCATCGAACACGATTGATCATTCTATAACCAATCGATTAATTACCGGTCATCGTCTCACCCACCTGTTGTCCGCTGTGTGTTTAACGTGTTGTTCACGATCTCGCCCTTCACCTGCTGTTTGTACTGGTTGATGATTTGAGTCAGGCTGTCGTTCGCCTGCAGGATCTCGGCTGTGGAGAAACACGAGAAAACGCTGCGCGTTGATATTACAGATATGAAAACTATCACAAGTAATAAATCTAGGAGGTGGACAAGAGCCGAGAAAGACAACATATGGTGATGCAAGCACCTTGTTGAGGCTAGAACAGCAGCACCCAGTGGTAGTGTTGGTGCCTCACATCACATCACTCAAGCCAGGTGTACTGGAATGTAGGCGAAGACACCGCAAGGTCTTCAACCGCTGCATATTTTGGTTATTTTATTCGGTTTAATCCGAGTTTGGTTTGATGAATTTGTTCATTTTTCTACCGATTTCAACCTTTTGTAAATGCCTTTTCATTTGGATGAGTGTTTTTGTTGCTACAGTCAACCCATCAACTCGAGTACACCATTCAAACAACCGTGGGACCCTCATGGACCCTCATGGACCCTCATGGACCCTCATGGACCCTCATGGACCCTCATACGTTGAGTATCTTTGGCAAACAATGTGTTGATCAGGAGTAGTGTGGCATCTCCTGGCGGCTGCCAATTTAGCTTAGAAGCCGAAATACATCTTTCCATCTAAAGTTAAGTGTCAACGCTCATAAATATTACAACATGGTGTATTACAATATTTTGCAACAAACTACAAATGTCTGCAGAAAATGAAAAAAAGGCAATTCTGAATACAAAAGATTTCTGCAAGACAAACGCGGTGAGGAGGATTCATCCCTGATAGCATCAGCGTTCAAAGATTTGCCCGAGTGTTTACATTGTGGGCGTGTCTCTGGGGCTCTGACCACGAACGGACATGGAAGGCTGGGTTCAGTTGATAAAATAATTAAATAATCAACGGTGTGCATTTTGCTTTCTTCAAGAAATACGAAGCGATCGTTCCCTTTCTGGTTTTAAATGGCGTATGGACGAGTGTGGCGCTCACCCAGAGCCTCGTCGTTGTCCTCCGTATCGCTCGCCAGTCTGAACAGCGTCGGCCTCATTTTCTCACAGCGCTGGTACAGGTCCTGTTCACACGAGACACAACACACTCAACCCTTTTCCCAACACAGTGAACAATTACAAAGCTACACACTTGTTACTTTCTTTTTAACATCTGGTCATCATTAAGTCTCTTTTCAAACTCTCAAACCAGAGTTAGTAATTGTTGGAGCAGTGGAAAGGCCAACAAAGACAGTGATGTTACATGTGTATTTGACAGTAAAAAGGGTAAAATAATCTGAATAGTCTGGTGGCTTTTGGGAAGAGAGCATTTTCATATTTTTGTACGGGTCTAAATCCCCCTCTGATTAAAAAGCATCCGTCAGTTCACCTGCACGAGTTCGTCGTTGCTCTGATTGTCGGCGGCGCCGTCGTAGTCCTGCAGAAGCTGCGTGAGCAGAGCGACGCTCTCCTTCACCTCCTGGATGGCGTTCACCCGCTTGGACACCTTCTCTGCTCGCTTCTGATCCTGCAGCAGGAAAAGAGATCGTTTCACAAACCAGTGCCCGCGTATGAAAAATGATCGTACAAGCTGCCGAAGCATGAAGAGGAAAACTGAGAGAAAATAAAGTACAGCGAGGTCAGGGAGAGGCCATTAGAAAAGTCTAGGGCGCACAAAGAGCAGTTCCTGTTAGCCTGTGACACACACAAAAAAAACAAAGTAACGCACACATTTTCCTCATTCCATTAAGGTTTCTTCCTGCCCAAAAAGGTGCACTCTGATATCTTACTTTTTTTAAACCCACATGGCGTTATCTGCAGGAGTGCAGGAGAGCAGTAACGCACAAAAGCAGCAGCAGACAGGTTTACCTCTTGCACCATTTCCTTGATGAGTTTGTTGGCAGCTTTGAGGTCCTCGGGGTGCGAGCTGTTCAGCAGCCGAGACAACGTCTGACAAAGCAGACACAGTGGTGAAAGATGAGGCTTCAGAAACATCCCCTCTGGGAGAGGCGAGCACAATCGTGACAGCATGCGCCCTGTAAGAAAGTGACCTAACAGCATATTTTCAAATAACTTCCTCACTTTCGACTTCTCTTCGTCCTCGAAAATGGCATTCTTGGGTCTAGGTGGCGGAAGGTTCAGCAGTTGGTCAGGTGGCAGCTCTGGGTCTTGTTTTATAATACCTGGTTTACAAACACAGCAGATCAAAAATAACTTAATTAAAGATTTATCTAATAAAATATAACTTTGGCTGAAAGCTTTAGTGTCTTCTAACAACAGCAGAGTTTGCATCAATCTGATCAAATCTCACCTTGTTTCTTCAGCATCTGATAGGCATCTGAGATCTTGGCCTCATCAGGTAACCCCAAAGTCCAGCCAAAGATCAACTCCAAAACCTTCTTTTTGACTGGCTCTGGTGACCGGGAGCCGAGGTACTGAGCATTGAAGACAACGACGAGTCAACTACATGCAACAAGTGTATGAAAACAAACGGATGCACTCAGAGAAACACTTCGTACCTTTGGAGAAACTACTTTGATGAGTTCATTGAGAAAACGGAACTTGCCAACTTCACTGTGAAATCTTTTCCCGCAGTTTTTCATACACGTCTCCAGAACCTGGGCAAGAATTACAATGCAGGGATAAAGATTAACTAAAATCGGAGAACAGTTACACTATATGCTAAACATTTAGGTTTCTATAGAACATGTGGGGTAAAGTTAATCTTCTTGGTTGAAATAGAAAATGTACACAAATAAGATGAAATTAGCAGTGTAGAAAATGTGTAGAAACACAGAAACGTTTGCAATGGAAAACCGTATCATCAGTTCTGAGGCAGCGGATTCGGACTAGCGGACCCGGGTCCGGGATGAACTCACCAGCAGAGCCTGCATGGCCTCCCACTCCTGAGGAGACTGGATCTTGTGGGCCAGGAGCCTGGTGGCCAGCTGAGGCCTGCAGCACAAGTCACAAACTGAATGTAAAGTATGCAGGTACTGAATAAAATGCGTGTTAATTTGCATCGACAGTTCATTTTTTGTTAAGATTAAAAAGGATTTCATTGATTTGTTGGGGGGTTTATTCATCAGGGAATCCTGGTTTGGTAGAAGATCCGTCCTTTACAGGGTTTCCAGGATGTATAAACTTGAATCGGCATCCACCGTGGCCTCCTCTTACCCCTCCAGGTCATTGTTGAGCTGGTCACAGAAGCCGTGGATGCTGCTCCAGTCGGTGTCTCGGTTCAGTGGGTTGGTGGCGATGTCTGGAAGCAAAATGGCTCATGAGACGACGGAGGAGACGGAGACCTCTGAGGAGACCTCTGCTCACTGGGTTGCATCAACCTCGTCATTCAGTTGTTAAAGGTTGCCAGTGTTAAAACTAACGTATATAAAGTTATGTTGTATCCATGTTATTATAGATTTATTGTAGATTTGAAACACCTCTTTAATACCATGCAATATAATACCCCAACAAATAACTGTATAGCCTCCATAAACAGGTGGAGGGTTGATGGCACAGCTACTTTGTCCCATGCTTGAAGAAGAAGAGTCTAAACTGGTCTGCTGTTAATGATCTTTTTACAAATGTAATGATAGCTTTAATATCCATACCCCAAAGTACCTTCGCCTTTATAGATACAGACATGTATAAATTAGCTTTGCACTTAAAAACAACTTTAGCTTAGCACCCACGAGGGTCCACGAGGGTCCAAGAGGGTCCTCGTGACTCTCGTGATTAAAAATGCGTCAAGTCTCCGGTCACCGAGCAGAGCGGCGCACCGGGACGCGGCTACCGGAGCGTCAGCTAGCTCGCTGTCTGCCGGCCGTCGCACTGTGTCATTGTCTCTTCTAGAACTTTCCTCCGAGGCCCGGAGCTTCGCCCTAATCACTCCCGAGCCCCCGGGACTAAGCACGGCCCCCCTGTGAGATGGTCTCCCCCCAAAACTAGTGGAGCTATCGGGCCGCAGAGCGACCGCTCCGCCCGGCTGTGTCGTGTTTGTTGACAGCGAGCGGCTACCGGGGCTCGGTTAGCATCTGGACGTGTCCACGGGGTCCGGGTCCCCTCCTCTCGCTGGGCCACCCGCGCGCTGCTCTCCCGGGGCTGTCACCTCGTCCACAACTACTCGCGGACGATAACACGCGAGCGTCCGGCTCCCCTCCCCTCAACCTGCTCCGGTACGATAAGTTAAAAACACTCACTGATACGAGACTCCAAACTCTCCGTGTCGGGCGGCGCAGCCATCGCTGCGAGATTTATGCGATGCGTCGGTCTCGCGAGGGACGCGCAGGCACGTCGCGGCCGAGGTGACGCAGAGCTGCGGCGCATAGAAGAGACGCGCGTGCGTTGCCAGTTGAAAACATGATGGCGGTTCAGGTCGAGCTGTGTTGCTGCTTCGGCTTTCTCCAAAAGTACCTCACTCAGATGACTTGCTCTATATTTGGATTATAATTAAATTAAATAAAGATATGCATATCATATACAGTGGCTCACTTTGTGATATGTGCATTATTATGTGGTATTGTTTTCAGTCTAATATACCAAGTCAGCGCCAATGATCACATATTGCATTTTAAACCTAGAATTATGTATTCTATTTCATGTATGTATATGTGGAAATAGCCATAATAATCACAACCGTTCTATCAAATTAATTTGTATGATTAGAGAGTTGAGTCAAGCGCACAGGGGAAGTCATGGCGGAGCTAAACTATTTCAAAATTAAAGCACGCCATTTGGGTTCGTTTAGATTTTGGGGTTTGACCAGACATCTTTCCCAAACTAACATATTAGCCTAGAGCTGATTGTTTGTTTACATCCAGAGATCCATTCATTGATCATTAATAGCAGGATCTGAGAAGAAGTATTGAAATAGACGAATGGCATTTAATATAGCTGTAATTCATCTACGTATATTCTTATTTTTGATAGAAGTTCAAACTATTAATTGAATTTCCTTTCATTTAGATTCGGATTACATGTTTCCGCCACGCAGAGAATAGAAAGAGAAGCAGAAACCTCCACTTCTAGTTATAGAGGCAGCAGCTCTCTGTTGCCCTCTAGCGGCAGCTCTTATGCATTGCAGTGGTCGTGGAGCACAACAAGACAGACTCCAGCAAGTGTCGGGACTTGATTTAAAATAAATAAATAAAAGTGTACTCCTTTTTTAATAAAATCAACTAGGAGCCACCGAGGCACCGTGTATGTATATTGTTGACGACAGTTCGCCACATTGAGAGGCTGGACTTTGCTCTCAGTTCCTGCAAGGCATGACCTGCCCACTGTCTAATCTGCTCTCCTCTGCTTAATCTCTTCGTCTCTCTTAATGAGATTACATGGATTGTTTCCACCTTTGATTGATCCTGAATCATCTAATTCAATCAGTGATCTTGAACTGCATTTAGCTTCTTTTTTTGTCAGTGTCTTTGTGTCTGTTGGGGTTTCTGGTTATCCCTCATTCACCAAAAGGCAACTGTTGTTTTGTTTTTGTTATCACTTAATCATTCTCTTTTAATTTCCCTCTACTTTTGTTCCAGAGATTTCTGCTCCCTCTGCCATGATAATGTTTATCCAAATAGCAAGACGAGGAGTCATCTACAATACATGCATGCACTCGAGCCAAGATGTGAGCGTGCGTCTCTCTACATCTGTTTGGCATTTATTTACCATCACGTGCGCACAAGACTGCCGTGTATTCACGCGACTCTTTTTCAGTCTTCCTTCATTCTCTGTTTATCTTTCCCGGCTTTTGAGATCGCAGAGTGGAAGCCGGGCATCCCTGCGTGACTGGAACCGGAGGACATGTTGTGAGCGTCATCAGCTACTTCTTGCAGAAACCACTACTTCTTCAACAGAAAGTCTCACGGTGTGCTGAGTTCAATGTGTCTGTTCTAGATGCTTACGTTCACAGCTTCATGCACGAACTGAGCTTCATTCTCACGTCTCCTCTTGACTTTGCAGCAGGTATCGCCACTTTCCTTAAACAAGCTCGCAAAGAGTGAAACTCCGGATGGTCTGAAACACCTGAAGGTAAATTAAACACACACTGTAAAAAAAAATCCTAATTTTACGGTAAATAACTCTAAATATTTACAGTAGTTTTCCTTTTTTTTTAATTATATACAACACTCTGTAAAGTAACAGACATTATCCGTAAATTAACAGCCCAACTGTTAATTTAGGTATTATGCTCGTAATACAAAATATCATTTTTTTCCCATTTTTGTAAGGAGAAATGACTGTATTATTAATACAGTCATTTTACCGTTTTCTTAAATGACATACAAATTCATGTAAAATAACAATTATTACCTGTAATTAAATGTGTAGCTCCTTATAAGAAGGTTTATGTCCATACTAACAATTTAACAATTTTCTTTGTAATTTTAAGGTAGATCACATTATATTTATATTAATGTGTACTTTTACATTAAAACTCTGTAATTCTAAATCTAAATTTAGCTAACTTTTTTCATTACATTAAACATATTGCAGTTTTTTTAAGAGTGCAAAGTAGAATAAATAATGATTATTTTTGATACTTGTTCTTTAGAGGAGCATTATAGGGCGTTATGTGTCCAGAGTCCAATATTTGTAATCAGAACTGATAATCCATCCATTATCAATACCCCTTATCCTCATTAGGGTTCTGGGGTACTGGAGCCTATCCCAGCTGACATAGGGCGAAGGCAGGGGACACCCTGGACAGGCCGCCAGTCCATCGAGGGCAAGAACTGATAATAAATAACTAAAAGAAATTCTGACACACTAACATCTTTTTAAACACACACATGCATACACACACACACACACACACACACACACACACACACACATACACACACAAACAAACAAACTCACTATACTCTGCCAACTGACCCGTAACCTCCTAAATGTCTTTAAAATTCATTTTACATATTATATTTACCTAAATATAATACATTGACATCATGGGGTGAAATCACCTCCAAAATCTTTACAAGATGAAAATCCTTAAAACCAAACCATTAGTTCATTTTTCCTACATTCAACCAACTTAGATCTTTGGATCCTCTTCAGATTCAAAGAGGAACATCTGAATATGAATACCCTAACGTTTGAGACTGATAGCTGCAAGTTAAGGGCCTCAAAAAAAGGTCCAAATGGTCAAATTGGGCCTTATTCTCTTATATTCGCATATCTTTTGACAAGTGCAAAATGGTCATAATCTCCTAAATATTAGTCCTGGATATCCAAGATTGAACACGGACACTCAAGACAGGGCCTACAATGGTGTGATGGGGTGACATTTCCCCCAAAACACCCACCAGTTAATTGGCTGTCTGAAATCCAGGACTTGAAGAGGGTGTGTGGCTTTACAAGTCTGAGACCCTGTTGAGAGTTTGGGTTGATTTTAGCTTCTTTTTTTCTAAACATGTCAGAGCTTAGCTTTCTTTACCAGGTTGTAGCCACTCCCAAATGGGGCCAACCATGTAGGCTGGCAATATCTAGCACTTAGCATCCCTGCTTGGCAGTGGTTTAAAAACCGAGAAGAAAAAAAATGCACTCCTTCGAAGGTTCCCAAGTCCTCAAATGTTTGTAATATGACAAATTTCTAATATCATGGGCGTCTATGGGTCAGTGGGAAGCAGGTCCGTCTTTCAGTCACAGGGTTGGAGGTTCAATCCCCGCCCTAGTCGACACTTAACCCTGAATTGCTCCCTGGAGCTGTGTCTACGGTGTATGAATGTAACAGGTTGGTAAGTCGTGTTGGATAAAAGCGCCAGCTCAATGTAATGTAATGAAATAAAGAATCTGTAAAATGACAGTATTTCACTGCAGAAGCTTTAGAAATATCCCTTTATTGAAGGTATTTGACTAATAATATAGAAAAAATCTGTAAAATTACAGTATTTCACTGTAGAAGCTTTGGAACTATCACTTAATTGAAGGTATTTGACTGTAATAATATAGAAAAAATTGTAAAATTACAGTATTTCACTCTAGAAGCTTTAGAAATATCACTTTATTGAAGGTATTTGACTGTAATATTACAGGAAAAATCTTTAAAATAACAGTATTTCACTGCAGTAGCTTTAGAAATATCCTGTAATATTACAGGAAAAATCTGTTAAATAACAGTATTCCACTGCAACATCTTTAATGAAAATTACTGTAAATTTATGGTTTTCGTCCTTTTTTTGAAGTAAGGTATTGTACCTTAAATTTACGGTTTTTGTTTGGCAGCCATTGCTGCCAGTCATTTGACCGTTTTTTTACCAGTTTTTTTCTTACAGTGCACGTATGTTTGCATTGGGAACACAACTCGATATTCTTCTTCTTCTTTTTATCTCAGTCGGTGGTTTCCCTTCTCCTTTCAGAGCCAGACTGAACTGGGAACCAGCAGAGAAGACCGTGTATCCAACACGAGGCCATGGACGGTGTGTCGTGTGTGTTTTAGGCCGGTCCACCTCACACAGAGACCTTTACTGAGGGGAAGGTCGAGCATCGAGGCTGTTTCAGGTAACGGCACCGGTCACAAGGCATAACGGCTGTGTGACTCGATCTACGCACAGCATCTGGATTCCAGATCTACGCACAGCATCTGGATTCCAGATGCTGTGCGTAGATCCAGTCACACACTGCGTCTGTTTTAAAGTGTGTTTCAAGGGACCTCTATGGTCATCATGTGGCACATCCCGGCTCACAGCTGAAGGGACCTCTCTGTAGGTTATATGAGGTGTACAGCATAAGAAGAGCACTGGGTCTTTTTCTGCTGTTTTTGTGTTTGTTTTTGTCAAAGAATGTTATTTTCTAATACATGTATGTTATTTAGTCACCAAAGCAGGTCAGTTACAGTATTAACTCTTTTTTGTTGAGTGTGAAGAGACATGTTTTGTTTGTCTCCCAGGTCCAAAGTGTGCCGCAGGAGGAGACAAAGACTCAAAGGACCTCTGAGTTCTGCTCTCCTTGTGCACAGGGACAGAAGGAAGCAGTCGGCCCAATGTTGGACCCTCCTGTGGCCCCGGGGCCCAGGGCCAACGCCCCGCCCACAGACAGCACTACAGCTTCAGGTGTGAGAAAATCTGTTTTGGTTTGTAACCACTTTCTGAATGTTCACGTTATAAGAAAATGAGGGAAGACTTTCTCTTCTTCTCCATGCAGGCAATTTTTCCAATCAAAAGAAATGTTCATCCAACACATCTCACATGTGAGTGTTCTTCTATTCAGGGTTCGTTCGGTCATGGACAACCTGGAAACGTCATGGAATTTTAAAATGTTTATTTCCAGGCCTGAAAAAGTAATTGAAAAAAAATAAAAAAAAACACATTTTTGCATAAATCATGGATATTGTTCATATTTATATGTGCATTTACGCAGAGTTTTAAATAACAAATATGCTTTTAAAAGAATGATGCTCAGAATATCAGCCGACATACGCTCTAATACTCTGCAAGTGAACGCACCGTAACTGAAAAGACATAAATGTTTATTTTTTTAATCAAACTGTTGTCTCTCACTTGTGTCATTTAAGGTTAAACTGTATGCTTTGGAATTCTCATTGTTACTTTAAATACTACGTTTTCTCACTTTTTCATCTATGCACCGAGATTTTAAGAAATATTTGGTCATGGAAATGTGGTTTAAAGTCATGGAAAGTCATGGAAATCTGTTGGGTGTGAACCCTGTTTATTATAATCTGTATTTCTCTTGAATCTGTTAGATTTGTAAGCATCTCTTTTCTTTTACTCAAGCTACCTCTCTTTATTCATGTTTGACAATAATACAAATATAATTCTATAAACATCTTAATTAAGGGAAAACAAGTTGGACGATGGACGTTGGACAAATCCTAAACATCACATAAAAGAATCTTTTATAAAACCGTGATTTGATTTCTCATAATAATAATGATTTCCTCTGAAGGTCTTCCTCACTGTTGGAGTCGTCTTAAAGCCTCTTGTCTTCCCTCTTGTAGCACCAGCCCAAGAAGAGATCGGCCTAGACTGCAAATCAACCATCCATGGATGAACATCATCCACCCCGGACCCTGGACACGGCTGCCCCCCGCTCCACCTCTGGTACCCGCTCCTCGATCCAAATCGGTCTCGTGGTACAGGCCCCGGATGCCTCCTCCCAACCCATTCGGAAAGGAGGTGGACCAGGACGCTCCGAAAGAGCCTGACGACCAAACCAAGGCCAGTTCAGGGAAAGGGGGCACTCTGGAAAACACACCGGGGGACGCGGATGCTGAGGTTGGTCCAAGTGAAGAATCTGCTATCAAATCTACGTCCGATGACGTGGCAGCTTCAAGTGAAGCAGCTCGAGAAACGAGACGACTAGGATCTGATTTGGATGAAAATGGAAACACGAAAGGTTTGACACCGGATGAGACAGCAGCAGCAGCAGCAGCAGCAGCGGCAGCAGCGGCGGCAGCAGCAGCAGCGGCGGCAGCAGCAGCAGCAGCGGCAGCAGCAGCAGAGGAAGCAGCAGTGGCAGCAGCGGTGGCAGCAGCAGTGGCAGCAGCGGTGGCAGCGGCAGCAGCAGCGGCAGAGGCAGCAGCAGTGGAAGCAGCAGTGGCAGCAGCAGCAGCAGCAGCAGCAGCAGCAGCAGCGGCGGGGCCGTGTTCCTCTGCAAGAGAAGCACAGAGTCACATTTTACCCAGAAACCTCTCTGTGTCAGCTGTCACCTCTCAAAGCCTCCTTTTGCATTTAGAATTGGCGGAGGCTGACCAGGTTGTGTTGTGTCAAAGTAAGGTATGTAAAGAGATAACCATTCATAATTTAATATAATATCACAGACTAAATACATTAACGTTTAGCCCTCATCACGCGGTTCAGTCTTAGGGGAGTTGGAGATCTTTGTGGCGATTATTCACTTTTTTTAATTTTTTTTCACTTCTGCATAATCTTTGGAGTGTGACGTATTACCGAGACATTTATGTGGCTGCGCAGGTGCAGACGGACCGCAACGGCTCCCCAGTAGTGCTGCAGGTGGAGAGGAGAGAGCTGGAGAAACATCTGGAGGCGCTGGAACAAAAAGGAGTGGAACTGGAGGGAAATCTGAGAGACCTCAAGAACGGTTTGGCATTTGTTGATGCTGGTTCTGACCCAAATGATTGACTATGTAATAGTTACATTACTATATCATTACTATGTTGTATATGTTTTTTTTTTCTATGAGGAACAAATACTAATGACATGGTTCTCTCTGATTCATGAGAGACATGTTCTGATGCTTAGAGACAGAGTGTTGTTGTTGTTGTTGTTGTTGTGCCTTTTCACTAAGGACCAAGCAGCATAAGTTAGAGGAGAGACAGGAAGAGGTGCCATTAGAAAAATACAACTATACATTGGGGTGGTTTCATAGGTATTTCTGTTGACAATTAACCAACTTTTTAATTAGGGAAAGAGGAGAAGATATGCTTTAATATTATATCTAAACTATTTGTTCATTCCTTGTTGTGTCTTTTCCTCTCAATGTCCTACTCTCCTCTCTGCTTGGGAAGAAGGCAGCAGATGTAGCCTTGGATTCTCTGAAGCACACAGTACTCGATAAAACTCGGTGTTCATATATATATATATATGGTTTGAGAAAGTGGTCTTTTTATATGGTATATTTTAGGTTAAAATAACGTTTTTCACATGGAAGATATGCTGATTTAAAAAAAGTGCTTGATAAAAAAACAACTTGTTTTATTTTCCGAGTCAGTTTCATTGTTTTTCTACGTATGGTGGGAACACTTGTGCTCTTACGTAAACATTTATGTTATGAAGAAAAGACTTAGAACATACTTATTCACAATAGTTTAGAAATCAGTCATGTGTGCCCCTAACCGCCCTATTAAGAAACAGATAAATACAATCTGCTCAATACAATAATCATTTCATTTTTAATTACATTAAACCATTTTACCTTTTTATTAAATGACAGTACAAGCGGAACAAAAAACAACGGTCCTCTGGAGCACCCGGAATATTCTCCAACGGACCGAGATACCGGAAGTTAAACATTCACGACGTTCATGTGGCTCCATGTTGACAACAAAGTGTTTCTGAACTTTTTTTATTGTCCGTGTTTCACAGAGAACATTTACTAGCTTCAACATTAAACATGTCGGACAACGAAGATAAGTAAGTGTCGTCTCACGGCAGGACGTGACGTATCGAGTTGCTTATGTACTAAAGCACAGCGTGGGCTAATGTGAACGTTAACGCTAGCTCGCTACCGTTTAGCTAGCTGTGATTCTGGACATGTTTTCTTTGTGCTTATCGTTTTGATGTCATTCATTTCTGTAGTTTCGACGACGGAGATTTTGATGAAGGCGAAGAAGATGAGGGATTAGATGACCTGGAAAATGCCGGAGATGTAAGTTCGCTGTTTAAGGACATGATGACTGGCTGGTTAGAGCTAGCACGTAGCTTCATACATGTAAACTTGGACGGCCGGCGTTTATGAGATTGGAGTGAGACACGGAGGACATGCGATGTGGTGATGTTCGCAATACAACATCTTTGATGTGACAAGTCGAAGGAACAGGCTCCTCGAACAGAGTCATGGAACCGAACCATGGAACAGAATCATGGAACAGACTCGTGGAACAGGCTCAAAGCTCAGCAGAGCACACAAGTAATTAAAAAAAAGGAAGTTGGTTGATGAATGACTTTAACCATTGTTACATATAAAGTTGTTATTACTAGTGTTAGGGCCTGATCACTGAATTATTCAGAGGACCTTTTTCCTTAAAATGTTTAGATTTGTGGTCAGAACAATCAAAAGACTAGTTGTAAAAGCTTTCAGGTGTCATCAAACAACGTGGATGTGGTGTGGAGACAACAAAAAAGTCACCTGCACCCCCTGCACCTGCAGCTTAAACAGTCTCTACTCGTTTCCTGCCGCTGCTCTTGTAATAATGTGTACTTGTGTGAACCTGTTTGACTTGCTCTCGTGCAGGAGGACCGGGAGAACGTGCAGATCCTGCCCGCAGGACAGGGGCCGCAAGCCAACCTGAAGAGGATCACGACACCGTACATGACCAAGTACGAGAGGGCCCGAGTGCTCGGCACACGAGCGCTCCAGATCGCGTGAGTGGTTCAACACATGTGGACCTGCAGCCGGTGTTCCGGTGATGGGACCACCCTGTTGGGTCGTCAGCTCATTTGGGGAGGTGTACAAGCCTTTATGCTGTCTCTGTTGGTTCCACTGCCACCAGGAAGAAGTTTCAGGACTATTAACACCTTGACTAACAGGCTAAGCAGCAGCTTCCCCCCAGAGCAACTTCTCCCATCACCCAGCTATAAATAATAATAATGTATACTTTATTGATCCCACAATGGGGAAATTTGTGTCTGCATTTGACCCATCCTTCGTTATGAAGGAGCAGTGGGCTGCAGTGAAGCACCTCGCCCGGGGAGCATCTAGCTAGCACCGGACAGCGCTGTGGGGGGGACAGATTTAAATATAACTCCAAAGCAATTAGCTAATCAAACTTTATTATTCTACTAGAGCAGCGAGGTGGCTTGGCTTAGTGGCATTAGTCGGCACCTTTTTAATGTGATGACTACATCACCAAGCTCTGAATGTATTCTAAGAGGGTTTGTGTGGCCAATTTATTAGTCAGGCTCTACTTCGGTATTTACTTGACGTGTTTATCTGCTCCCAACAGGATGTGCGCTCCAGTCATGGTGGAGCTGGAGGGAGAAACGGACCCCTTGCAAATAGCTATGAAAGAGCTCAAGTAGGTGCTAATTATATAGTTTAATTCATCAGTAATGCTTTGTAAGATTCTAAAATCACTGCTTATGTAGTTTCCTTCTGTCATTATTTAGGGAGTAGGTCAATATTCTGTGATGCAGACCTTTTCTCTACTGTCCAGTGAATATTATTTGACTCTGTTCAACAGGGGCAGAAAGATCCCGATCATCATCCGCAGATACCTTCCCGATGGGAGTTATGAGGACTGGGGCTGTGACGAGCTCATCATAACTGATTAAACCACTCATCCGGTCTGAACGAGTTAATTTAATATATGCTGGTTCACTCCCATCATTATATCAAGTCAGTCAGCCACACACCCGGAAGATTCCTGAGGCTTATCCCAGCATCGCCCACCTGTACATGCCTCAATTTGATCCGCAAACACCCATTGCATCAGGTGACTCTGTGAGTCTGTGAAATATGAACATATGAAGTGTGCCAATTAGACACTTGTAGAATAATTCAAATCAAAATACTTGTGGTCTGACTTGTAACATTTTTAGTTTCATTGTGTTGTGTAAAAAATCCAGAGTTCTTATGTACTAGTTGTATTATACCGAAGAGCCACAAGGGGCTGACATTTACTTTGTTTTACAAAATATACCCTTGTGGTAATTTGTCCATGTTCTGTTCTGAAGAAGTGAGGTGTTTAGTGTAAAATAACTTTTATTGTTATTAATAAAAACTTTTGTATAAATGACCATGTCTCGTTCATAACACGTGTAGTGACACTATGCGCCAGCAGAGATGTGCGTGATGTTAAAGTTCTGCTACAGGTTTATATCACAATGTCACAGGCTTAGCCTGTAGTTATGTAAGCCACCTGTGAGATGTTCAGGTACACTTGGGGGAAAGGGTTATTACGTTGCTCTGAACCTACAGCATGTGAGGATACTGCTAAAGGATAATATAGATGTTGGTGCAGCTTTAGTTTTAAGTAGGATTGATTTCTAAATCTTCTCTTAAAAGTTCACATATTTCCATTTGGCTATTGCAGCTTTCAGTGTGGCTTAAGGTCTGATGACCGCTGCCACATGAAACAAATCCACACTTTCCACCTGAAAGTTGTGCAAACAAATACAAAATCTGCAATTCTATAGGTGATATTTTGGCACACAATCCCTCATTCAAACACATATGCACAAATAGTCACTGTATTGTTCAGCTGAGACGGGTTGTTGCCCAGGCAGAAAGATAGAGGGGGCTGGAAGTCTGAGAATGAGAGGATTAACAGCTTTGTTGTAGAAGCAGCTACACGGTGAGACTCCAGGCTCCGGTAGATGGCTGGGTGGGTTACATGTTCCCCGTAGACTATAGAATGTCTCCCCGAGGCGAGCATCGTCTCTCTCACAAGCTTTCAAACGTCATCTGAGGGGAATCCAGTTTGAACTGATATCTATAATCGTGTGTAGCCACGGTCATGCTGTTAATTTCTCATAAACTGCTCTGATCTGTGGGTCTTTTGGAAGGGACAGCCTCAGGGGGACGCTGCTGTCCTTTCATGAGTCGGACGGGGCAGCCCATGTGACTCTCAGCTGCACCAACCACAGCGAGGCCATCAGGTCGGCCTCAACCCAGTTTAGGGTGCGACTAATATCTTCTGACTTTATCATCCATTAGTCTCTGTGTCTCCCGTGTCTTTATTTCTCTTTTCTGTTGGTCTGTCCCACATCTATCTGTCATTAACAACCGGTTGTGCTCCCGTTGGCCCTGTGGTCACACTGCACGTGGACCTACACTGTTCCTGGCGTGTGTACATTTGATTATTGGACCTATGGACGATGCCTCACGTTGGATCACATAGCGTCCGCCTTTGAGTTCTTCAGATCTTTCGATAGCAAAGCGTGTCTACGAGATTAGCTCTGCAACACCCGAGTGAAATGCGATGAGTCGGAAACACAACCAACAAGAGGCTTCATCCCTCTTGGCCCGGACCGGGCGGCGCCACGGTCCCCGGGTTGTGCTGCTCGGACAGCCCGCTGCTCAAAAGGCAATGAAAGAAACAAGTAACTCTACCTACGTCGTCTTTCTGGTTAACCATCTTCATTTTGGGAATTACATTACATTACATTACATGTCATTTAGCAGACGCTTTTATCCAAAGCGACTTAAAATAAGTGCATTTCAACCTAGAGTACAAACTAAGAACAACAAGAATACAGAAAGTAACATTTCCTCAACATAGTCAAACTACTAAAGTACCATAATAAGAGCCATTCAAGTGCTACCAAAGTGCAAGTCTGTGATTAATCCAGATATAGTCGGAAAAGGTGCGTTTTCAGTTTTCGGCGGAAGATGTAGAGACTTTCTGCTGTCCTGATGTCAGTGGGGAGCTGGTTCCACCACTGAGGAGCCAGGACAGCAAACAGTCTGGATTTCGAGTGATTAGCTCGAGGTGACGGAGTCACAAGTCGGTTGGCTGTTGCCGAGCGGAGCGAACATGTCGGGGTGTACGGTGTGACCATATCCCGGATGTAGACGGGGCCCGATCCGTTCAGAGCACGGTACGCCAGAACCAATGTTTTGAAGCGGATGCGGGCCGCCACCGGTAGCCAGTGAAGAGAGCGGAGGAGCGGAGTGGTGTGGGTGAATTTCGGGAGGCTGAAGACCAGTCGAGCTGCTGAATTCTGGATGAGCTGCAGAGGCCGGATGGCCTTAGCAGGTAGACCAGCCAGAAGGGAGTTGCAGTAGTCGAGGCGCGAAATGACCAGAGCCTGGACCAGAACCTGCGCCGCCTTCTGGGTAAGAAGAGGTTGTATTCTCCAGATGTTGTGCAGCATGTACCTACAGGAACGCGATGTTGCAGCGATGTTGGCCGTCAGGGAGAGTTGACTGTCTAGCGTCACCCCGAGGCTCCTGGCAGTCAGGGTAGGGGCCAACACGGAGCTGTTGAAGGTGGTGGTCAGGTCGTGAGTGGGGGAACCTTTCCCTTGTAGGAACAGGAGCTCAGTCTTGTCAGGGTTGATCTTCAGGTGGTGTGCAGACATCCACTGAGAGATGTCAGTCAGGCAGGCAGAGATTCGCGCCGCCACCTGTGTTTCGGACGGTGGGAACGAGAAGATCAGTTGGGTGTCATCGGCATAGCTGTGGTAGGAGAAGCCATGCGAACGAATGACAGAGCCGAGAGAATTGGTGTACAGAGAGAAGAGGAGGGGACCCAGGACGGAGCCTTGAGGAACCCCAGTAGTGAGAGGACAAGGATCAGATACAGATCCTCTCCAAGTTACCCGGTAAGTGCGGTCGGTGAGGTAGGAAGAGAAAAGAGTGAGTGCTGTGCCTGAGATCCCCAGGTCCTGAAGAGAAGAGAGAAGGATCTGGTGGTTCACGGTGTCAAATGCAGCAGAAAGGTCTAGAAGGATAAGGACAGAGGAGAGAGAGGCTGATCTAGCAGAGTGAAGCTGCTCAGAGACAGCAAGGAGGGCAGTCTCTGTTGAGTGGCCAGCCTTGAATCCAGACTGGTGGGGGTCAAGAAGGTTGTTGCTGTGGAGATAGGAGGACACTTGGTTAAAGATAGCTCGCTCCAGAGTTTTGGAAAGAAAGGAAAGAAGAGAGACCGGTCTGTAGTTGCTGACTTCAGACGGGTCAAGCGTGGGTTTCTTCAGGAGAGGGTTGACTCTTGCCTCCTTCAGAGAGTTGGGGAAACAGCCAGTTGAGAGGGAGCTGTTAATAAGATGGGTGAGAAAGGTCAGAAGGTCAGGAGCAACAGCCTGAAGGATGTGAGACGGGACGGGGTCAAGGGCGCAGGTGGTCGGTCGAGCAGAGGTCACCAAGCTAAGAACTTGACTGGGAGACAAAGGGGTAAACGAGGAAAGAGGGGGATGAAGGAGTTGGTGTAGGTGAAGTGATAGAGGATGGATTAGTAAAGGAGGAGCGTATGTCGTCTATCTTGTTTGTAAAGTAGTCGACAAAGTGGCTCGGCAAAAGGGAGGAAGGAGGAGGGGGACTCGGGGGATCAAGGAGGTTGGAAAAGATAGAGATGAGTTTTTTGGGGTTAGAGAAGGAAGACTGAATTTTGGTCAGGTAGAAAGAGCTTTTGGCTGCAGAGATAGAGGCAGAGAAGGAGGAGAGAAGAGATTGATAGCAGAGCAGGTCTTCCGCTTGATTCGATTTGCGCCATTTCCTTTCCGTCGCTCGCAAGTTGGCTCTCTCGGCACGCACCGAGTCGGACAACCAGGGAGCCGGAGGATTTTGAACCTGTCGCGTCTTAATAGGACAAAGCGAATCAAGAGATGAAGACAGGGACGAGAGGAGAGTGTCTGCGGCAGAGTTAGGCTGCATGAGTGAGAAGGAGTCAGTTGAGGGGAGAGCAGATAGGACAGTGGAGGCCAGAGAGGAGGGACAGAGGGTGCGAATGTTGCGTCGTACAGGTACAGAGTCTGTGGATACGGGTGGGTTATCAGTACCAGAGAGTGAGAGAGAGTAACAGATGAAGTAGTGGTCAGAGACATGCAGAGGAGTTACAGTGAGGTTAGAGGTAGAGCAGTCTCTAGTAAAAATGTAATCAAGGTGGTTGCCAGCTTTGTGAGTAGGAGGGGAGGGACTAAGTGAGAGGTTAAAGGAAGACAGTAAGAGTAAGAGATCACATGACTTCTCAGTCTGGATGTTCAAGTCACCCAGAAGGATGAGCGGGGGGCCGTCCTCCGGGAAGTTGGACAGGAGGACGTCCAGCTCTTCCAAGAAGTCTCCCAAAGAACCAGGGGGACGGTAGAGAACAACAATGTGTAGCTGAACCGGATGAGTAACCGTCACAGCATGAAACTCAAAAGTCAGTGGGGTAAAAAGTGGAAGCGGCGAGAGAGAGAAACACCATTTGGGGGAGATGAGTAAACCTGTACCTCCACCCCGACCAGAGGGTCTGAGTGTGTGACTGAAGGAGAAGGCCGAGGAGAGAGCAGCCGGGGTAGACGTGTTGTCAGGCGTGATCCAGGTCTCAGTGAGAGCCAGGAAGTCAAGCGACTGCTCCACAGCAAAGCCAGAGATGAAGTCTGCCTTGCGGTTGGCAGACTGACAGTTCCAGAGGCCTCCTGTGACAAGGTACTGGGTGTGAGTAGAACGGGTAGGAAGGATAAAAGAGGAGGGGTTCCGGTACGCGAATGAACGAGTCCTATAGTAACTACGAGTAGAAATATGCACAGGTATGGAAAACACACACATATTCACAAAGTGGTGTATTACTCAGCCACCCCCGAAGACTCCAACGAAAGACTCCTGTGTCTTTGTCCTCCAAGTCTTCGTCCGATGAGTCGCTGACGCCTCAGCTGACGCCGAGGCCCAATCCAGTTAAGAACAGTTTCCCTAATGTTTTAATCCCATTACAGCTCAAACCTGAAAATGGGTTCCAGTGGAGGGAGAGGGGGGGGGGGGGTGCAGGGTCTGTGTGCAGAGAGTATGAGAGTCCCATTGTATCCCGGTGAAGCTACAGGCCAGGCAGTTATGGGTGAGGCTCCCTCATTGCCCCGTATACCCCCCCCATCCCCATCCCCCTGCTCCCCTTCAATGGCCCTCTTTGTCGTTCCAAAGTATCACACAGCTGATTAAAGAGAGGGAATTAAGAGTCAGGCTTAAAGCCGCGGCACACAGAGGAACACACATGCACGCTGTGAGGAAACACGGACCGCCGGTCACGCCCTCATCGGGGCCGGAGACACCGAGACACCGGCAGCCGGCAGCGCACCGGGGGATGAGCGCCACACACCACCTCACACACCACCTCACACCCCACCCCACACACCACCCCACACACCACCTCACACACCACCCCACACACCACCTCACACACCACCTCACACACCACTTCACACCGCACAGACACACAACATGGCCGGAATATGTTCAGCATCTGGGGGATGATTGGTTGTTGACTCGTGTGTGTGTGTGTGTGTGTGTGTGTTGTGTTTTATTTATGATATGTTTTATATTGTAAGAAAATAAAAAATCAATAAATCCAAGAAGCATGTTTTGATCAAAGCAGGAATAATAGGGCTTTATTTCAAGTGAGCGTAAACGGTCATTAGTCATCATCACATGTTTAAGGCTCCCTCTGGTGGTAGGAGTCGTGTTGCTATGGCAACAGTTGAACATGGATGGAACCGATGAAATACTAAAATGGCAGTACCGGTCCAGAGTTGCCCTCATGTTGGGGGGGAAACAACGGCACAAACACAAGCATCAAACACATATAAATACAGGTGGAAGTCGTAGCAACACATATTTCACACGTAGCAACAAGGATGTAAAAGGAAGTCTGCGTCTTGTGCTGGAGGTAAATGGTTAAATAGCTTTAAGCGGCGATGGAATATGAATAAAAATTAGCAGTGCTGCATGCATATGGTTTGGATCTGCGTCCAGTTGTGATAGAGAATATTTAAGTGATATACAATTTTTAAAAAGCAACCAAAAAAAAGATTTATTTTAGTTTTCTTTCATTTTGACCAGATGTAAAATAAGATTCTTAAGATATTTAGGAAATGGGATGTGGAAAGACAGAATAATATAAAGACAGAGATGAGGGGAAACAACACATCATTAAAAACTACATTAACTAATCTTCTAAAAAATGTGAAACACAAAAACATGATTTAAGATAAAATACTTCTGTTTCATGTGTAGCAGGTATTCCAGGCACATTTTGGATTTAATATTTCGGCTGGGTTCAAACGTATTTCTCCTGGAAGCTTTAATAACTCAATCTCTGGCAACTGTTTCTCAGTGTTGGCTCCTCCCACATGGAAACTCTTCAAATGCAACAACAACAACAAAGTTTACATAACACAACTACGATCCAAAGATCTGACACTTCATATTAAATGATACACATTTTAAATGACACATAAAGGTAAAGAAAATGCAGGGGGCAGATGTTCAGTGAAGATAATAACAGCAAAAATAATTGAACAATATTAATACAGTAAGTTAATAGTTAAAACAATGAAAAAAGCTTCTACCATGTATTGTAGATTTCGAGTATAGGGATACACAATGTGGGTTTTTCTTTCTTTCCAGCTGATAACCGATAATTATCTGCTTCTCGAGCCCGATGCCAACAACATCAACCGATAACTTCACATGTTTGTATTTTTAAAAAGGAAGTTCATAACCTGTATTTGTATTATGCACACCTGAGTGAAAGAAAGATAAGATGGATGATTTAATATTCCAAAGTGCTGACATGACCAAATCTAGCTGTCAGCGCTGGTCAGTTATCACAAAACAGTCGGACTCCTCCAATGTTCTCTCTCTTTTCTAGTAAAGTACATCAAAAAACTTGGATTGCATAACTTAATATGGGCTCAATTTATATATATATATATATATATATATATATATATATATATATATATATATATATATATCATGAGCAGAGTAATACATAATTATATGAATGTTTCATTATCGGCTCATCATTTATCCGACGAGATATCGGGAATTCATAATTGCGACGTGGTCATTAATAATGGGTCATGCCGGTATGAATAGAAACGTTTCTTTTCATGAATGTTCTTCATGAATGTTCTTCATGAATGCGTCAGCTGCTAATAAAAATCATCACACTCAGTGCCATTGTTTAAAAAACAAACAAACAAAAGTAGCTTTTGACACTAATAAGGCTTTTATAATAAGTCACATTGTAAAAAGTGTCGACCGCTAATGTCACGTTGGGAGGAACGTCTGTTAATCGCTTCCTTCTTCAAGTCTCAAAACTTTGGTCGTTTTTACAGTAAACATACATTTTTAATTTCAAGTACATCGTGTATAAACTATCCTGATAATAATCAGCAATCATACAATGTTTTTTTTTAACTCAAGAAATCCTCAACATAGTTTTATGGCATTTTGCTTCCATGCGACAGCACAATAATTTGAATTAATTACATGTGTCTCGAGTCGTCAGAATAAGTGTTTGTTGTATTCATTTGTAAAAAAAAATACAATTTAACATCTGTTTTATGAAAGGTCAAATCTTGCCGGAGGAGCAAACGGGCCACGGCCAAAAAGTTTGGCACTTCTTGTACCAAAAAAAAAGAAGATAAAAAGTAACCGATTTCACATCGGATGAATTTGTCTCTGTCTCAGTCACACCGTGACCAAAGAGATCAAAGTCTTGCTAATTCTCAATGTGCACCGTTCTCTGTTGCTACGGGCCCCCTGGTGTCCAGTGGGAGGAGGGGGGGCGTAGCCCACCAAGAGCCTCCTCCGGTGCACAGAGCCGACAGCCGCGCGGTGCTGACCCCCCCCGTGAACGCCGTCCCTCCCGTCGCTATCTAACCTGAAGCCCTGCGCGGCGTGAGGTGAGCCAGTCTGTCACTACCGCACCGAGTGGCCCGAATAATCACCCGCGCCTCCAAAGCACCCTCCTCCAAGCTCCTCCTTGGGCTCCGACAGCCCTTCTGGGCAGGGGCAGAAGAGGGTTTCTCCCCTCCTGCCTCCCCTGCCGACTCCCCCGGTGCCCCCCCAGCCCCCCCAGCCCAGACCACTCGTACCACCGCTGCCGCCAACACTGCCGCCGTGGCCGCCGCTCCACCTCGGGTCTGTCGTGGGGCCTGAACCCGCACCGCTGCTCTCTGGTCTCGTTGTCTGTCATGGCCGCGACAGCGTCGTGTAGATGGGCTGTTCCCAGTGCGTGGGGCTGTGCGACTGCGGCATGCTGGCCGGGTCGGTGATGGCGGTGTACAGGGGTCTCTGGGAGGGCCCCATGTAAGAGAAGGCGGAGTACAGACCCGAGGCCTGGCCGGAGTGAGCGTAATACGACCCCGAGGCCTGGTGGTCGGCGTAGTCTGCAAACTGAGCCCTGGAGGCCAGTGAGGGGAAGGCGGAGCTGTAGTGGGGGAGGCTGAGGGGGGTGTAGGTCACGTGGGAACCTGCCGAGGCTGCCTCTGCAAAGTGACCCCCGGCGCCCCCGGCCTCACTCTTGATCTGGGCTTTGGAGGGGTCGGAGCCCAGAGAGGGGCCGTGGTGCTGCATCGGCTGCTGCTGCTGCTGCTGCTGCTTGGAGAGCCAGGCGGCTGAGTGTCCGCTGGCCGCCGCCAGCGCTGAGGAGATGCCGTAGGTGTAAGGAGACGCCGGGGAAGGCGTAGCAGCCGCTCCCGCCCCAGCGCTCTGCCCGACCCCCGGGTGTCCATTTGGGGGAAGGTACTGGTCAAACTCGTTGACATCAAAAGGCTCCAGGTTGGCCATCACCTCGTGGCTCATCTCACCGATGTCCACGTTGCCAAAGTCGATGTGAGGCTTACCGGAGCCCGGAGCGCCGGAGCCGCCCTCCGCTCCCATTGCACCCCGCAGGCCCCCGTTCCCAGCACACTCCCGCTTTCCATCCCCCACCTTCCCAGCATGAGGCTCGGTCTTGGGAGTGGTGGGCGGGGTGGGAGGACTGTGACCTGTGGAGACACGAGGGAACATGGAGTTACAATGTCCAGCTGTGTCCAGACCAATCAGAGCAGTGAGAGCTGCGGCCCACCTGCAGCGTGAGGGTGGTGCCCGTCGGCCAGAGGGGACCCGGCCGTCCGGATGAGGGCCACGTCCAGTTGGAGGCCCTTGTAGTGGGACTGGCCGTGGCCGAGCTCGCCCTCTGAATGGCCGTCGGCCTCGCTCCCGGACCCGGAACCGGGCTTCCCGCTTTTGCGGCGGCGCGGCTGGTACTTGTAGTCCGGGTAGTCCTTCTTGTGCTGCTTCCTCAGCCTCTCCGCCTCCTCGATGAAGGGCCGCTTGTCACACTCGTTAAGGAGCCTTGGGTGAAAGGAAAAGACGTGAGCAGATTGTTTAAAGAAGAGAAGAAAAGTCTCAGCGCTGCTTTTTGCTCCTATTCTATAGCAACTCACTTTGGTATTTGACTAAATAAGTTATACTAAATAAAAAAATGTAAATGCACATTGAGGTTAAATCTTGAATGGATCTTTCACAGATAACAGCAATGTGCTCGGCAGCAATAAGAGCTGATCAATACATTATGGGGCTGATCAATACATTACGCTTCCTCCACTACGTTTGCATGGCCATATCTGCTGAACAGTAATGAAATAATACCAAAAGATGCATCATGTCCATTAATCAATCACGCCTGAGCCCAAGGTCAAGTCTTCATCTCGTAGTTAACTTCTCGGACCTTCTTGACTGAAAATAGTGATTTTGTTGTTGTTGTTGTTGTTGTTGTTGTCTGAGATGACAGACACGGGAGGGTCTGATAAAACTTCCAGAGGCAACGCTGATGCCCGACACTCGAGCATTCACTCAGACGCCATAAAATAATTCCAAATTGAGATTAAACTGAAAATATTGACGTCCACTTTTTTATTTATTTAAGGGGTTCAAACCCCTGTGTGCCTAGAATGTGTGCAGAGAGCATTCCCCTTATTCCCTCGGGAGCCGTTAACTTCAGCTACACGGCCAGTAAGTGAACGGTGTGTGACATCTGGAATATGTGACAGTAAAACACACAAATGCCTCTCAACTGGTGAGCTGTGTTGAAACTCTTATTTTGTATATATGTAGTTTATGTATACGCTGTAACTCAATTACAGGATAACATTTAGCAAAAATCCTACAAGGGAGTGTTGGGATGTCTGGCTACATGCGCCCATGAACAAGGCCTCATCTATGTCTTAAGAAAATACAATAAATAAGAAGAGAAATAAACAAAAACATGACTGAAACCAAATGGTCACAGGAAAAAGTTAACGCTTGTTGGATAATTGTCATAATTGTAGGAGAACTAAAAAGAGCCTATTGATGAACATAATAAATAATGGGGCCTGCGTGTGCAGAATAACATTCAGTGTCCTTGAAAAGTTTATTTTCTGTAAAAGTGAACAAACTCCTGTCTGAAGTTGGCCTGAAGGGAAATTCATGCAAGAGATGATAGTCTTCAAACAAAAGAAAAGAGAAATGAAGAAAACATTGGGGGATTTTTAGGTTGTTTTTGTACTCAGCTGATTCTGATTCTTAGAAAGTCTTTTGATTATTGGGGGAATATTCAACATCAGCTGACTGTGATGATACGTCTTTAAAAGTATTTTGGTTATTGGTGGAATATACAACAATATTGCATTGATTCTGATATCACTCTCTTGGTGGCACTGACCTTTTCCTGGAGCCATGACCCCTGACCCCCACCCCCCAACCCTAAGCCCGGCCTCCACCGTGTGAGCCTCAGCGGCCATGACAGTGATGTGACAACATGCGGACTACATCGCGGCCGCCTCACCTCCACAGCTTCCCCAGGGTCTTGCTGAGCTCCGCGTTGTGCAGGTGCGGGTGCTGGTCGGCCAGTTTCCTGCGCGCCGCCTGCGCCCACACCATGAAGGCGTTCATGGGCCTCTTCACGTGCGGCTTGTTCTTGCTTCCGGAGTTCACGCGCACGGGCATGGGCACGAGGGTCCAGTCGTAGCAGTTGAGCACTTGGCTCACCGCGTCACGGATTCCCGCGGGGAAGCGGTCGTCCTCGTCCTCGGATTTGATGGACGAGCAGCCCGCCGCCGAGTCGTCCAGACCCGCCAACTGCGGCTGCTGCCGCCCGTGGAGAGGCGAGTCCTCCCCGCCGGCCGCACCGGAAGAGTGGCCCGGTGACAGGGAGCGACTGTCGTCCGACATCCCGGACATCCCGGGACTGAGGTCAACGTCCGACATGCTCTGCTCCTCTCTAGACATCTTCCTAGACACACACAAACCCCCCAGGTGCGCAGAGGACGCAAGGTGTGTTCCTAAATGCTCAGCTGTAGCTGCCGGGTCCCTGCTGCTGCTGTTCGTCCTACAGTGACGCGCGGAGTGTCGGCTGATCTGTTGGATATGTCCCTCGGGCCCAAGTTATAATATAAACTGCCAGTCCGTCTCTACTCTCAGCCTCCGTTGCAAAACTCTGTGAGGATTCCACATTAAAGTTCTTTCCATCCGTAATGTTGGTATCATAGGTGGCTCAGTGCGCACCTTGGACCCCAGTTTACCTGCTAAAGCACAACCGCGCGCCAAACTCACCCGGTCTCACTTCCCTCCTGACTTCCCCTTCACGCTCTCTCCTCCGTTTGTCCCGCGGTTGGAATCCAACAGTGAGGACCTGAAACAGCAGAATGATGCGCAGCGTCAGTTCTCAGCCACATGAGGGGAAAGGCCTCCGCGTCACAAGGCCCCGCGCACCAACACATGAAGTGTGGCGGAGGGGCGACATGTTCATGTTGGTGCTTTTAAAACATCATGTGGGGAAATATGTTGACATTTTTTCACAATGTATCTCTCTCCATCATAAAACATCCGACTGGGCCTAAAAAAAGGATTGTCCCACCCCATGTTCCCTCGATAAATAGTCCCCACTGTGTGCCATGTCCCCGTATTACCTCCGCCTTTCACTCCACTATTTACAACTCCGGCACATACAGGATCTGAGTGTTGGAGACATGTTCATGCGCACAACATAACAACTCCATATGTTGAGAAACAAATCGGAGTCTCAGAATAAGAGCGTATGGTTTATTTGCAGAGCTCCGGCTCCTGTGCTGCCCCCCCCCCCCCCCCTTTCCCTCTTGCCTCCCAAACACACCTTACTGTTTAAGGTTTAGCAGTTATTCCAAGCTCCCCGGAGAGGGAGTGTTGGAATGATATGAGGCCGCAGCAGCACAGACCTCGGATTGATGCTCTGCATGTTCTTGGATAAACATTGCCTGGCGCTGGAAATATACACCCCGTGTGTGTGTTAGACACACTGTGTTTGTGAAACAGGGGCAGGTCTATCGGCGGGGAGCAAAATGTGTCCTTGTTTTGACCATTAAATCAACACCCGGCCTCGAACTTTACGTCCTAAATCAGCGAACTTCCTGTGAACCGGCAACGCACACGCACACACGGACACACACACACACACACACACACACACACACACACACACAAACACACGCACACAAACACACACCCACGCACAGCCCGCTGGTTTATTTTCTGCTCTGGTGTCACGCGGCTGGAAAATATAGATCTCGCTTCACGTCTAGCGACATTACGAAATAGCTCGTCACGGGCAGGTTAATTATGTGTGTGCGTGTGTGTGTGTGTGTGTGTGCGTGTGTGTGTGCGTGTAGGCGTGTACGTGTGTTTGTGTTTGTGTGTGGTGTGCGTGTGTGTGCTGAGGGGGGGATACAATACTTTTATATTTGAGGAAAAAGGTTCACGGAAAGATAACTGTCAGAGAATGATATGTGCCTTTCAATTATAAAAAACAATTTTGTTTAAAGCCAATTAAATTACAGAGTTGGGGTCGTGTTTTGACGTCTCGTATCAAGTCCCCGCAAAGGCGCGTGCACAGCTTCCCCATCTGTCCGAGGCGCATTGAGAGCCACCTGCTCAGCAAGGCCTCCTCACAGAGCCCCGGCCGCGCAACGTCGTGCGTAAAAAGGCACCAAACGCCTTGTTGCGCGCGTTTGTTAGATGCGCTGTTCGCTCGTTATGGTTACTGTTATGAATGAAAGGAAATAAGCAAATAGCAATGATCCAGAATCCACTGACGGGTTGCTGGTCAATTCTAAAGGCCTCAGATTAACAAACAAGCCAGTAAAGCAGCAGTGCAGGTGTGATATTTAAAGTGTTGTAAAGCCCTTAAATTGTGTGTGTTATTAATTAGCATAACTGAGCACATTTACTGTGCATAATGATTTCCGCTTGTGTGAACTCATTATCAACGCATGACTTTCAAGTTGGCCTTAATTTGCTTGTTAGTAAACTTTCTTTTTTTTTTACAATTAATTTTACAACAGCTTGGATTTCAAGTGTCTTCTGGTCCACACAGCAAAGACACAACAGGAAACAATAAACCGGCACAAGTCGCAATTAAACTATGACCACAATTATCCTATTGTCCATCTGCACCAAAGTCCATAATAATGTCAATAATGTCTGCTTCTAGTTTTTTAGTTCTTGCAACTTCTAGTCGTTGTCTTAAACAAACTGTTAATGTGTCCTGTGTTAGAAAGGACATTTGTTATGTTGTCAACAGAGACTGTCCAAACTCATAACGACCATGCAATATACGAAAATGAAACCCAGCAAACTAAAGCAGGAGCACTTGTTGCACTGACACAATTCATCATGACAGGATTAAACGCGACGGCGATTATCACGTGCACAATAATAATCCACGCCAAACGCCTGATTCTTAAAGCTCGTCGAGGTGTGTTCTACACAGGGACTTAAAGGACGAACACTAACAGTTAAAAAACAGTCCTATAGCTCGCAGAGAGGTCTTCATGGCTCTCATTGTTGATTGTTGGTTCTAAGACTACATGAGTGCCTCTCCGCGCCCCCGACGAGAAGAGACGTGCACATCGCGGTGAGCGCGTCAGCCACCAGCAGCAGAGAGAAAAGAGTTGGAAATGCTAAGCGCCTTACTTCAGTAGTGAGAAAAGGAGGTCGCCGGTTTAGCACGAGAATCCGTGAGTTCCCGAGTTTCCAAAGTGACGCTCGCTCCCGAGCCCCCTCGCTCGCGCTGCCCGAGTATGAATGCCTGCTCTGTGTGTCGGTACCGGGGCTTAAAGAGCTCCTTGTACGAGGATGAGGGGAGGAAAGAAAGAAAAAAAAGATGGGGAGGAAAATCTTAAAGGAGCCGTACGCATACAGGCATGGAGATCTCTGATTGGTTTGGTTACCCCCCCCCCCCCCCCCCTCGTTCGCTCTCCATCTAGCCAAACAACACCTTGATGCTTCAGAAAATGGTGAGGAAAGTTCACATTAAAGTACGTTTCACGAAAATTGTACTGCTCCGGGTGTGTTACCTGCATAGTGTGTGCGTGTGTGTGTGTGTGTGTGTGTAGGGGGGGGTATCGCCACACACACATTCGGGTTTTGTACAGTTGTGTTCTCCGAGTTCCACACCTGGAAAATGAAAAAGGCCTTGTTTTGTATAACTTTAGTCGATCTAACCCCAAATAACCATTTCATTCGGCTCCCTCTGACATCCCGAAGAAGAACTTGGAGTGAGATAGAATCTAAACATATGCGCAGATTGAATTCTACAAATAAAAAAGCTAAATCGAGTATGCCGCTGCAGGAGTTTCATGGACACTTCATCAGCTGATCGAAATGTTCTCGTGCAACATTTGATTTCAATGTTCAGAACATGCTCGGAGGCATTTCAGATCCACACGTCATAAACTAATTATATAGATGAAAATAAGATGTATCGGGCCTGGTCATGTCTATGGAGACTAACTGCGCCTCACAAACAGACGGAAGCGGCAGCTCATGAGCCAAATGGAGAACATGTTTGTCAAATTGTGCGCACGCATGATCATGAACAGATTAAGTTTTTGCAGAAACGCACATTTGTGATGCACAATGATGGCATGTTCTAAATCATATCATGATACGAATATATATATGCACTTTTATATTCATCACCACATCACAGAAGCAGACAAAATGAAAAGGCCCTTACGAAATGACATAAGATGCACGAGGTACCATGCACTGTGGAGCGTTGTCATTACTGTGATGTGGATCTTGGAATAGGGGGAATTAATGGTTGTATCTCTCTCTCTCTCTCTCTCTCTCTCTCTCTCTCTCTCTCTCTCTCTCCCTCCCTCTCTGGTACCAAACTCCACAAAGAAAAAAATGAGTAAAGCTTAAACGAATCTCATGTGAGTTTTCTACTGACATGAGCGCCTCTGCCTGAGATCCGCGGAGCGAGTTTCAAACCCAAAGCGCGCTGCGGAGAGAAGAAGAGCGGGGACGTTATGGGCCGCGCGGACACAAACACACGCGCTGTTCTGCAACAATGAGCCCTTGTGTCCCCGCCATGCGACACACTGGCACCCGATACAGAAATCGCCACTTTGTTTTCCATTATCAGTTCATGTTGCCGGCGATAAGGGACCGTGAGTGCGCCTCCTTGTCCGGTTCCTCCTCTGCCCTTCTGTCCACGCGCCCTTTGTTTTATCTCAGGTAAATTGTATAATCATGTGATCAAAACCAGCACCCCCATGCCCCTTAAATGAAAAAAAGAAGAAGTGGGGAACAAAAAGCAGTTTTGTGCATGTGAAAAAAAAGAAAAGAAGAGAAGGGAATAGCCTGTGTCTTCCCTTCTTCCGCCACTCTTTGTCCACGTCCAAGCAAACTGACATATAGTGAGAGAGAAATGCTCCAGGAGCGCGCGCATCAGCCCCCGGGTGAGCTGTGGTGGGATCGTCCGGCCCCTGTCCTGGAGCTCGAGACCGGGGATCTTCAGACAAACACTCCGGGGATATTTCTCCCGCACTGGGCAGCGGAGGACTTGCGGCCCGGCCTCGGTCTGACGTGAGTGCTTGTTTTAGCGCGCGCGCGTGTGTGCGTGTACGTGTTTGTGTGCGTGTATGTGTGTGCGGGTGTGCGTGTGTGCGTGTGTGTGTGTGTACAAATGATGAAGATGGAAAGAAGTGAGCAGGCCCGACATACGTTGCGGTTGGCATGTAAACGATGCTCTGTCCTCATGCTCCGTGGCCACAGGGTGCTGTGGATGCGTCATGGCCCGGGTCGATTGGAAACGCTTCAGAAATAGCTGAAGTTCTCTAACAAACCTCTTGTTATTTGATAGATTTATCAGTGAGAAACCCAAATCAGTTACAGGCCTGAGAAAAGAGAAGAAGCATCCATTTTTTTAAAATGATAATTAAATAACCGTTCGGAGAAATGATGGATGACTTGGCAGTCTGCTGATCCATTTAATGAAACAAATACAGATTAATGAAACGTTTGAAAAAAAGTGTAATGAGTTTTATAATGGTGAAAATGTACAAGTGGTACAAATATGTGTTTTTCTTCTTCTTTTTTTATCTATTATTCTGCCATTAGGGGAACAATGTCTTCAGTATAAAAGCCTTTTTTTAAATCCATATTTAAAAAGTGCACTACATGTATATGTATAATACAATTTACAGATTATTTTTTTATCATATAGAAAACTAACTTTCAAAATATTAAAATACAAAATGTTAAATGACACAAAACCTAAAAGAAGTTTGTCTCATCAAATGAAAAAGAGCCACCTGAAGGATTAATAGGCAGTTATTTTTTAACAATAGTTAGATCTTTTATATTATTGACATGAATAAACGTATTAGGTTGATGAAGTAATACAACAAATATAAAAAAAACATGAAATACACAGAACATTGAAGCTCTGATTCTCCTGCATTTGGTTTCACTTCCACCTCGTGAAACACGCTCTGCACATTTAAAAATATTTTTTTAGTTTTTCAAAGTAATGTTCGGCTGCATCAAAGAAACGAAAAGGTAATTTTATCGACTGAATAATGTTGCATCATCAAAGAAGAGAAGAAAGTGCATGTCAGGCAGTGCTAATGATACGGACTCAAGCTGTCATGTGACAGAGGTGATGGAGTTTGTTGTGAGGCACACACACACACACACACACACACACACACACACACACATGGAGGGTGACAGTTAAAGGTCAGCAGGCTGTGGGTCGGCACCGTCAAAGCAAGGGCCTGACACAGGCCACGCAGCCCTTTGACCTCTGACCTGGGGGCCAGAATCACCTCAGATATACACACCCTCTCTCTCACACACACACACACACACACACACACACACACACACACACACACACACACACACACACACACACACACACAACCTGACTTTACATAGTCCGACTTCAAAACAATCTTAATATATTGCTCTAAATTGTAATCCAAACCCGTGTGAGTCATATTGGTTGATCTCTTGGTGCCATGTGACGTCACTCTCTATTAAACACAAATATTCAATTAATTTAGACATTTCCCAGAATTTAACAAACTGGCACATACTGGAATTGGAGCATAAATCCCTAAGTTTCAGCCAAATAAAAATACAAAAAGGTTATACATTTTTAATTTATTTGTGAGATTTAATAATATTAAGCCGCCACATCAAAAGGATGAAATCAAATTTGTTTCAACACCTTTTCTTACATATGTTACTTGTTTCCCTTGAACTATGTTCCTGGAAGAGTTTTATTTATTTATTAATTAATCTTTTTATTTATTTTTTAAGCTGAACTGATACAATGAATGTGGTTTTGTGTTTTCTTGCATATGGAGCAATAAACAAACTTTAAAAACCTTTGAACTATAGAAAGTTGTTTTATATATTGTACCTATAGTTATGATGCTGGTATGATGTTTTAAGTTAAGAAGAACGTAAATATTGTTCTCACTGCACGGAATCTGTAATCCGAACCCAGAATGTGTGTGTAGAGTTGGGGTTGTAAAAAGTCTGAATATCTTTTTACCTGCATGCTTATATCCCTCTCTTGCTCGCAAACATAGTGCACCTCCATTCCTCTGAGACTCTCTCTCTCTCTCTCTCCCTCGCACCCTGCATGCACCTGTGCAGGGCAGAGCAGGTGTGTCTGAAATGTGCTCATTGAAGTGAGTCAGTCAAGCGTGCCGAGGGATCCGGTGGGCTGCAAGTTATTAAGTTATTACAAACCAGTGTCAACTCTGTCTTATAGGTTGAAATAAAAGCAGCATTCAAGCTCCAGTTCCTCCAGAATAATGGCAGTAATAACGAGACACTGACGGATTACCATTTATTTTCCTGCCAGGGAGGTCGGAGGTCAGGGTCGATCAGAGAACGACACAGCTGGAGCTGGTCGGGATTCAGAGTCTTCTTCAGACCATCTCTCCATTTCAGAGGCCTTCCGAAAATGAAAGGCGTCGACTGAAAGTAACTGAGCTTCGATCATTTATAGATTATTCTCTAATACTCATAAATATTAGTTACACCCCCAACTAAAATGTCACAGATCCTTCAAATGGGTACTAAAAAAAAGATCCACCCCTTCACAGGACCTTCCTGAGCTCGTGGCTCTGTCCATCTGTCTTAATAAATTCCTGCAGCTGTGTTACTTTTAAATAGGTCCCCCTCTCGAACGTCTGTGAATCCGGCCTTTGTGCTCATGCCACGAAAGTTCCTATTATATTGTGTCCGCCTGGTCTTTTACTGAGGAAGGAGGAGGGGTAGAAACTGTGTGTGTGTGTGTGTGTGTGTGTGTGTGTGTGTGTGTGTGTGTGTGTGTGTGTGTGTGTGTGTGTGTGAGTGTGAGGGATTGGCATGAACTTGGAAGAGCTTTCACTGCAGCTGGGGAGTGAGGTGGATGTTGTGTGTGTGTGTGTGTGTGTGTGTGTGTGTTTGTGTTCTATTGTGTATGTGAATGTATTTGCATGCATGGGCTTTTGTGAGATTGTGCATGTGTGTGTGTGTGTGTGTGTGTGTGTGTGTGTGTGTGTGTGTGTGTGTGTGTGTGTGTGTGTGTGCGCTATATGCGTGTATTTGTGTGTATTTGTGAATGTATTTGCATGGGCTTTTGTGAGATTGTGTGCGTGTGTGTGGGGGGGGGTGTCTGTGTGTGAGTGCTATATGTGTGTATGTGAATGTATTTGCATGAGCTTTTGTGAGATTGTGTGTGTGTGTGTGTGTGTGTGTGTGTGTGTGTGTGTGTGTGTGTGTGTGTGTCATTGTATGTCTTTATATGCATGCATGTATGTTACAGAGGGACATGGTTGGTAAATATGTGTGATGGACGCTGCATGCTAGTGCTGGTCGGGTGGGGATGAATGGGGGACAAGTGTGTGTGTGCGTGTGTGCGTGTGCGTGCGTGTGTGTGTGTGTGTTGCTACCTTAATGAATAGCCCATTGTGCGTTCTGCTCCATATCTCCACTGGCCAGCCAAAGGAAATACTCTAGTTACTTCAATTGTGCGAGGGGGAACATCTAAAGGAAATTGATATATGGGGGTTGAGGTGGGGGGTGTGGGGAAGGGTGGTGGTGGGTGGAGGGGCAGGGGTATTGGGGTAAGGATCCCAGGTGAGACGTAGAGGGAGAGTTGAGTTACCTGTTGCTGATCTCTGCCGGTATTCTCTAATCATCCCTCTACTTCCCAGCAGTTGTTGTTGTTGTGCTTGTGTTCTTCACACTGTGAAGAGGTGCATGTTTTATTACTTCAGTAGTTTTGCAGAAAGGTATTGAACCGAATATACCTTGTATAGACGTGTGTTGTATTGCTTTCTGGGAGTAATGCAGTATTCATTTATTATTATTCATTTATTTAATATTGCAGTCATTCACTATATTGCTGCATGGTGGTTCTCCACCACTCTGGTCCAGACTAATATATCTCTTCTGTCAGATTTAATGCACTTAGAACTATCATGGTCCCCAGATTGTTAGGTTCTGTGTTTCCTGTTTTATGTTGAAGTCTCTGTCTTGTTTCCCGTTTCCCTGCTCTTTCCTCCCTGTGCTTGTTTGATTGATCCCTGATTGTTTCCACCTGTGTCTCGTTCCCGTGTGTATTTAGTCTGTGTCTTTCTGTGTCTCCGGTCTCGGATCGTTTTTGTTCATACGTGGTGTGTTGTCTGAATTCCTGTGTGGAATTAAATCAGTTTTTGTGCGAGAAACTCTTTGCGTTTGGGTCCTTTCCACCACGATCCGTAACACAGGGGACTGGGACTGGAACACTGGGGTCCGGAACCGGCGACGGAACACCGGTGACTGGAACCGGCGACGGAAGTCCGGGGACTGGAACAGGGACTGGAACCGGCGATGGAACGCCGGTGACTGGAACAAGGACTGGAACCGACGCGAAGCGCTGGAACCCGGGACGAACAGGGACTGGAACCCCGGGGACTGGAACAGGGACTGGAACCGGTGCCGGAACGCCGGGGACAGGAACAGGGACTGGAACCGGCGACGGAACGCTGGTGACTGGAATGCCGGGGACAGGAACCGGCGACGGAGGGCCGTGGACTGGAACAGGAACCGGTGACGGAACGCCGGGAACAGGAACAGGGACTGGAACCGGCGACGGAACGCTGGTGACTGGAATGCCGGGGACAGGAACGGGGACTGGAACCGGCGACGGAGGGCCGTGGACTGGAACAGGAACCGGTGACGGAACGCCGGGAACAGGAACAGGGACTGGAACCGGCGACGGAACGCCGGTGACTGGAACCGGCCCAAGGGCCCGAAGAGACTCCCACATCTCCTGGAGAAGGATGTCCGCTCGTGCTGGCCAGACAGGAAGGGTGCGGAGGCAGCTGAAGGCTGGGTCCTTTTTTGGTGGCTTCGTTCTGTCATGTGAGGTCACGGATGACGCAGCGAGAGAGGACCCAAACGCCAACATAACTGCAAAAACCAAGGTTTAATCTTCCAAAAATACGAAACAGGACGACAAAAACTTGGACCAAACAGTACGAAGCCACCACTGGGAATGAGACGAACAGGGTTTACATACACAGGCAAGGTGAGAGGATTGGACAACGGGGAACGAGACACAGGTGGACACAATGAGGGCGGGGCCAGTAATCACACAGGAGGAAACAATCAGGAGCAGGGCAGACAATCACAGGGAGACAGACGACACAAGAACTACAAAACAAGACATAAAACTAGACACAAAGTCCAGACACTGACACAGATTATTACTCTTAATCCCCTCAGTGAACCTTTCGCCCCACCAGTAGGTTGACATTGGATTATTTTAATAAAATATATCAACAATCATTGGAGGGATTGCCATGAATGTTGGTACAAATATCCTCGGTGCTCAGAGGATGCATCCTAATGACTCTCTGACTCTTGCTGCTCAGGAACAATATCGTCACGTTGGAAATGCCCAGAACCAAAATATATAGTCACATTTGGCAATTTGCCCAATTATTAAGACTAAATACCTGTAAAACTTGACTTTCCCGCCAGCCTCAGCTGAACCACGCTAACACGCTAAATAGCGGTTCTCAAACTTTTTCTGTCACGTCTCACTTCGGAGAAAGAAAGATGTTCGTGCCACACCACCCCAACAACATTTTAACACAATGTTCTATGCTGAATTATTATTAAAATAACAACGTTTTGTGACTCCTCCATCTGTGCTTTGTCAAATAATAGAATCACTTTGCAATCACTTTCAGTTAAACCAGATTGATCCATCAGACACAAAACTAATACAGTGTTTTAACTCACTTCACTTTATTAGAATACAAATGCAGTTCTAACTGTGCAAAAATAAATAATATTTTGCTAAAAATAGCTTATTGTGGCTGTGATTAACCTGTTTTGCAATAAAGTATAATCTGTGAAAAACAAAACAAGTTAAAATATTTGGTAATAAACACTTTTACCGAGTTTGACACTGCATATATTATCTTTTCAAAAATACAACAACATTTTCAAAACAAAACGAGTGCAGATATGTGTGAGTCATCACGTGATATCATTATTAGACTCTGCAGTGAGCTTTCCTCTTGTTTTTTAAAACTTGGTTGCAGGCTTGATACGCGACTCAATTATATGTAATACTCAATGTTGAGCTCTTGTTTTGAAGGGCATCAGCAGGAAAGCTAATCTCACGGAGGTAGGATGTGGCAAGTCGCCAAGAATCTCGGCTGTCACGCATGCGCAGTGTAACCTGTTAACGCCAAAACTTAAACATAGACACAAAAGTACGGGCATCTCTTTAATAATTAATGTATGTGTACTTTTTAATATGTGAAAAACTCAAAGGTCTTGAAATTAATTAATCTACATGTCCCCTTACACCCCACCTGTAATGCCTTGGCGCCCCACTAGAGGGACGCGCCCCACAGTTTGAGAACCACTTTCTGTGCTCCTTCTGACTCACATGTTGATGCTGGTGTTTGGTTTGAAACACTTTGTTGCATTATGGTTTTATTTGTAAGTGGCTCTCAAACGATTGCACAGTGTGTCCCACATTATGACCGTAATCTCAGTAAATTGAAGTTCAAGCATCGCAAAATGGCCGTGATAAAACAGCCGCGGTGCTGCTGAGACTCGCATTAGAGGGTTTAAATCACTGTCGGGCAGCGTTGCATAACAACCGACACATTGGTCACTTGAGTTTGGTAAAAAGGACGACGTGAATGACACGTTTTGACTTTTTAATCGTTGCCCGCGCAGCTGCTGACGCTCCGTGGAGACACGTGGCCTTTTGACCTTCACAGCCATCAATCCAGGTTTACATTGCCAACTCTTTAAGGCACACACACACACTTAGGCACAGATGCACTGAGCAGCCATTAACACACTGATAAGCATCACACCCGTAAAGCTGTGCGGTCGCGTTGCCCTGCTACAGCTGTGACGGCAACAAGAGGGTAAAGAGAAAAAAGGGTCCGATTCAGGAAGAGAGCCCTCACTGTGGCCCCTGTGCGCCTCACAACTGTCTCCTGTCTGCAACCAGTCGCGTTACACATAAGAGAGGTAGTCCACCTCTCTTCCTGTGTCGGCGACTTAGTGTCTGTAAAAGGCCATCACACATCCCGACACATGTAAACAGATTTCACGGCGAGATGTGGAAACCCCCACCCCCCCAAAGAACGACCATTCTCTGTAGGACGCAGGGGACATGCTTGAAAAATGATAATTGGGCGGACTGAGAGGCGAGGGACGTGGAGATTGAGTCGTTTGCAGGAAAATGCAGAAAAGGATGTTGAAGAATTCAGCCGCGAACAAGGGCGTCCTTTGTTGGGATGTCTCTGCTGCACGTCTGCCGGACCGGTTGCTGTTTGGGAGAGCATCGCACTGCGCTGATGTGCCTCGCTAAAAATGTCCGATTTGAATCAATCTCTCCCCCCGGGACACAAAACAGAATTCTCATTAAATATCTCATTTAGCTTGACGTCCTGCGAGCTGAGAAGCAGAATATGCATTTCAGATCAAGCTCAAAAACACAAAGTGCTCTTGTTATTAATGTTATTTATTTATTGCATGGGTTTTTCTTTTATGTCAGCGCACACAGTCACCGCCTAAATTGACTAACCGAATGTTGTTCAATTGCAGCCATTGCCCCCAAAAATAGTTTATTTGTAAAAAAAAACCTGTTTTGAATGAAATTTTTAAATAATTATTAGTTACAAACGCATGCACGAGTGATACTAATGACGCTGTATGATGTACCACTCACAGGAGCATCTTTAGTCCCAATACCTTAGTGAACACGTCTTGAAGTTATAATAGCGCACATCTGTGGTGTGGTATTATATTTAGTTCTTTTCACCAACAAGTTCAACCAGAGGTCAAATATTTTACTGTTGCAGACGGAGATCAGATCAGTTCTACTCAAATAAAATCAATTGTTTTAACATTGTTGTCAGAAGAATTATGAGCCTACACAATGACCTTAAAGTCAAATAATGACCTATATTAAACTGCTTCAACAAGTAAAACAAGTAGTGCAGGACTGTTGCATGCATCTGCGTTCATATAAGCTAGCTGTACCTAATAAAGTGGCGTGGAGTGAAAATATTTAGATAACTTTAAAAAATGGCTCCCGTTAGACTATCTGACCGTATGGATTATTGGTAGTTTTGCTTCAGACAGATTGTGCAATGGAGTTGCTCCAGTATGTGCTGAGTGGTGTAAGACAGTATTGTTGTATGTATTTCGTCTGTTTATTGTCGTTATAATCGTAGTTGTTTTAAAGCTCTGATGATGCAAGTAGAGAAACACACAGGCGGCTTCACTCTTCAGTTAACGTAGCACTGAAGGGGCTACAGGAGGTCAGTGATGTCATTGTGCAGATGAAGAGCTGCTCTGAGTCTTCTCCGTCCCTTAATAGATAAACTGTTGATCCTGAACGCCACGATACATAACGCAGCATCACCTTCATGCCAGTAATGTGACGCTCTAACATCTCAACTGCACCAATCATCGAATGCTTTACCGTGTCGTTCATCTCTGAGAGAGTATTGACCTGGGCTTCCCTTCCTTTGTGTTTACAGGACAGAAGCTGTTTTGATGTGTGTGTGTGTGTGTGTGTGTGTGTGTGTGTGTGTGTGTGTGTGTGTGTGTGTGTGTGAGGGGGGGGGGGGGGCAGGATGAGGGATGCTGTGCCTTCTTCTTCGGAGATATGGAAAAAGGAGGAGGGGTAACAGAGTCACTTTACAATCATGAGTTTTTCTCGGAACATTGAATTAAGCAGCGTGAACGGGTGGGGGCCTCGAGGGTCCGGGGGCGGCTGGCCGCAAAGACGCCCGAATGAAAGAGTTCGTTGTTCGGCGCTGGGAGAGGGAGATGAAAGGGGAGAGGGAGATGGCGAGTTTGTCGGACATCAGTCCCCTCTTCCCTTTGCCTTCTCACCCTGCGGCCTTCCCTCGCTCTGCCCATGTGAGCTAGAGTTCAAACACAGGGCCCACAGCTGCTCACACACACACACACACACACACACACACACACACACACACACAAACTGACACATCACTACAATATACAGGCAGACGTGCAAACTACTTGCAGAAATGCATCTCTGTACAGGCAAATATGCACACACACACACACACACATACACACACTCTCTCACACACACACACACACACACACACACAAGAAGACAGTCACATGTGCATGGGGTGCCTTTCGGTGCAAAGTGGTCAAACAAAAGTCGTCCACACACAGAAAGATCAAGTATAATGTGGGCAACAAATCAAAAGATGACACTAGACAATTAAATAAGTGTATTGCCCATTAAAGCTGACAATTATGAGCATAGATTAGTACACAATGTGAGCATTATTGACCTGGTTAAAATAGAGTACTTGGAATAAACATGACAAATCCCCAAATTTACACGGATACATTCAAAATGTTCCACTGCAGCACAATGTGAACTCATGCTGTTTTACGTTCATGATACACAGCAAATAAACACATAAACACATTTGTACATGAACTTCGCTGCTTGAGCAAAGGACTCTTTCTTCTATCCTCAGCACCTGTAACCCAGTTACTCACATTAAGTCTAAACCAGCATCTCCATCAGAAACAACATCAGTGTGAGGGTTCAAGTCGTCAGGCCGCCAGACAAAGACGCCCTTGTTGTGGTCAGGGAGAGACGCTCGTCGCTGATCAGTGTTGTGTCTGTTCAAGTGGATTTCATTCTGATCGGCTACAATAATTCTATTTTAACAACATCAAGTGACATCAGAGCCCGTTGATTGGTTCGGTTGACACACTAATCCACATGGACGCCGACGGTGTGAGGGGGATGCGGCTCTCCGGTCTTAGCTCCGTGGTTTCTAACGGTGTTCGAGCACGTCGGGTGTGTTTGTTGTTCATATTAAAATGCAAGAGACAGATTCAAATACAAGTCAGTGATGAATTCAGGTTGAGTGGACGTCTGGATGACGACACACGCAGAGCTGATGTGCTCTGTGGAAGGTTGTTGTAACAACAGTTGTTATTTGTGAATCAAAATTTGAGATAATTAATGTATTCTGGCATGAATTCATCTTTGCATATTTTACTTGTATTGCAAGTATACAGCATAAAGGCTGAACATGACCTTCATATTCTGAGTGTGTGCGTGCGTGCGTGCGTGCGTGCGTGTGTGTGTGTGTGTGTGTGTGTGTGTGTGTGTATATGAGTGTATGTGTGTATGTTATTGGATAGCTTCTCATCTATCCAGAAAAAAACACTATATTCATAACACAATATTGCAGAGAAATGTTGCATGAACCGTGCTATTTCTGAAAACATGCAGAAAGGTAGAGAAACACCTAGATGTGTGTCTTTTCAGAGAGCATTACAAATAATCATATTTAAAAACAGCAATAATTAAACATCAGTTGAGCCGCTTATTTTTCTTTCTACTGCATAAGATCTGTAATCGACTGCATATGAGTCTGAAGCTGCTGAGTTAGCCTGCGGTTTGGATAAAGTCAAGCAGAGCCTCCGAGCTGCTTCCAATGACGAGATCATGAAGACACCGAAACAGTGGCTGCAGGAGTTCATACTTTACAAGCTGTTTTAATACATCTTACGTGTATCTGCCAGGTTGATGACTCCAAAAATGAAATAGTCCTGGTTTTATCAAATATAAAGTTTAGTTCTACGAGCTATCAATCCCAGCTGTAGAGACATTGGTACAGCTGTTTATCTATAAGGCATTCATAGGTCTATGTATTTTGCTTTTATTCTATTTTCTATTTCATGTTTTGTATTATCTGGACCTTAAATATGTAAATATCTGTAAATGTCTCAGAAATAGGAGTCCAATAAAGAAAAATTATCTTAATCTTAATATGGAGACATAATAGATGCACAGTGAATGCACAGTGCTACCCGGCTACCATTTAAGACCTGGACACAATAAGATAAACACCTGTGTAATATAATGCAGGAACACCCTCCACTATTTACTTTATATTCATTTTGAACAGTTTTCACGTTGTTGTGTCCAACGCTTGCAAAGCCTCCTTCCTTCTCTTCAAGGAAGGCTCTCTTTGGCCCAAAAATATTTTAGGAATCTGTAATCGTACACCCCTGAAGCAACGACGGGGAGACAGGTGAGAACGTAGCTCAGATGGCCGAAAAAAAGGTTTGCAGGAGAAGTTATCATGTCTGAAAGAGGGGCATGTCTGAAATGGGGTTTTTCCACAGCTAGATGTGAGGATAGTGTCCCACGACTGTGAGAGGGGCTTGTTTAAATGTCGGAGCGAGAGCAAAGCGGATTCAAGCGTAGCAGAATCAGAGGCAGCTGATTAATAAAAATATATAAAAAAATAATACATAAAACACTGGGAGCACACAGATTTAGAAATAGAAGACAGAAGAAAGTGGAAACAAAAGGACCATGCTTGAAAAGGGGCTGAAACAGAAACACAGAGATCAGTGGTGCACTCATGCCTCAGGGGGGGAGATAGGAAAGATACATGGGAAGAGGAACTGGAGGAGTTTAAATCCCAGGAGGGAGACGGAGGGATGGAAAGGTCGAGAAGATGATGGACACACACTCTCACACACGCACACACACACACACATCCCATAATTAGCATGCTAACAGGCTGTTAAATGCCCCGCACAAAGGCTCACTGTTGAGCCTCGGTTGCTCACTTCGGAGACAATGCACAATGGGAGTCAGTGGGAGCCCCCAAATCACCCTAATAGCCGACGTGGCCCAGCATGGCTTCTCCCATTTTACCATTCCACCGATCACAGTCCTTCACTCACTCACTTACCGGCTAATGAAAAGCCGATAGCCTCCAGGCCTGCGGTCACTGAGCAGCTTGCCCCTTCCTTCTCATTTCCCTCTTTTATCTTCTCCTCCACCGACAGAAATGCCTCTCCAGTTCTCCCGAGGTTCAGAGGTCCGATGTGTGGGCATGGGAACGCCGACGAGCTGACACGACGGGGATGGAGGATGTGTAATTAAAGGGAGAACTTGGAAGGAACAACTTGGAAGGAGGGGAAGTCTCTTGTTAGGCAGGGTGAATTTAACTTGATTTAAAATCTGGACAGAAATGATTATTTCTGGGGGGAAATGGAGACACTTTATTCATCTCAGGAAAGTACCCCTGCAAAAGCAGCTGTAGATGCTTTTTGTGGAAACACAGTGCTGATGTCAGAGGTCAGGACCTGTAGTGAGCTGCTCCAAAGCACATTTCACATAAGCTGCATCGAGGTGAAGCCTCGCTGAACCCTCCCTTGAATTCCTCAGGAGTCTTTATTTCAGGCAGCACCTGATATTTGCAGTGGAATTACTGCACACCGGCCAAATTCCCCTGATAGATACTTCTGATCCACCTGTCAACACGTCTGATGTTCAGAGGTTTGGCGTTCTCAGTGTCTCGCTCAAATTCTTCCCCTTGGTCTTTTGCTCAAAGTAACTAAACCTCAAAAACGGAGCGAGACTCTGTCGGCAGCGGAAGCATGCAGATACAGGTACGATGTCCACGTCTATATGTACACCAACTATAACTCAGAAATATTCTCCTCAGACAATTCTCTCTGACTTAAAACACACAACACATTTGTATTTCATGGCCAGATGCTGCATGTAGTTTGCTTGTGTGCTAGTAGATGTTCTGATATTTGAAATAATTAAAGAATAATAGTTTTTCAATACTTTCTTTGTCTTGAAACTCAGGCCTAAGGTCAACAGATTAAGATCAAATTTAAACTTCTGAGCATATTACTGAAAGCGGCCAGCAGGGGGGTCAGAGACCTTGCCACATTCTTTTTTGCAGACCATGGTCATCGCCGTGCTGACCAGTTAGTCATAAAGTTTTGAATCCTCAAAAACGAGAGTCTAGATGAGGCATCTTGCATGTCCGACGCATCGATCGTTTACATTGTTTGGACCTCAGTACCCTCGAGGCCTTTGATACAGAGCAGCGTTATTAGTGACGGTGTCACTCTGAACCTGGACAGCCATGGACCGTTTTGATCATGTGTGTAAGGAACTGTGTTGCAGAAAATCAGTAAACAAAATGCTCTATTAATCTAATTTGAGGCACAAAATGGCTTCTTCCAGGGGACGTGAAGCATATCATTAATTTGTGTATGACCAGAGGAATAGCAGCACAAGTGTTCTTCTCTATACACTGATTGGCTAATTGGACCCCAGCGTGGCATTCTAATAAATTCCAAGCCACTTTTAGAAATATGAGTCACTGCCATCCGCAGTGTTTATTGAGAATTTATCAGGGCACCATTACGCGGTGTCTTGTGAGACGCCACTGCGATGCCCCCAAGTGCGAGCAGCCCTCCCTCCTCCTTCACAAACTGCTTTAGCTTTTCATATTAACACACAGACAACTGCAGGCGAAAACTAATTCAACTTGCGTTCTATGGAGTATTGGTTATCATCTTAATGTGTTTTTAAAATAAAAATCATTCTTGAGTTTAGACTTCATGCTGCAGGTTTGAAATCCTGTGCTACTTCCGAAGTCCACCGCTAGGGGGCACACGTGGTTCAGTGAGTTCTGCTGAACTTCTCTACAATACAAATGGCTGCAGAGGCATCTAGTGGCTGTGGAGCTCCAGCGCTAATACTGCGTCAGAAAAGAGTATTCATTTGAAGCATTGCATGCATTGTATGTATCTTTTACCAGATTTACAAAAAAGAAAACAACCAGAAGTATAGAGATATTTATTTACAACATCAAAAGGTATACAAGGAAGAATAAAGTGCTTTGTACTTGAGGGGTTTTCTTCTTCTCGTCTTATTTCAGTTAGGACAATATCGGTTGGTGTGTTTTTATCACTAGAATTAAACAAAGCACTAAAACTGTTTTGTTTCCCGAAATGGTAAATGGGAGTTTTCCTGCACGACAGTTGACTTCCCTTCTGTAGCAGAGGTCAAATATGAAGTACTAATACAACCCAAAACAACATTACAGTCAACATTATTTATTCACTCGGAAAATATTTGAAGGTAATTTCTTTATGAATAACCTCAAATTAGAAAATAAAAGTATAAGAGAGACAGTCAGATGTAGTGTACCCTTTTATAGGGGGGTGCTCTGTGTATTTGTTGCTTTTAATTTTGAAGCTGTCGACGTACGTTTCCACAGCTGCGTCTATTAAAGGCCTAATTAGGATGTGAGCCATCAGTTCCAGGCCCAGCAGAAATAGCACAGGTGGAACTAATGACCTTAACGATGGCTCTAGAACGTGGAGCAGTGAGCCGGTACCGACTCACGGGGCACGCAGATGTTTAATGCTTAAGATTAAAAACCACACTTCTGGGAACTTAAACAAATAAACCTGAAAACAAGTTTGGAGTACACATTAAAGCGAATGTGATTATATAGTTACACATTCAGAAACTTACTAAATACTTAGAAATACATGTTTATTCATACAGTATGCTGTCTGACACTAGTGCCTCCTTAGAGTTATCTATATTACTTTAAAATACTAGCAGTTATTTATATCACATTTAGAAATACATTGCATTTAAATGTAATATGCTCATTTCCTTTTGCCTGGCATTGTATGTTATACTCAGTGTGTTCCTAGATATTTAGCAAATATCACAAAGAAAACTTCTTCCTCCAGTGTCTCACGGACATGTATTGATTTCTTTCCCCACTAATCTCCATCTAAAGGCGACAGTACTTTATAACTTATGGTCTCACGGAAGTTAAATGTTTGTTGGTTTCAGTTCAGTTTGAACTCTACAAGATGGGAGAAAGTATGACAGTTGATGATACCGTCAGTAAAATTATGTTAAATTATACCGTCTGCTTCTCCTTGGATGCTGACATGGTTTGCTGCTACTGCAAAAACGGAGGGCAACTATTTTTAAATGTCTACTGTTTGCTTCACTGCAATTTACCTGACGTATACTCGACTTCATCCCACCGCAATCCTCAGCCTTCGTCTTTTTGTTTCCTGTTGCGCTTCACGCCTTTCTGCCATCAAAGACAATGAGTACACTTTAGGCCGCATGCACCCTTTCCATGTGATGAATTACTTTGCTCCTCCTACCAAAAAGTGAACAAAGAGTCTAAATGTAGTTCCTTTAGAAAGTCTGCTTTTTCAGTGGAAGCAGGACATCTCTGGACGGCCTCTTCATAAACGCACGAGCAGAACATGTCACTCATTTAAACACGGCTTATTAGCCATCAGATGTGTGAGCATAAATCGTGACTCCCTCCTGAATGATTGGGTGTATGTTTATTGCTTTTTATGATGTTTTATTTATTTATTTTAATGATTTTATTATGGCCTACATTTGATCGTAACCAGTATGTTTATTGCTTTTTATGATGTTCTTGTGATAACCATTTTCTCCATTAGTGATGGCTTGTAATATCTGGCCTGAACTACAGTTGAAATTTAGCCGTATGACTGACACATTTACCGCTGGGTTGATTGATGTGTACGGTCCCTGTTCAAATACATGAATACATTTAAATAATATGAGTTATACTCTTCTTCAGACCTTTGAACTATAAAGGGAGGATTTTTTTTAATGAATTACCAAAAATGATTTAACCCGCAGGCAGTCTCACAAATGTGCAAAAAGCAGACTTTGTAAGGAACTAACTATTCCAGGCATGAATAATCTGGAGATTATCAAGCATACATTTAAACAGTGCATCTTATAAATTCACCATTTTAGTCTTTAGCTCAGTCCTCTTCTAAAAAAACTAACTGCTATTTGCTTTCATAAAATACATCCAATATATCCCCAAAGAATCCTAAACAAAGTAGTTTCTTTAAATATACAAATGTACAAACAGACCAAAACACGATTAAAGTTTCTCATACGGCCATTGTGCTTTCCTTTGTTTATGAAATCTTATAAAAGCCTGAGATCCTTTGTCCTCTTCAACATGGGACAACAATTGTGTTGGGATTGTGTGCTCCGTTTCTCAATTTCTAATCTCATTGAGAGGAAAAACCAGACAAATATAAATGTAAAACAACACAGACAAGGCAAAGGGGGGTTTTCATTTCTGGAACAATCATACCCTATCAGGTCCAACGCACTGTAGAAGAAGTCGAAAGGATTTGCGGGTGGAATCAAAACCATCTCTAAATGTCTTGCTCACTCTTGTAGGACACGGGATCAAGAGGGATGGCAGTCTGGAGGATGTCAAACTCCATCTGGTTGTTGTCCATGTCCAGCACACACATGACGCTGTGACTGCCTGATGTCATGGTCGCTGTGTCCTGGAACATGTTTTGGAAGTCTACAGCTGCTGAAGTCCTCCTCTCTTCTGCCCTCTCCTTCCCCACGACCTGGGCGTCAAAGATGTCATCCTCGTCCTCCCCACAGCTCAGCGCCACCTCGTTCTCGTAACAGAAGGCGCTCAGCGATCTAGGAATCAAGTCTCGGCTGGATCTGTAGGCCGGGACGGCGGAAGCGGCGGAGGAGGCCCGGCTGGCGGCCTCTTCGAGCTCCTTAGCGCTGACGTGGGGCGTTGAGGGCACCTCGTAGGTCTTGTGGAAGCGAGCGTAGTCTACCTTGTAGCGGTCCTGGTCCTCATAGGTCACCGGCTCAAACCTGTGGCCCCAGAAGACCTCTCTGGCAATGTAGGAGCTACGGAACTGGGTGGTCATGGCCGTGGCCTCCACCATCCCCTCCAAGATCACGACAATCTCAAAGTCATCCGCCTCCAGATCGGCTCGACTTAAAGTGTACAAGGGGCTGTCTTTGTCTATCTCGTGGATTATGACCAGCGGGGATACGAGGAACAGTCGGTCCGTGCCCTCGTCGTAGCCCACGTTGAGGTCCATCTGCTCCAAGGGGATGAACTCTCCCTCCGCCGTGACGTATGAGCGTATGAGCTGGGCGCGGACGTGAGCCTCCACGATGTGGCTCTTCCGCAAGTTGCCGACCCTCCACATGAGGCACAGCTTGCCGTCGCGCAGGGCGATGACGGCGTTCTTGGAGAACACGAGTGTCTGGTTCCTCTTCTTTGGCCGCGCCATCTTGGCCATGATGGTGCCAATCATGAAAGAGTCGATGATGCAGCCCGCAATGGACTGGACCGCCACCGTCATCACGGTGACGGGACACTCCTCGGTAACGCAGCGCCAGCCATAACCAATGGTGGTCTGGGTCTCCATGGAGAAAAGGAGCGCCCCGACGAAGCCGTGGACGTGGAGTATGCAGGGCATCCTTTGCGTGGGCCCTCCAGACGAGTGGCCGGAGTCGAGCCCGTGCAGCCCCGCCGCCGCCGCCCCCCCGTCGCCCTTCACCGTTGCTTGCTCCTCAAAGTCCCCGTGCACCAGGGAGACGCCGAAGAAGATGACGCCGAAGAAAAGCCACGAGACCAGAAAGCTGGCGCAGAATATAAGCAGCAGGTACCTCCAGCGGATGTCCACGCAGGTGGTGAAGATGTCGGCGAGGTAGCGCCGCCTCTTCTCGTCCATGTCGGTGACCAGAACGTTGCATTGCCCGTTCTTCTTTACGAACCGGCTCCGCGCTTGGCTGGAGCCCCTCGTGAGGATCTTCCCGTTGTAGTTATTCATCCCTCCTTGGCCTCTTGCGCTCGGCGCGGCAGCAGAGGCTCCCGAGCTCTCACGACTGTCTCGGCGTGGAGTGGCGAGCGCGGTCGGTAGTTGAGGGAACTGTGTCCGTTACGGAGTCCTGAGCTGGTGATCTTCTGGCGTGCCTCCTCCGATAAAATGTCTGACAATACCTGTCGGGACAACAGAGATTAGGAGATTCAAAAAGTTGGTATCATTCGAATTTATAGAGGCAGTAAGCTCATTGATCCCTGTGTTCTTACTTGTGTACCATTTAAAGCACACAAAGACACGATCACCTTCTTATCGGCAGCGACCAGAAGATAATCGCTGACTCATCAGGGATACAAGGGTTGGCAGCAGTATCAAATAGGAAACCACCTCACAGGAAACACAGTAATAGAATATATATATTTTAATTCCAATCCCAATCAAATTGACCAAACTCCCGGTCACCTGAGTGTATCGATCGACCTGACCCGTCAGAGGATTACTGAGTACAGTTTATCTACGTGAGAAGGGATCATCACAGATTACAGGATTATATCTGAGTCAGCGTCACTCTGACAACCAACATGTTATACCTGTTATATAGAGATGAATGTCAACATGCTTATTTAATCATTTGTTAGCTCACTACACAAGATCAGATGTTTGAAGATGTTTGAGAGCCTCTGTCATACATTTTCCACATGAAGTACATTTTTATTGTTCCATGAAGGGAACATTTTACGTGGGCTCTAAACCACCACACAAAGAAAGAAGACAAGAAGACAGTTGGAACAGCTTCCCTTAACTATAAAACAAAAAGAAACACAAACTATAAGACATCCAAACCCTGACAACGGAGATGGTATAAAATGAATATACTATGTGAATGTGGCAGGCTAATAACGTGCATACGATTCAATCTTCAGCGTATTGATGAGCAATAGTACGACAACCTTCATCCTCCTTGTTCTCTTATCGGGCGATCTGTTGCAGCTGCCTGATCAGGACATTGAAGGACGGCCACGTGCTTGCTGTACGTATCCCTGACTCACCCCGACTAGATCACCAAACTAGACCATTGCTATCGCAAAAGAACAAATAGTTTCTGTTGTGACGCCCTTTGACACTGTGACTCCCGCACAAATTAAATTAAATTAATACATTAACTTATTATATTAAATTAAATTAATATATTACATTTAATGGAACGCTGACAATCAAGAGAAGATCCACAACTAAATGAAGTATTAATAGCACGGTGGTCAGCTGAGGAGTGAAAGGTTCACCTGTCGAACCGACTCGTTCCCATGGCACCAGTGGTCTCAGGTGCGGGGCCTGGGTGGGAGGCCGGACTCGGTCCCGGACGTCAGGTCACCACCATGGAGGAGGTGCTGGTGCCACTGAGGAGAGAGACAGAGAGGAACAGAGCCAGTCCGTACCGGGTCATGTTTTTGTTGTGTATTTTATTCAGTTAATCATTGTAATACAATACAATATTATTATATATAATATACAAAACAGAAAGACTGAAAAGGTATAGGTAGAAGCGAAAATGCTTATATATTCCTGTCCTAAATTATTATCATCTAATAAATCATATAATTCATATAAAATAAAGAAAAATAAATATATATATATATATATATATATATATATATATATATATATATATATATATTTACATTCATCTTCCATATACATACTACTTTAGACACGGTGTGTTTGTGTTTCTAGTCTGCTGAAGATGATTATCTTCGAACAGAGCTGTCACGTGTCTGTGGGCGTAAGTGGCTGTTTTACATTTCATCTTCACGTAATTATAGATTCACCAAAGTGTTTTTCTTTGGTTTCACCGGAAGGAAAATCACCTCAATAGTCTATTATGCTTCAACCTCAAGATTCAGCATAATGAACGCTCACTCACTCTCACACACGAAGAAACCTCTCTCTCTCTCTCTCTCTCTCTCTCTCTCTAAAACAATCTAGTTTGATTACATTCAAACTCATCCAGACGCTGTTCACATGTGGTTTTATTATAAATCTGATACATTATATGAAACTAAGACAACTTTTGATGACATCCATGAGTTCACTTGTGATTCTGAGACATCAAAGATTCTAAGATTCTAAGATTCTAAGATTTGAGCAAAAGATTCACCGGCACTTAAAGCCACAGATGGATTTGTGTTTTTTTGAAAGAACTGATGGAGAATATTGTCTTATGTTTACATCTATGGAAAACATTACAACCGTATGTCAATCGGGCTCTTTGTGTTTCCGTAGGCCCCAAAATTAACGTGTTCAGATGTCATTTCATTTCCTGTATGAAGAGCAAATAAAATGCTTTTTTGTGACTACCGTCTCCAGGAAGTACTTACATCTGAAACATCATGAGCAGCTTTAGTGTTTTTTCGGACTACAAAAGCTTTCAGTCTAGAATTACAAAGAAAATCCTGTCACATAATCGTTCCTTAAATAAAAGCTGTTACGTAAAGCAGATAGTAAATCCAAGCGGAGGCCCGCAGTGGTACGTATTAGATGCATTTCAAGGGTATCAATAAGCTGAATATATATTTACTGAATAAGCTGAATATATATTTACTGAATAAGCTGAATATATATTTTCTGAATAAGCTAAATATACATTTACTGAATAAGCTCAATGTACATTTACTGAACGCCATGAAGAGAAGAGGATCTGTATCTTTATTTCTCTGCAATGACGAATCCATATCTGTATTTTTGAGGATTATATTTTATCTTTTTATTTGTGTATGTCTCCATACCCAAGCTGTCTCTATTAAAGGAAATTGCAACCAGCTCAGTATCCATTGTCTGCCTCTCGGTGCAAAGACGTTATAACTTATAATGAGGCCAGGAGAGGCAGAGCGCAGGGATACAACACACACACACACACACACACACACACACACACACACACACACACACACACAAAATACAAACCAGTTAACAGTCACCAAGCAGGTGAAACTGTGAACTCTCAGTGAAGCTGTTTCCATAGGAACAAGTCTCTTTTGGCATTTGGGGGACGGAGAGCAGTGAAAGAGTGAAGCGCCGTGTTGAGTGCTCTGATGACATGAGTCAGGGAGGAGAGACAGTGTATCAACGCAGCATCTACATCCAGGAGATGCTGCATGAGGGCAGGAGGGGCAGGAGGGGCAGGAGGGGCAGGAGGGGCATGGAGGGGCCTCTTAGTGGAGACGTTCTTGACCCATAGTACTAAGGATAAAAGACTTGGGTCAGACACGTATTCTCTCAAAGCTTTTATGTTACATTATTATCTTCCTAATGTTTTTCACCAAGGACACAGAGAGCACGAGGAGTTCATCAATTACAGAACTGAATACTTATTTTACCCTGTGTACATCTCTGTAAGCTGTATTTTAGGTTATGAATCTAGTTCAGATTGAGATTATGTTTATGATATTATTTCTGTTTCGGGGTTTGGGAATAAAGAGATCGCTAGAAATTAATAGAAGGGTACAGTACGTTGAGATGGAGCAGATGTAGAAGAGTGTGTTCTGATATAAGTGGATTGATAAGAAAATATTGATTCTGAGAGTTTAATGGCTTTCTTCCCAAAATCTAATTTGTTGCTCAAACCAAAAAGTTAAAAAAACGTTCTCACACTTTCTTTTTTTTTTTAAACTGAACAACGTTTCTCTTTGTTGGATACGTAATTGTTAGTAGCAGCCGTGTTTCTGTTATTCTGTTGTAGTTTGTCATGTTCGCCACCACACTGTGCATCCATCAGTGTGTACACGTGTGTCCTGACGTCACTAACTCCCCCCTAGTCTAAGAAATTCACAGATTAATAGTCATAATCTGTCGCACTGGGATAAGAACTGGGATAAGAACGGTGGAGTCACTCCCTGGACATTTCACGACTGTTAATCCCAAAAGAGATGTAAGACAAAGGAAAGAAGGTTGGGTGGGGAAGCAGCGTCCACTTCCTCTAAAGCCTCTGGTAATCACCCCCCCCCCCCCCCCCCAGGAGACGCAATGTTACATCATAGATATGGTGTGCCTATGCAGAGTGGATTGAGTCATTGTGTGTGACGTGCTGGACGTGAGCCGTCATGGAAAAGAGAAGAAGAAACAATCTGTCTCTGAAAGGTTTGGATCTACCTGATACATTCAAAGGCAAATTATGTAACCGTATTTTTTATTTTATTTTCATTTGAATCAGATTTTCAAGATGATTGTTACCAACTACTGGCAGAATAATCTTGTTGTATAAATTCAATGGAAGCACAAACATTGGTGGTATGATTGACCGAGGTGGAGGACCTGCTGAGTCCGTCTCTGAGGGCACTCAGCCTTTGTGTTGGGACACCGGCGCCGAGCGTGACGTCCTCCTTGTTCCCTCTTGGAGAACTAGTTTTTGTGACCGCTGAGCGATACAAAATCCTGGCTTCACCTATGCCTGTCACGAGCCAGCAGCCCATGTTTTTAATCTTTGAGAAACATATTGTATTTCCCATAGGTCATGTGATCAGGTAAAATATGTACAGCGGTAAATTATCCATGTGAAAAGGAAAATATATGACATTCAAGAGAAGTTAATGAACATTAACATGTATTTTCATTTAATTGGAGGGTGAAAGTCCTTCGTTCCCTGGTGTGTCGGCCCCTGAATGACCCTGAATGACCCTGAAGGAGTGTTTCTGGACTAACAGATGGAGGAAGGCCACAACAATGACAGCGAATCATCAACAGCACTCACAGCTGGCCAGCCTCCTGGTACCTGGAGGTAGAGTCGCTGCTGGAAATGTATTTATTCATCTTAATTCTTAACAGTCCCGCTCGATGCTGTTTCCATGAGGTCGTCTAAATATAAGACACGTTTAGGTCAGAACCGTGTGATTAATGCAAGATGGATTATTAATTACTACTCAACCATGTGTATTCAAACTATAAATAACACTTATTCCCCCTGTGGTAGACGTGTGTACGAGATGTTTAGCTTTTTGTTTGTGAATTAAAGGTTTTGTTACGGTTTTTCATTGTGATTTCCTTTTCTTCTTTTTTTATTGATCCAAGCCCCAAGCTGACCATGTATATTACCTATGTTCCCTCTCCCTTTTCTCATGTGTGAGGCCTTTGCTTTCCTTTCCTAAGCAGCTATATTTATTTTCAATTTGACTTTAATATGCACGAAAAGAAGAAGAAAAAAACACACAAAAAACAACATATGAAGTTAATCAACAGGTGCACACCATTTCCTCGAGGTATGGACACATGAGGATGGAGAAGAGTGACCTTTCACTTGACACCCCCCCCACACACACACACACACACACACACACACACACTGTGAACGGTTTGAAGGTCAAACTAGAACTGCTTTCTGTCATCTGTAGTGCAAATTTGTAACAAATAAAACAAAATTAACCTAGTGAGTTGTTGTTGTTGTTGTTGTTGTTGTGCACATCTCCTGCTACGATTGGAACACGATTGACACTCACCCTGCGAGTTAGTCGTTGTCTTCTGTCACTCGGCTACACTTCACTTCCCAAGAATCCCACGTTCACTGTCCGGGGCACAAAGGTCCCACATCCTTAGATTCACGGTCGGTGAGATTCTCTCTCCTTTCTTCACTCTTTCTCTCTTTTAGTTTCCTCTTCATCGCTCGTTCGCCCCTCTCATCCCTGTTGTTTCCCTCCTTGAATCCGTTATTGTCCTCTGCTGCCTCCTCCGCTGACTGTAATCCTGCCTCCTGCGCCGCCTCTCTGCGTGCTCACCCCGGGCTGAAAATGCTGTGTCAATCTCCTTTGGCGGGGCGGGAGGGAGGGAGGGAGGGAGGGATGAAGGAGAGGAAAAAAAGAGGAGCAATAGTGAGGAGACCACAGGAGGGCTGCCACTTTGTCTGGCATGTGGAGGTGTCGAATAATGCCCGCTGTGCCCAGGCGAGAGCTCGTTTGAGTCATGATTTCCAGGCTGACTCCTCCAGGAAACAACGGAGATGGTCCAGTAAAGGTGAGAGACCAAAGACATGGGGGGGGGGGACCTTCCAGACCTTCTGGACCGGGAACAGGGTTTGAGCGTTGTGTGCTACGACAACGTGTGGTTGAAGCGTCTTTGAGTCCACCTCGTGGTTACAGCTCCTTCAACTTGACGATGGAGATGGAGTCTGAAGGCTATAACTGCAGGTGATGCTGCAGGCGGAGTGGTTATTGAATACGTCATGGCTTTAGGAAAACGAGGGAGAGTCAGAAAGATGGGAGTGACATGAAACTGAGGTACCGGGCCGTGTGCAAAGCGTAGAGGCTACGGGACACCTGGACTACTGATCAACTGTAAATCCTTAACTCACTACTGTACACATAGAGTAAGAGGCAGTATGTGTCAGTATGTGTCAGGGAGAGATTGGACCCAAATGCCAACAACATTTCCACAGAAGATTTAATCCTTTACAGTAAACAGGACACACACACACACACACACACACACACACACACACACACACACACACACACACACACACACACACACACACACACACACACACACACACACACACACACACACACACACACACACACACACACACACACACACACACACACACACACACACACACACACACACACACACACACACACACACACACACACACACACACACACACACACACACACACACACACACACACACACACACACACACACACACACAGACACAGACAGACATGCACTACGACTCCACACCGCATGGGGAACGAGACAACAGGGGAATGAGTCAACAGGGTTTAAATACACAGGGAGGTGCAGGTGATTGGACACCGGGGAACAAGACACAGGTGGACACAATGTGGGCGGGGCCAGCAATCACACAAGAGGAAACAATCAGGACCAGGGCAGACGACCACAGGGAGAGGAAATGCAGGGAAACAGAGAAGACACGAGAGACAGGGACAAGAAATAAGACACAAAGCCTCCGGATCATGACAGTATGGGAGTAAATTGAGGTTTGTTGCCTCTGAAACTCACACATATGACTTATTGTTCTTTCTTTTACCATCAGAGACTTTTTTGAAACCCCCTCAACAATCTCAGAGTAACTTCTGGTACTCTCGCGGCCGATCTGGAGATTGGCACCGTCTCCCTGTTCTCAATAGAAAGACCCCGAGAGGCTTTTCCTAGTGTGCTCTAGGATTCCTTCATCCACATGACTATTATGAAATATGAATTGAGCGAAACAGTTTCTATGGAAACCGTCCCCGATCCCCTCCGGCCCTCACCCACAGCTCCCCTGATGCCCCTCGATGCTCCCTCCCTCATGCACTCCCTGTGTAAATGATAGAGCAGAGGGGGTACCTCTTTTTATAATCTCTCTCTCTCTAAAAAGGGATGTGGGTGTGCATCTGCCCGTATGACTATTTCACAGAGGAGGAAGGAGGGGGCGGACGGACACACAGTGCTGACACGGCAACAGGGAGGCAAACAGAAGACGTGCCGACCGAAGGAGCTTCTGACGGTAACACGCCCACGACGAAGGAAACCACTCTGGGGAGGTCTGCTGACGAGAAACATGACGGGGAAAAACTGGAGGCTATTTCAGGAGAGTTTCACCTCTCACACACATAATGGGAGCGAGTGAAGCAATATGACTGTGTCCTCACGTCAGGTCAGACATTACAAAAATGGTGTGTACAGCAGGTTAGTACGCAGCAGCCAATAGGAACAGAACACGTCATTGAGCACTTCTCCACATCATTTAAAGTTGTGGAAAAAAGAGAAAATGTTACATTATAATTTGTTATTATCCTGCTACCTGTTGAATAAAGAAAATGTGCCTTTGTTACTTTGAAAAACAAAAATTCTAATGTACTGTAAAGTCAAATCATGTAAGAGTCTAACAGATCTTTTAAAGCCGTAAATATGATTTAGATTGAAGAGAATATGCTTAGAAAATTGGGTTAATGCTCCAGCTTTACAAGAAGACTCCAGGTGATTAAAAGAAACTCTGCATGACTATAAATAGTTATACCATAATAATAATTAGCCTCATTTTAATGATAATCGCTGCAGGCAGTGTCAGCGCTCACAGCTGAGGGGAGCCTTCGCTAAAGACACTGTAACATAACAGTAATAACAAGTTGGGCTGCTCATGATGGGAGGAGAGGAGCAGGTCGAGGGTTGATCAGACTGATCAGACACTCACATCAGCATCTGAGGAGGAGATGACAGGCACACTGGACTAGGTGGATGTATAAATAGCGACTAATCAGCCCTGGGTGTCAGATTAGTTCCCGTAACCTTTTGCTCAGCGTATGTTTGGGTCAGCTCGGGTCCAGAGGATTTCCTCTACAGGACATTTATCTGGATTAAATCAATCATAGGGGACAAATAAAGCGTATCTTTATTGCGTATTTTGTATCAAATGGTCTGTCTCTTCTTCTTGCGCCCAGCTTCACTGCTCATTCAATCAGATTTCACATAACAGGGACAGAGAGCGGGACCAGGATGCTTCAGGGCTGCGTATATCTCAGTTACCTTCACGTCTGTGCACCACCACGGATGCAGTCTATATAGGCTGAGAATATTTCCTCTGGTGTCCGGTGCTGGTTTCACTGTATCAAACATAAGAGTGAGGATGTAGGGGAGCAGGATGTGTGTGATGCAGGAATCCAGCTGCAATTTGGGGATTAAGAGGGAGGACGGAGGAGGCGGAGGAGGCGGAGGAGACGGTGGCATTTGATATGGAGGCAGACAGATGGTGGTTTGAGGTTTGACTGTGACTCAGATTGCAAAATTATAGGAGGAAAGGGAGGCCGGGGAGACAGACAGGGAGAGGAGTATTTTAAAACAGTGAAAAGAATGAGTACAATGCTACAAGTCCTCACTGGGTAAACAAAAGATCTTGAGAGACGGTCTTTTATTGCATAAGACAGAAACTTTATCTAAAGACTCAATTCAAATAAGAATAACACAAATAGAAACAGCTCGTCACACAGCAGGAGAAGACTCAAAACACTCTTCCCTATGTGGAATGGAATATTTTGTCACAAATAATTATTCTGTTTGAATCAATTCAATATGATCTGATAACGACATTTTCAAGTTATTAGACTCAACTGAACATGTTAACGTTTCAATCTGAGACAATCTCAATGTTGATTCAGGATGAAGGTGAGTTAAGGCAATTTAGTTGTAAAGCACATTTCACACAATTCAATTAAAAGTGTTCCACATTATATTTGTTTTTATTCCCCCCCATTAAAAAACAAAATCATAATAATAGATGAGTAGTTTTAGACCAAGATTGGTTTCCGTATTGCCTGCAGCCTGCCGCCATCTGCTGCTGAATCCGCCTCTACTTCCTGAGCATGGCTGGTAGCCAGTCAAACTATATGGGGTCAAACTATATGGCCCTTTCTCATGATGCATTATTATCTGCACTTAAGTTAGTTAGTTAGTAGTTCAAGCATCACATCTGTAGTCTGTTTTTGGAGTTTTTGGGAGTTTTTGAAAGCATCCGATGTCTCCGTAGCGGATAAACAGGAGATATAATTCGGTTTGGAGGATCTAACGAGTATTTTTTGGTCTCAGAGTTTATCATTTGTTCACAGGTAACATTAAATCAGTTTGACTGAGGGTTAAGATTCAGAACTTAATATTAAAATATATCCTAGATGTTGAACTACAGCAGGGTCTTTTTACCTTTGGTTGCAAATGGTTTGCAAGTATATCTACTGTATCTATCTATATCCATCTCTCTCTCTCTCTCTCTCTCTCTTTCTTTATATATATATATATATATATATATATATATATATATATATATATATATATATAATCATAAAACACGGGACAAGATGTTAAAACTGTCCATTGTGCCAATAGATGGTATGCACTCACATGATATGTTGACAGAGTGGCATGGGAAGTTTATTCATGTTTGAGTTTTCTTAAGCTGTAAGCCATAATCAGCAATATTAAAAGAATACAAGGCTTGCAATATTTCAGTTGATTTGTAATGAATCCAGAATGCATGACATTTTTGTTTTTTTAATTGCATTACAGAAAATAAAGAACTTTATCACACTATTCTAATTTTCTGAGACAGTCCTGTATATATATATATATATATATATATATATATATATATATATATATATATATATATATATATATATATATATATATCACCAGACACAATTCTAAATAAATAATTATATTTAAACTATAGTGAACCAAGCAGGGTTGTCATATTGTTGTTTGACTGTGAAAAACGATTTACAGTGAACAATTGAGTAAAATCATGAGGAAGAACAGCTGATGTGGTGTGTATATATCCCAGAATGTATTTCGCACCAGGGAACAACGGCGGAGGAGAGAAACCGGAAGTTGACTTTTACTAAATACTACTGTTGTTGAATCACGGAATGTATTTTGAAGAGAGCAGCCTGATCTTGGCCCTGATGTCTCCGTATGGTATTGATAAACGGCCTATTTGTATCACATCCCCACCAAGTAACACCGGGAAATATGGGCTTTTCTCCCCGGTAACACGTTTGTAATTTAAAGCGTTTACGAATGTGGGCTTTACTTTGAAAAAGTACGTACCGGAAAAGGATACATGTGTTTGTTCGCCGGCTAGCTTAACGCGGGTTCCTGCAGCCTAAACTGTCAGCCACGTCACCGCCTCTGAAACAACTTTCCTCCGATGCAACAACCGACACCTCCGACTTCATGACGGGACTATCTGTCCGTCTGCGTGCGTTCAGATAACGAGCCACGAGCCGCTGCGAGCTTCTCCTTTTCTTTCTCCTGCTCGCTCGTCACTTTGTGCACTTTTGCGGCGGAACATCTCCCCGGAGGACGTAAGGCCCGCGAGGAGCAGTGCTGAGCTTTAGTTGTTTTAACAGAAACGACAATGAATATCTTCCGTCTGGCGGGAGATGTGTCACATCTGGTGGCCATCATCATCCTGCTGCTGAAAATATGGAAGTCCAAGTCCTGTTCTGGTAGGTGGGCGAACACCGCGGTAGAACACAGATAACACCGCGGACATAAAGCACTGCGCGTGAGCTCGTGCAGCCTAACTAACTATAACGGTTACCCATCAGTAGTTCGCAAATGCAAAGTGTTGTGTTGTTGTTGTTGTTGTTGTTGTTGTTGTTGTTGTTGTTGTTTATCTGGTCCGTTCACCGTGGAGGGGCTTGTGCGTAATGCTCGGCGGGAGCGACGTGGCATGGTGACAGCCTGCTCCACCTCTTCTCGAGCGGCCTGTGTCTTTAGGAACAAAGCAAGCGGCATCATAGCGGTCTTAAATCATTATTATTATGATATATTATCATAATTATTGATGCACGCTGTTTCTATTCTACATTGGACCGCGTCTCAACTTCTTCCTGTGTCTCTCGCTGTCCCTGAAGGCATCTCTGGGAAGTCTCAGGTGCTGTTCGCGCTGGTCTTCACCACCAGGTACCTCGACCTGTTCACGGTGTTCATCTCTCCGTACAACACGGTCATGAAGGTGAGGCGCACGACGGACCCCGTGAAAACACCTCGTATTGTTGTTGTTGTTGTTGTTAAAGGTCAAGTTGGGGTAATTCATTCCTCAGTCCTCAGTTACTGGGAACATTCATGTCTAAAGTTTCCAAATGTTACCTAGGACACACACCCATACACAATGCAGCTATAATAATAGTGTTTCACAGTATTTACATGGACTTTCATGGCTGATTTTTTTTATTTATATATATATATATATATATATTTATTTATGAATATTTATTTATTCATTATTCTCCTCTGCTCTCAGGTGGTGTTCCTGGGTCTGGCCTACGCCACCGTGTACCTGATCTACATGCGCTTCAGGACCACGTACGACTCTGAGAACGATACGTTCCGCGTGGAGTTCCTGTTGGTGCCGGTCATCGGGCTGTCCTTCCTGGAGAACTACGCCTTCACCCCTCTGGAGGTACGGCAGCTCTCTGTCCAGCTGTAGAAATGTTTAGATCACTCCATGCAGCTTGAGGGATTTACGCTCAGTCTTTTATTATTAATGTCCCAGGATCGCCCAGATGATACACTCCTTGTACTTTTAACACCTCCGGTTTAACAGTCAACTCGTGCATCTCCCTCCGATCATGTCCAGATCCTGTGGACCTTCTCCATCTTCTTGGAGGCGGTGGCCATAATGCCGCAGCTCTTCATGATCACAAAGACCGGCGAGGCCGAGTCCATCACCACCCACTACCTGTTCTTCCTGGGCCTCTACCGAGCCCTCTACATAGCCAACTGGGTGTGGCGCTACCACACCGAGGGCTTCTTCGACCAGATCGCCGTGGTGTCCGGCGTCGTGCAGACCATTTTCTACTGCGACTTCTTCTATCTTTACGTCACGCGGGGTGAGTGGAGACGACGATTTAGTACACGGACACGATTTCAGCTCTAATCTCTTTAGATTTTGACTTTTCTCAACAATAGAATAAATGGAGGGAATCTAAATTGTAGCTCTATGAAGAACGCATGTTTGGTATGTTTCCTTGATAAATGACATAGAAAGAGTACTCACTATTCTCGCTATTAAACATTATATATCCTTATGTTTTTAGTTTAGTTTTATGACATCTGCCTCTCGGGACTACAGATGAAAAATAGCTTCTTGACTAATAACTGGCACATTTACAGATTTTTTTATTTTTATTAATGTGCGTTATCAAATAAGCCAAAGAACAACAAAGTTAATTGGCAATTAAATCTAAAGTAAATGTAGTCAGACAACTAGGATTTAATAAAATTCTGTCACTTACATTCTGTTCTGTTAATGATATTGTCTGCTGCTGTGTTGGTTGTTATTCTTGCTGTTCCAGTTGAGGAGGATCAGTATCCTCCTGCTTGTGTGTTTCTGTTGTTGGCTCACCTGGTGAACAGCGGCAGTGGGAGGAGTTTCACTTTGAGGTCTCCAAAAAGCCGAAAGTGCCTTCTCAAGCCTGCTCTGTTCTTCCTCTTCCCATCTGCAGTGCTCCGAGGCCGAGGGAAGATGGGCCTGCCGATGCCCATTTAAAGCCGACCCCCCCCATCATCATTATGGAGGCCAACGTGTGTGTGCACCAGATCTCTGTGCTGTGATTGGTGCGCGCTGCGTGAGTCTGTATGCATACATGCGCTGTCGTGGTCAAAGGTTTGAGACCTATGTTTTTGTTTTTTTCTCCATAAGATCCAAATGTCCCTGATTTGCACGTGGAACTTTAAAGTGAGGCGAGTGATTAACACGATATATAAACTGTGTATCTGTCTTTACATTGGGCTGTTACGATGTTGAACCAGGTAATTGTACTTCAGGTAGATCATTTGTTTGCAGAGTTAAAGCTGGAAAAGGTCCCAGAGTTTCATCCAATCACAGACATGTTCCTCTCTGATTTCCAACGGAGACAAATATTATAGTTTTTTTTCTAGTTTTTTTTTCCTTCTTCTTTCAAATATGTACTCTTCAAGTCAAGTTAATTTTATTTATGTATCACAAATCACACGTTTTCCTCTCGGGGCTTCACAATCTGTACATCCTTAAAGTGTCTTCCTCTGGGCTTGTGTACCGGTAGACGCTCCCTGAATAGTTAACGGCATTATATGCAGACGATGACTTTCCCCATTGCCAAACATGATATTTTTTGTATTTCCCTCTTAATCGTCCTGTTTGCATTTCAATGTATTTCTTCGTGGGAGGAAAAAGGGCTAAACACTGTGTCATGTCTTAATTAAAGCCAAATAAGGAACTGATAACTCAGCTTCAGTCACGCTGTTGTTTTCCCCCGATTGTTCCTTTGTGCCGGGGGTGTATAAAAATGGGAAAAGAAATGTGGGCGGGGGGGTAAGGCAGTAGAGTGTGTTGAACTTGTGTCAAAGATAAATCTCTTTTTTTACACTTGCAAATGTTTTAGTGCAGTAAATTGAATGGCTCACCATTTATATGACATTACCTTTATTACAACATTTGAATTCAAAGGTGTGGCTTCGTTCTTTATTACCGGTCTACGCATCACACCAGGATGTGTACCTTTCTGCTGGGCGCACACACACACAGATAAACACACATTCAACAGTCTGGTGCGTTGTGCTGCTCTAAAACAGAGATACCATTCGATGTATAAAAAAATAAGACTTTCACGCATCGCGTCCCTACACTGATCAAAGTGCAACGAGGGATACTTGACTTAGTTCAGCGAGGTGTTCTCAGGAACGTTTTCCTGTGCTTGTATAACACCTTGCTCCCTTCCCTCACAGCTCCTCCCACCGCTTTGGCGGCTGAAGTGATGGAGAGCGGCGACGCTGCCAGAGCCACCGCCCTCTCCACCACCTTCACCTTCTTCACGACCTTCCCCTTCCCGTCGCCGTCGTCGTCTTTCCCCATGATCCCGGCCCCCTCCGCAGCGCCTTTCCCCACCGCAGTCACCAACTCGCACCAGAAGAGCCTCTCTGCCCGTTTCCTTGCCTCCTCTTCCTCCCTCCTGCTCCTCCTCTCGTCTTCATCCCTCCTCCTCCCCAACTCGGGTGTCTGCTCCTCTTTGTTTCGAGCCACCTTCTTCGGGGACTCCGCCTCGGGTCCTCTCGCTCCCAGAATCCTCTTTCGTGCCTCCCAGACGGCCCTCTCGGCCTCCTCGAACATCTCATTGCTATAGCAACCGCCTCCGTTGCTCGCCACGGTCCCGTCTAGCTTCTCCAGGAGGCGTCCGACCTGTTGGCGGCACTCCGTTGTCGTTCCTTGTTCGCTGTTATCGAAGACGTGAAACCCTCCGCGGCAGCCGGCGACAAACTCCGAGAGCTCATCGCTCTCCCGCAGGAAGTCCTCGATGCGTTTCCCCCGCAGCTGGTCTCCCCAGGTGAACAGCACCGTGGTGAACCGGGTGGCTCCGGGTCCGAACGTAGCCTTGATCCACTCTAAGGCGTCCCTCTCCTCCTGGGTGAACCTGCCGGGCTGCAGGGTCACCAAGAAGGCGTGGGGTCCCGGAGAAGACAGGGCGACACTCTGTCCCACCCCTGCCATGACGTCCTCAGGGGACAGGCGCGTGTGAGAGAAACCGGGAGTGTCAATCACAGAGATGCTCCGCCCCTGGACCGACCCGGTCTGCCTCTGGCACTCTGCGGTGACGGAACCGGGCGAGACGCTGACCCAGAAGGCGGATCTGCCCAGGATGGTGTTACCCGAGGAGCTCCTGCCCGATCCCGTCCTCCCCAGCAGAACAATCCTCAGGGGTTCAGCCTCTGATGCAGCGAGTGGCGCCTCACAGACTGTAGCAAGACGACACATAGTCCATGTATGTTATTATTTATAATAGTCATTATATTTAAAAGCAGATATTTAAAGAAAACATTTTACTAAGAAGACATCAAACCATATGTGCCTTTTTATTATTAGAGTTTATTTTATTGATAACACTTCATGATTATTATTACTATTATTATTAATAGCCTTTAGTGCATATATAAACAGTGCTGCTCTGATCAGTGACGTGTGTAAGAATAACTCATCGACATACCTTCATGTGACGCAGCAATTTCAGATGACGACATCTTGTCTTGGCGGCTTTTTTTGTTTGTGTTGGTGACGGAAAATACACAGAAAACGGATTCCGTTTGTTAACGAGACGTTTTCTTGCTTTTTAACTCGTGATTTAAGTCATTCAATGAGCACCGAGCCACAGAGAGCATCGGCGCAGCTGCAGTCCGGAGGAGAAGAGAGGCGCTGCAGCCCAGATGTGATGACGTCACCACATAGTACAAGTTAGAGCTGTAATTAAACCCGCTCTTTACTATTACAGCGACTAACAGTACAGACGTCACTGCCGTCATTGCTGTATTCACTCAACCATGAGTTGCACTGATTGACAACCAAAGTAGTGTTGCAGTTCACACCGTGGCCACTGGAGGGCGGTAAACACTCGCCGCTGACTCCACGGAGCGTTGACTAATATATTCAGTGAAAACTGAAAAATAATTTCTCCCCAATGGAACAATGCCAGACCCAATTTCCCGACCAAATTTCTTTAGGGCGGGGCTAAATTCGGTCTGGTGTCCAGGCTACTATGGAGGACTAAAAATATGGAGGACTAAAAATGACTTAAGTATAAATAAATAAAAAAATAAATGAATAAATATAGGAATAAATAAATAAATGCTTAAATAAATGTATAAATGCTTAAATAAATGTATAAATGCTTAAATAAATGTATAAATAAATAAATATAGGAATGAATGAATATAAGTTAAAAATCAACAGGACATCATTAAATAAATATATTTCTACATTTCTGTATTTCTTCATTTATTTATTTCTCTATTTATGTGTCCACACGTATTTCTTCATTTATTTATGTGTGACATTTACGTGTCCGTATATTCAAATGATCTGGGGTTGTCCGAACCTCTGTCTAAAGCCTGATTGGTCGAGTCGGGGAGGAAGACAGAAACAATCGATCCCTAGCACTTGGATCTGTAGACGAACAGCGTTTATTACAGTAAGCCGAGCACCTCCTTGTGGCACCGGCACCCAGTGGCAAGCATGCGGCAGGCGTGCGGCAGGCGTCGGCCAGCCGCCGAACTTGCGACGTGTAGATAGATGTGCATGTTTAGGTTTACCTGGTGGAAAGATTATTCCAGTGTTTAGCTTAGACCAACAGTGCCGTCTCCTCAAAGTAGTCTCATATAACAGTATGACATGACATGGTAAAATATATATTTATTTTTGTATTAAAAAAGGCGGGTACATTATACATATTATGGTATATAAGTGTGTTTTTTTATGAAGTGAAATGTAGTAGCAAAACAATATTCAATATAGTACATCAGTATTGTACAGAAATATCTTAACTTATTGCATATTGTAAGTATTAAGTCTACAAAAAAAACACATTATCTATCTATCTATCGATCTATCTATCTATTTATTTATTTATTTATTTATTTATTTATTTATTTGTACACTTAGGATTGACAAAAGAAAAAAAAACGCAGCTCCTCCATTCAATGATCATAAAACTGATTTACGGCAGATGACCTGTTGGAAATTGTGCTCCACCCACTCAGCTTGTCAGCTTCTCGACGAGTGCCGGCACTTGAGCGGCGCCTGCCACTGACTCGCCGATAAGACGCCGCTGACTCGCCGATAACATGCCGCTGACTCGCCGCGGAGTCGCCGCTGTCCTGACGCCTGCCACACGCGCGCCGCGAACTCGCCGCTGCCAGGGATTGCACTCGCCCTCTCTCGTTTATTATGCGTTCTGGTCTGTACATTCTAAATACTACTGTTGAGTCACGGAATGTAATTTAAGGATGTTTTCAGCCGAGAAGTTAGTAGTTTAAGCATCAAATCTGTGGTCGGTTTATCGAGATTCAGCCTGATAAGGATCTGCGACGGAGACTTGAGGTCCTGCTCGCGGGACACTGAGGCCGTTTCTCAATCAGCGTACTTGTGCGTCCTTTCCTCTACTTGTGTCCTCGTGGACTCGTGATACGTCATCAGTCTCAGCCCGGGTACACGTTCCAATTCAAAGTTCGCTTCTCGCAAAGCACGGTCAAAATGCCCGGATGTGACTTGATCCTCCCACTTTCCGGAGGATGCATCACAGGAGACTTGTGCGTACTCTGGCCAGCATATATCCCACAATGCATTTCACCAGCAACCGGAAACAGTAGCGGAGGAGAAAATAAACTACTGACAGTTGACTTTTTATAAATACTACTGTTGTTGAGGCACGGAATGTCATTTTAGGTTGTTTGGTTTATTCGACTGTAAAAAATAATTTACACTGAATAATTAGAATAAACTCAGGAGCAAGAACAGCTGATGTGGTGACGTCATCAAATAAGCAGCCGTTCCAATCGCAGAAAGACCATCCTCCCGTTGTCCCATCCTCCCGTCCTCCAGAGTCTGGGCTCCCAAGACCAGACTCCCAAGACCAGACTCCAAAAGAACACAAGTCTGCAGTCGTGTACTTTAAATTGAGAAACGGCCTGAGCTCCGGGCGCCGGGCGCTCAGCGCTGCGTGGCCGCCGACAGCAGCCAGATCTCGGCAGGACTTTTTGAAATGCTCCGCTGATGTCTCCGTAGCGGCTAAACATGACATATAAATAGGTTTGGGAGGATCTAAAGAGCACAAAGAGTTTATTATTTATTAAAAGATAACGATACGTCAATTTGACTGAGGGTTAAGATTCATAACTTCATATAGTAGCGACCCTGGGTCAGGAAAGCTACGACACGTTGTATAGTTATTACCGTTTATTCGTAGCCTACGCCAAACGACAGTGAACACCGCAACACATTCTACTCCACTGTAAAGTATGTTACAGTGAATCATTGGAGTAAATTCATGAGCAACAGCAGTTGATGTGGTGACGTCACAAAACCAGAAAGACCGTCCTGCGTCCTCGAGAGTCTGGACTCCCAAGACCAGACTCCAAGACCAGACCCCCAAGACTAGACCCCCAAGACCGGACTGCAAAAGAACACGAGTCTGTTCTCAGTGTACTTGGAATTGATAAACGGCTGAAGTAAAAAAAACTGTCTCGGCTAACTCCTGCTAACGGTGAGCTGAGCGAGCCAACTGCAGCGTCATGTGCCAGGCAGAAGAAGTGGAGCATAACACACCAGGTGCATCACACTCCTGTGACCAATCAGGCTTTAGACAGAGGTTCGGACCGCCCAGCTCATTTGAATATACGGACACGTAAATGTCACACATAAATAAATGAAGAAATACGTGTGGACACGTAAATAGAGAAATAAATAAATGAAGAAATACAGAAATGTAGAAATATATGTATTTAATGATGTCCTGTTGATTTATAACTTATATTCATTCATTCCTCTATTTATTTATTTATTCATACATTTATTTATTTATTTATACATTTATTTAAGCATTTATACATTTATTTATACATTTATTTAAGCATTTATTTATTTATTCCTATATTTATTCATTTATTTATTTATACTTAATTCATTTTTAGTCCTCCATATTTTTAGTCCTCCATAGGCTAGAGCACAAGTGAAAACACCTGTTGAAGTGCAGCAGGCCCTTCACACGTGACACTGAGAAGGTTTTACACCGGACTTGGGAGAAGTTTAGCAAATGAAACATGGGACGCTGAAGCAGTTCATGATCACAGGACATGTTTAATAGGGTTTATAACAACAGTGTTTACCTATATGACCATTCATCATGTATTTATCTTATTTCTGCAAATAATACATTTTAAAAAAGACACTGAGCTGAAGGTAAAAGCTCTCCTGTTCCCAATCTTTTTCCCAAACGTTCAGTCTCCTTGGCTGTAGCTCAATCTCTGGTTGACTGGATGCAAGAGGGAGTAAAGACCCAGTAAATAAAGATGCAAACATCGTAAGGCAAAATATCCGTGGCAAAAGAAGAACTGACATGAATGTGTGAATTTGAATGTTGTGGACTTTCCCTGACCAACTGAGAGCCAGGAAACAGTACGTATGCTACATAGAAGGCAAATAACGGGAATGACGGGGTACTTTTGAAGACATGTGAACAGGCTTTTGTAGTCGAGGACCATTTGTGTGAAAGACGGAAGAAGAGATCTCTTCCATGTCTGAATTGCACGTTTTCTCTCTCTAGATATCAATCTAGAGATCAAAACTGGCAAACTAGCAGTTCACGTCAAATATACAGAATTATAAATCAGGCTACAGTTTCCTGATGCCAGAAGCTCACACAAGTAAACCAAAGGAAACAATTTAACGACATATTCAGTACAACACAGCTATTCATAGACGGCACTTCCATTGTACTGAAGTGTGTGCTATAATTAGTTCATGAGCTCCATCACGCTGCGATGTTGCTTCATGCTGTAGTGAGTTTACTACGATAGTCTCATTTCTCCACACAAAAAGACAAACTTCAGGAACCGGAAATGTGCAAATATCATAAAACGTGTTAAAGATGAAGTCGTATCTAGATGTCACTTGAATTGTCCTCAATAAAGTCAAACTAGGATTCTCTGTCCGTAAATGAACTGTGCTGCCGCCCTCTGATTTGGTATTTAATTGATACTGGCTCGAAGAAATACTGGTGCTTGATTTGATATCAGTCAGCTGGTCTGTCCCACTCCACCTGGTTTCTCAGCAGAAAGCTCGCTCCCTTGCGGGGAACCTGCAGAGTTTCTGTATCCCCTGGATTGAAATTCAAGCTCAAACCCGGCACGCCACCACCTGTGGCATCCGCTGTGGCATCCGCTGTGGCATATGAGGCAGGCGTGTCGGTACCCTCGCAGTGAGTCTCTGACGCTCCACCCGCTGAGTTCTCAAAGTCAAAGAAGGTTTCTTTTTCCCCCAGTCCAAAGCTCTCCAGCATATCCAGTACCGACGGTGTGGACGGGCCACTGGGTGTCTCCTCCTCAATGAGACTCAGCGTAGGCAAGATGTCCACCAACTCCGCCATCTCCATTGGCCGGATTACCTCAGTGATGCTCGAAGGGAAGTCCTGCTCTTCGCTGTAGGACTCCTGCGTTTCCAGAACCGCGTACCCCACTTCGAACTGCACGACCGCACCGGGGTCTAGTCCAGATTCGATTAAGGAGCTGGCACATCCTAATTCTGACGGGTCGAGGCCTGTCAAGTCCACAGTTGATTGGGCGGTGATGTCTACAGGGTATCCTCCCTTTGCGACGCCCTCCAGTAACAGCGTGGCCTCTTCGGGGACAACCATGATTCCTGAGGGAGTGGAGACCTCGGCAGATACGACGTTTGATGGAGTCCCGGCAACTAAAGAATCTGGAAGGGAAACGGTGAGAGAAAAATAAAATAAACAAATCTGGATTCTTAAATTACAGAAGTGTTCAATCTGAAGCAAGCTACAGAAATTCATATTGCAGCTCACATGCTAAGCATTAAACAAGATACATTAAACAGTACACTGTCACGCCCTCTTCTGTGTGTCTTGATTGTTCATTCCCTTCACCTGCCATCAGCCTCCCTGATTACTAATGCCCTACACCTGTGTTTCCCCCCTATCTATCCTCTCAGTCCTTCCCTTGTCCCCTGTTGATTTGTTGTATCTACTACTGTCTCTCTTTCCATGATAAATTCACAGTCTTTGTTTGTGTTGTTGTTTCCTCATGTTTTTGTTACTCGTGTAAAGTTTCTTTTTCGAGGCAGAGTTTTAATGTTGAACCTTTTCCTTAAGTAAAGTGTCTTTGTTTTACTTAAACCTGGAGTATTACCTGCTTCCTGCGCACCTGAGCTCTAACCCCGCGACACAAGCTAAACATCAACATTAACTTTACTATAAAAGTAGTTATATCTCACTTGTACCGAGTATCTCTCATACATTATTTTGTTTTTAGTGTCCAGTGTCTCCCTGTGATGCGCCATGACAAAAGGAGTGTGTGTATTTACACTATATAAACCCACACTGGTGTCGTTGAATATGTTTGAATGTGGTAACCGTACCTACTCTATATGTTGTATACACCAGTGTTTTTCAACCTTTTTACAGTTTTTCTCGATTGCTTTGGCTCAATTCTTGAAACAGAAATTACATTCTCAAAACTCTTAGTGCATTTGGTAAAATAGTCTATATGGTTCAGCACAACTACATAGATCACCTTCAAAAGGTCATATCTCACCCAAAACAGTTAACTCAAGCTTCAAACCCAAATCAGTTTCTCATACAAATAGTCAGTGCCCCCAAAATGAAAACTTCCTTCTCGATTGCTGTGGCTCATCTCTCAAATGAACCTGGATGGTTTAGCAAAACACTATGGCACACCTGCAAAAGGTCATATCTCTCCCAAAACAGACAACTCATTGGTCAAAACTAAGTCATTTTCTCATACAAATAGTCAGTGCCCTCAAAATTAAAAGTCCCTTCGTCATTGTTTAAACACTGCAGGTCAAAATGTTTAGATGTTTTGTCAGTATAGCAGCGGACCATAGAAATATCCCTCATGTGCACAGTTCACTCTTGGCTTAGTCCTTTGACACTGAATGGTTCCTGCAGTATATGTTTTCTTTCCAGAATACTATGTGTATCAAACAGAACAAAGATTCATTCAAGAGGAGCCAACCAGGTCTCACATCACAAACTGCCATGGAAATTGTTACAGTAATTGTTACAGTAATTGCAAAACAGAAACAGGAAATGTGTACAGCAAAAAATAGTGTCAAACAAAAAGCACATCAAAAATCAAATGAAGTATAGCCTACACTACTGTAACAAAACATAGAGTAGGAAAGTAAAGCAAAGCTGGAGCTCAAAGCTGGAGTTCATCCTCACTCTCCTGCTCATCCTCGCGCTCACGTCTGTCTGGCCACAGATCTTTGTCTTCATCGGCCTCTTCCCACTTCTCAACCACCACACACCCTTGCTCCTCTTCCTCTTCTTCTTCCTCCTCTTCCTCGAACAGGCAGTTGCCCTTGTTTGTTTACCTGGCCAGGTGCTTCCATGTTCGTACTGTAAACTGTACTGAACTTGGTCAAGCCCTAGATATTTGATGGAAGCATTTATACTCGTGGATAGCACCTGTCAGCTAACTAACATGACTGTGATTAGTGATCGGATGTGAGAAACTCCCCTTGATCAGTAAAGTTCTAGTTGCGCCTGAAAATGAAGCCGATGATCCAAGAGATCCATATTACAGAATATACCATCATGCTTTTCATGGTATTATGGGCCTGAACGATTTTGACAGAGGAGTGAACTATTGTGCAGGTGATGATGTAAACAAGGAAATGATGACAAGATGTTTTGCAGAGAACAACCACTTGACTGAGAAACAACATTCAGTTTAGACCAGCAAGATGTATTCAATCGGTAATGTGGCTAACTGAAGGCAATTGTACCCAACCGTTTGCACAGATGTGCTAAATCATTTGAAATGTGTGCAAGCTATTGGCAATTGTACTAAAACAATTGCAATTTGATTAAAGGAATGAGAAATTCCAATCTGTTGTGAACAAGTGCCCAATGGTTTGGAGGTTTGCACGAGTTGTTTTGAGAATGTCATTTCTGTTTCAAGAATTGAGCCAAATCAATCGAGAAAAACTGTAAGACACAGAAAAAATCTCGCAGCACACAGTGCTCCGAAGAAAAGTTGTCGAGGGGGGGGGGGGGTGCGCTAGTGAGCTTTTTCTGATTGGCTGTTGTGTAGCCCATTTTGTCTTTTCGATTAGCTGATAAGTGGCATCTCTCGGCAGAACTACAGGCGCTTGATTCCTCCACAGTGAGAACGGCTCATGTTTACGCGTGAGAAATACGATGTGTGGCGGGAATTCAGACAGAAATGCGTGAGTCTCACGGTTAATGCGTGAGGCTTGACAGCCCTGGAACTCCTATGTCGGCGCAGAATTCAGCAGCTGGCCGCTCCGTCCATTTGCGCACCTTTTTCTTTTTTCATAGAGTTTTTTTGCCTTAGGCGCTCGTGATTTGTCATAGGCGTCGCACACACAAACACACATGTTGGCTTTTTTTTCACCAATGAAGTGACAGTATGTAAAAAAATATTTTTTTTCCACGGCACACCTGACAGCCTCTGGTATACACTACCGGTCAACATTTTTAGAACACCCACATTTTCTCACTTTCTATTGAAATATAAGCAGTTCAAGTCGAGCAAATAACATGAAACTGACAGAGGGTCTTTTTCAGGGAACAAGTAATGGGTTAACAACTCGCAGCTGTTGTGGAAGTAAAATGAAGCCTTGAAAATTGATGCCAACAATTCCTCCAGGTGTCTCAACTTGTGTTGATTACTCTGTCTGTATAGAAGCAGCGTTGGAACAGACGGTGTTACTACTCTTAAGCCTTATTTTGACAGTTTTGTACTGCAGGAAGTCGTATATTGCTCTAATAATGAAGACAGACCATTGTAGCCCTTAAAAGTGTAGTGTAACTACAATTATAACCTTGTTCTTTATTTCGTTGACTGTCTTATTTCCTTGACTGTCTCAATCCTGAAAGTGGAACTAGAATATAATTTAATGCTCACTTCTCGACACACGTCATCACCAGTGTACCTTTGATGGCTCTCTGTGCCTGTATGCGATGGGGCCACGTCAGTCTGGCCGTCAAGCTCTCCTCCTCGTCCTCGCCATCAGGACATGGCGGCGGGTCTCCTCCCATCACCAGGCCGAGAGGCACCGCGCCGACCCACTGCTTGGACCGAACACACTGCAGACAGTCCATAATCCAGCGGGCGTCCCTCCACACCACATCCAGACGCTGAATGCACGGGTAAACAATGTGCAATAAAGAAATCGGAACAGTGGGATTAGCTACAGTATAACCAACGTTGAAATTAGTCATCCTTTGTGTAGTCAACTGACACATTTCCTTCTGGTGATTCAGTAACATTCTCAAAATATAGTATATTTGGACTCCAAATTAATGAAAAGCATTGATGTTTAAGTAAAAACCTTAATTAATAAAGCAGACGATACATACACTACTGTTCAAAGGTTTGGGATCACTTAGAAATGTCCTTATTTTTCAAAGTAAACCACTGTTTCTTTCAATGAAGATACGATTAAATCGATCAAAATATAATTTATACATTGTTAATGTGGTAAATGACTCTTCTAGGTGGAAACGTCTGGTTTTTAATGAAGTCTCTACAGAGAGGCCCATCTCCAGTGTTCGGATGGTACATTGTGTTATCACCTTCGAAGACTAACGTATGGTTAAAAAAAAACTTTTTATCTTAGCACAGCTGAAAACAGTTATGCTTATGAGAGAAGCTATACAACTGGCCTTCCTTTGAGGTAGAAGTTTGAAGAAGAAAAAATATATTTCAAATAAAAATAAAATTTCTAACCTTGCCAATGTCTTCTTGACTATATTTTCTATTCATTTGATAAATAAAAGTGTAAGTTTTCATGTCTTTGAGCGGTAATGCATTTGTTGATCTCTGTTGGTGGATCAGTGCGTTTCACGTGGACGACCTTACGTGGGAAAGCTCCGTGATGTGGTTCAGGCGCTCTCGGGCCTCTTGCACCTCTTTGTTGTCCAGCGCCTCCCGCAGAGCCTGCTGGGCCAGATGAGAGTCCAGCTCCAGCTTCACCCAGGCCTGGCAGTACTGGGAAAGGAAGTCGCGTTCGTAGGTCCAGAAGTGAACTGGTGATGAGTTGAGAGGAGAATTTTTTTTTTTTTAAATAATGACATCAGAGAGAAACAAAAGCCTCAGAAATATTTAGTTTTCTTTATCACACCTTTAGCGTGGGAATTTTCAAAAAGGGTCGACAGGAAATTACAGATGAAATAAACTGAAGTAGTATCTTCAAAAGACTAACTCGACGAGAAGAAAACAAAGAAGCGACTCATTTTCAAAAGAAAAACAATCATATTGTGCTTTCTATTCAAACTGGAAATGGTTGAAGTGCTTTTTTACTTTAGTTCCATATATCTCTGCTACTATTGAGAGAGAGAGAGAAATCCTGTATACATGGACGACCATGTTGCTCCACCCACCCAGCTCAAAGATCTGCAGGGGCATGGTGAGCCCCGGCTCCTTGGTCCCCACCATAGGCCAGTAGTTGGAGCTGAAGTCCTCACTGGGGGGCAGCAGCAGCAGCATGGACAGCTTGTCTCCAAACTGCAGCAGTTCCCGGGTGTAGACTCCGTACTGATAAGCCTGTCTCACACACACACACACACACACACACACGTACATACATACATAAGCATGACCGAATGTTCATGTTGAACTGAACTTCATTACGCCTGCATTTACCCAGCAGGCAATCTGGTGGAGAACAAAGTACTGTAAATACACACCAAAGGAGTCCAGAATCACCTTCCCCTTTCTAAATAATGAATCCCATCATGTTTTCAATAATATTCGCGAGCTTTTGTGTTTACCCTGTAGAGGGGGATGTTGAGCTTCGCCAGGAGGTGTGCGATGGCCGCTCTCAGGGACACGATGAACTCCGCCAGCCCGGTGCTCTCCATCGCGCTCTCCTCCTCGCCGCTCAACAGGTTGGGCACGCTGCCATTGGCTGTGGTGTAAACATGACTCTGGAGCCACGCCCACTCCTCTCTGTCACACAGCGAGGATGCAGTTAGAAGTCTTTTATTGTCAGATGCACAGAATGACACAGGGTCAGACTGGGCACTGAAATACTTATGACAAGGCACCACAACAACTACCATAGCATAACACAGCAACATAATACAACATAGCATAACATGACATAGACTCTGTACAAGTACTCTGACACATATAATAACCTTACTAAATATGCAAGATAAATATACAATACAACATACTAAGACATATAACAAACCTATACATATAATACCAACCTATATACATATAACATATAATACACATATAGTAACATATAATAAACTAAACTACAGACAATGGGAGTAGCAGATAGTGCAATCATTCTGATAAATATGTACTTGCCGTGCAAGTGTAAGTACAAGCAGTGATTGAAAGTGACAGTGTCTGTAAGTGACGAGTGTAAAAGTGTCGATAGTGTATCAATGTCCATTTAGCAGCCTGATGGCTCTCGGGAAGAAACTGTTCTCAAGTCTTTGTGTGCGAGACCGGAGACTACGGTAGCGCCTTCCCGAAGGCAGCGGGGTGAACAGTCTGAAGGCTGGATGAAAGCAGTCCTTTAGGATCCTGCTAGTTTTCCTGAGGCATCGTGTGCGGTATGTGTCCTGCACAGTTAGAAGGTGTGGTAAGGAGGCAGGGTTGTTGTGGGCCATTAACTACTAATTGCATTTGCTTTATGTTCAGGCACAGCATTTTCCAAAGCATCGGCTCATATTTCTGGATGGATATAGTTGTGATATTGTTGTGATGTAATGCCGTCACAGTGCAGAGACGTACAGGGTAAAGAGTTACCACAATGACAAAACTTTTTTTAAAGCAGCATCTGTGGCCAGTCGGTGTGCTTTGGAAAATGCCCAACAAAGACAGCGTGGTTTGTTGTGAGAGGTCACAGTCGGTCACATGTTCAGACGGCGTTACCTGGAGACGTGGGCGTTGTGCCGGACCCGTGTGTGGCAGAGCACGTTGGGCAGCCTCTGGGGCACCAGGACCCGGATCTGTTCCACCGAGCTGCAGAGTTTCAGGATGCCAACGTACAGACCCGGCTTGGCGCACTGAATGCTGTGCCGGTGGAGGGACAGTTTCTCCTGGACAACAGAGGTGTTAACAGGATGGAGAGTTCAGATGAGGTTTAGTTGGCCTATCTTATTTAGTTTTTTATATTCAGGCTCGCTGAATTAATTCCGTTGCAATTTGTGGCACAAGAGACTTGGTGATCTGATCCATGCACTCAGTGCTCGCTCCACTCTGTTACGCATAGCCACAGCTCCATGAGGTGAGACCTTTTCTTCCGCGTGCCTCTCTTTCACAGCAGCTCACCTTCAGCTGCTCGTAGAGCATGTCCATGGCGGTGGGCTCCGGCAGCCGAGGGGTTCTGCTGCGGTTCTTCTCCAGGCGGGCCAGGGGCATCCAGTGGAGCCGAGGGTCTGGAGGGCTTTGACAGGTGAACACGACAACGGGTTCAAATGAAATGCAACCATGTGGTAACACCAAGGGAAGAAAAGAGGATGGACAGCAGAGTGATTGAAAAAGCATTGTTTCATCGGGTTAAGACACCGACTCACCCGGGAGGGTTTGGGAACTCCTTCAGAGTCACCAGGAGCACGTTGCCCTGCCGGTCTTTCAGAGGTTCGTAGTACAGCTGGCCCAGGTGCATTGTCCCCAGGGAAGACTGGGAGAGAGAGAGAGAGAGAGAGATTTTAATGAATTCAATTCAGTTCATTTTGTATAGTCCAAAATCACAAATTACAAATTTGCCTCAGAGGGCTTTACGACCTGAACACAAAAATACACAAATAAACAAAGATCTCAGCTACAGCCTGAGGTAGGGACGAGGAGCGATATTAAGAGGCTATTTAAATACCAATGACCCCATTCTGGTGCCTCTCATCGGGGCTTAACTTCCTACCTGTAACTGGGAAACGGCTCTTAGAATGTTGTGCCTGTTCTGAAGGAGGGATGAGGAAGACGAGTGAGCTGAAGAAAGGGCCTGCTGGAGCCAGGGCACTTGTTGCCACGCACAGGACAGCTGCAAGAAGAAGAACACATGTCATCTCTCGTCTGAGAATTCACACGGAGAATTCCGCGGGCCTCTGTTCTCAATAATTACATCTGTAGAATCGATAAATGAGACGATGAATTAAATGAGACTTGTATTACACATGTATGTGACGGTGTACCTTGGCAAACCAAAGGAAGTCTTGGGTGATGGAGGTGGAGCAGCACTGGATCTCCACCAGTGGGATTTGATCTTCGGCTGTCACCAGGATGTTTTCCTTGTGGTAGAACACGGTCGCCAGGTACACGCCCCTAAAACAACCAATGCGAGACGGGCCAAATGAAGGGAGGAAACAAGTTCTTTCTAAATGCATCACTGTGACGCTTCACCTCCTGGCAGATGTTTTGTGTTTCCTTTAAACATTTCCCTGTCTCCCAGTTCATCCACTGGTTCCTAACGTAGTGAATGCAGTCGGCTCTGATCCAACACCGCTTCATTAATCTTGTGACTCCTGTTCTTCTTCATGACCGTAAGTGAACCAAAGGACAACATTAATACAGGGCCCACTGCCTTTCCTCCATTATGTATTTACACTTTGTTTCTCCTTCTCCATCCATGTCCTGTTGACATGTCCGTGACTCCACACAGGAAACGGAGGCGTCAGGCGGTCAATGTATCTTCTATTTTTTTTGTGTCAGTCGTGCTGCTGGCTTTGCCGTCTTATCTGCACACATCGTGCCATTGTGATGTAACCCGTTACTCCCCCTGCCCTCACAGGTGAGACGCTGTACCTCTGGAGCAGACGGACGAACTTGGTGGCGGACTGGAACAGCTGTTTGATGCCTCGAGACACAGAGAGCCGCTTGCTGGGACTCTGGGGCTTGGAGCTCTCTGCGGAGCGGAGCAGAGGGGATGAGTCACGATGAGAAACACTCGGTGTCACGACATGTGAGGACGGGCAGTGAGGGCAGAGAGACGATACCCTCTGGAATGACAAGAGTTCTCTCTCACACACATTTGTACAGCGGAAAACAAGGTCAAACGACCACGGAAGAAGTTCTCATTGCTCTGAGGTTGGGAACGTTCATCAAAGGAGGAGAGAGGTCGTTGTTGCTGTACAAACATGATAACATAATGAAAATAATAATAATAAAAGATAGATAGATAGATAGATAGATAGATAGATAGATAGATAGATAGATAGATAGACGGACAGTAGACAGACAGACAGATAGATAGATAGATAGATAGACAGACAGACAGACAGATAGATAGATAGATAGATAGATAGATAGACAGATAGACAGACAGATGGAAAGACAGATAGATAGATAGATAGATAGATAGATAGATAGATAGACAGACAGATGGATAGACAGATAGATAGATGGGCAGTAGACAGACAGACAGATAGACAGATAGATAGATATACAGATAGACAGACAGAAAGACAGATAGATAGATAGACGGACAGTAGACAGACAGACAGAGAGACAGACAGACAGATACTTTATTAATCCCCAAGGGGAAACTCTGTTTGCAGCAAAGTTACAGAAGTTATTTTTTTCTTCTTTTCATTGTGACAGAAATACATTTAATACGTCTGGTTTCCCGTACGGACTCGTTTACGCTTCACAGCAGCTGCATATGTCGCATCCCCAGAGGCCCGGGGGTTACCTTTGCAGAACCCTCTGTAATGTGGTTCTCTGGCGTCCTGCAGCAGTTTCCTCACAAGGCCCTCGTGATTCTTGAACTGGGACACGGCGACGCACTCTCTCCAACCTGCACGGGAGGAGACAGACGGTTAGGGGGAGAAATCATTCAAGAACTCATCTGCAGGAGAACCCTGAGTGCTGCTTTGTGTCTCCACAAAGTGAGACTACTACTACTACTTTGGTCGTACTCTGACTTATATTTGGATTTGTGTCAATATTTTCCTCTTTATTCACCATTTCAAAAACATTTCTGATAGAGAGAGAAATTAAAAAGGACTCACAGTAGAAGTCCAAGGCCCATTAAATCGTACTGACATCTTTAATTCCATGATTAAATATGTCATTAATCTACGAGGCATGAGTGGAATCCACTTGTTCACATCAAGATTGATGTCAGCCAACTAATTCCATTACTCAAGGATGGAGAGAAAAGAGAACGGAGGCCTTTCGAGGCGTTAAATCCTCTTTTTCTTTTCATCACAGTTCTCAGTTCAGCTACTCACTGGAGGGGGCAGCGCTGACCGGACTGGAGCACTGAGGCGGGCCCCATCCCTTCACGTTGTAGCAGCTCACTCTCACAAAGTAATGCGTTCCCTGCATTTGAAAAGAAGCACCAGAGCAGCCAGATTATCACCATGCATTAAACCTTATGAAATCATTCATTCCCGGACAAAGGAATCGCACGCTGCCGCCATTATTAATTCATCTGGTTAGCGGGATAAGTGCTCTCTTATGGGAAGTGGTTCAGGGCAGTCCAACAAGAAACAAGAAACGCAGTCTGTGTGCAGGTCCAGAGCGAATGTGTGTGGCTGGTCTCTCATGTGTGTGTGCAGTTTACGCCGTGCGCCTTACTGTTGTGAGTCCCTTGATGCTGTAGGATGGGTTCTTGGTCTCTGAGACCTGGGCTGTGCCGAGGATGCGCTTGAAGCTGTCTGAGGTGCTCCACTCCACTGTGAACACACAACAATCTCACTGGTGATGATTCTCTGGCTTTACTCAAAGCCCACATAACGGAGAACTAAGGATTTTAGTGTTTACTGTTTGGGGAACTCGCTCATATCTGAGCTTAATCTACTCTGGGCTGCAAAGTTAGAAAAAACAAGTAGCAGAAATAGAGAAGGCAAGAGAGGTCCATGACTATGAGGCCTAAATGATGTGTGAGACCGTGATTATATTTATAAAACCAGCTCTTCATCTTTTTTTCTATTAATGTCTTGTTCCACGTACCTCTGTAGCGGGTGATGAGCCCGATGGCGGGACCTTCTGGCTCTTTGATTGACACGAACAGAGAGGACGTGCTGGTCACCAGTATGGACACGTGACTGGGAGGCCCCGGGAGCTCTGGTACGACACAATGAGACAGACCACGGTTCAAAACGTGCACTCTCAGACCAAATCATACAACTACAGAGAATACACATCGTAAGTATTACATATAGTCTGTGCTAATGGAATATATGTTTTTCAATAATCTATCTTTTTCATTTCTTGATAATAAAAGTAATAAACAGTATTTTTTGAACAGTTCGGGAACAAAGGCCACGCCCCTTAATCGTCCAATCATCCGAGCCCTCGGTACTTAAATGCGTCAAACCTGTTCGCTCCCTCTTCGTCTCAGCTTCAACATCCATCCCTCCCTCCATCCCTCCCTCCCTCCCTCCCTCCCTCCCTCCCTCCCTCACTCCCGACCCCGTTCACGTCTTCTCATTTCTCTCCTACAGGACTACAGGAACAACGGGGGACTCTGCACCGCCGGAGACGGCCCCCAACCACGGGTCTTCACCCCCGCCGGTCCCTCTAACCACCGCCAGCAGTCTCCAATCAGACCCCTCCAGTCCAACCCGCTCTTCACCCCCCTTCTCGTTCCAGAGGATAATCATCCATTCATTTCTTTATTCACAATAAACTGTAAACTCATGTCGTGGTCTTTGTTAGTGAATAACACATGTGGCTCCTGCCGTGGGTCATCGGTGTTAACAGTGATTATAATATATCTGAGTCCGTCCTCAACCTAACGACCAGCTCATGCAGCTGTGCGTGTCCACTGGCTCTGTGGGAGCCGAGCCTGCACTCTGACCCGCTCGCCTATGAATAGAGCCACTGGGAGTTTTTCCATACAGGAATCAGCAAACTTTCACAATATCCCAATAACAACCGTAACCACAGTACCAGCCCAGTTACACATGAGACTCCTGCAGCGGGATCACATGTGACTGTACCACATTTATACTTTTAAAGCATGGAGCCGACACTCTCATCCAGAGAGTGTTATCAATGTCGGCGCACCGAAGGATAAAAGACGACGTACAATCGCACTGTGATCATAAAACAGCCTGAGAGGAGAACTAAACGCGTTTGAAGGATAAACGAAATGAGAGCTAAGGAGAGACATTTCTAGAAAGTCATTTAAGTCGGTGCAGAGGAGATATGAGACAAGAGGAAAAGAAGGTGTGGATTTCTACGCACGTATCCACCAGCACCAAGGTTTTAATTTTTTATATGAGCAGCCGGTGGAGAGAGTGTAGGGAGAAAAGAAAAGGTTGATGACAGGGCAGTCTGTTGAATTTTGGATTATTTGAGAGGGGCTGGAGTGACTTTCAAGAGGCCAACTACAGGAGTCACTAGGGTGCAGATGGGAAGTCAGCCCTGAATACCTGATCACTGTGGTGGTGTCAGCTAGAAGGGATGGGAGTCGTATATAGAGGAGAGTGGGAAATAAATCAGCTCTACATGGTTGAGATTGAGTTTGGAGAGGGCAGGGGGGGTGGGAGAGAGAGAGAGAGAGCAGTATTTCTAGGCAGATACAAGTGGAAATAAGTCATGTGACCTAGTTTGTGTCCAAAGCAGTATCCCCATGAAATGTCACAAGCTGACCCAAGACCACTGACCCGTGTTTTGGAAGTTCTGCCTCATGCGGCAGTACAGTTGCAGCCGGAGGCTCCAGAGGCGGATGTGTCTGTGGGCGTCGGCCTGTGCCTGAGGCCCTGCCCCGCCCTTCTTCGACAGCTCGTTCTTCCTCTCCTCCACCTGTCTGCCCGCCAGTGCCACCAGAGCATCCAGCTTAAGGGTCCACTCTACTGGTCTGCACACTGAGAGAGAGAGGGGGGAGGGAGAGGGGGAGGGAGAGAGAGAGAGAGAGAATAGGATTTGCATTGAGTTAAACCCGTCCATTTCCAACTGAATGTTCATGTTGTGTAAAAAAAACAAGACTTACAAACAGGGTTATGTCTGGACCCTGCCTTTGTCAACACATGGAGCAGAGGTGAATTGTGGGTAAGGGCAGCTACGTCCAGCGGGACCAGGCCCTGTTCGCTCACCCTGTTCACCCCTTTCTCCTTCTCCCTATCACAGTCCTTCTCTTTCTTCTCCCCTCGTTCCCTTGTGCAGCTTCCCCCTCCTCCTCCTCTTCCTCCTACTCCTCCTCCTCCTCCTCCTCCTGCTCCTCTTCCTCCTCCTCTTCCTACTCCACAGTTGGTGTGGTCTCTGGACAGCAGGCTTTGCACGGCCAAAGTGTCCTCATTTTCCACGGCCTCCCACAAGGTCTGGTACTGATGAAGACAGCGGTGAGAGGGAGAGGGACAGAAGAAGAGAATTAATATCGAACGTGAGATTTATTAAACCGAGAGAGAGGGAAGGGAGTTGCTGAGCAAAGAGAGAGGCAAAGGGACCATGCGGTAACAGAGGGCGAACAAATCCAATCATAAATCAGAGCAGCAGTCTCTCCTGGAGTAAAGTATCCATAGTTACACAGTCAGCATGTAATGTCAAAAATAAGACCTCATAATTCCTAAATAAAGATAATGTGGCATTTCAGCCAAAGCGACCAGAACCTCCTCTTTAAAAAAAAGAAATGCCATAAATATCATATCTTACAGCATCTGCAGACTTGCGCTGGTATTTGTGCACGTCCATCGCTGTGGCAACAGATGACTCTCCGCCCCTGAGTCTGACAGACAGGTTCCTGTAGATGCGCTTCGGAGACACGGGGCCGAGAGAGCGCCGGCGCTGGAGTGGGTTGCTCACGGACACCGACATGACAGGAGAGAGGAGAGGGACGACGGGCGGACCGGAGACAGCTGGGGAGAATGATGAGGAGGTGAGATTAGGACCCACCAGCCCCACCGAAGAGCCATGGGATGAGGAAAAAGTGGCATTTGATACAAGAAAAAATAAATAAATTACAACATGGGGGAGAAAGAGGAGACTGTGAGAAACGGCGATAGTCATCATAAACCTGGAGGGGATGGCATGGCGGGGAATGAATGAGGAACAAATAATATAATCAGGCTCACACACATTCCTACAGCTGTGGCGGTGGTAGTGATGCTGTCAAGGAGGTGGACAAATGGATAGCAGCTACAATGCCTGTACAGTGGATGAAAGAAAAATGCCTTGCAGCATTTTTTTGTGCCTCTGATTCTTCCACATATTTATCTCTGTTCTTCAGTTACTCGCTATTGTGCGATGCCGGTTGCATTGGCTCTGAATGGAGTCTCTCAGGCCACAGAGCGACTAACCCATAATGCAATTAACTGAAGAAAAGCAATCTTGTGCGGAGAAGCCGAAATCCTCTTCCCTTGTAATAAATGGATGAATCTCCTCGTATCATCGTCTTGAAGATGCAAATCCATCATCAGCACCACCGCAGTAGTAATGATGGCTCATTATCAATTCCATCGCGCTTTCATCATTACAATCAATCATGTTTGAGCCTCCCCTCCAACACGTGGAGAAAATGCAGTCTGCACCCCCCCCCCCCCCCTTCAATCCTCACGTCGTACATTTGTCACCGTCTTTTCTTCTCATCTGCTCTCTCTCGTCTCTCTTTTTACAGTTTGGCGGGCCTCGAGCGGCGGTTCAGTTCACGTCAGATCTGAGGAGCTTCTTCATTCAAACTCCATCCTTTCTCCTTTCTGTCGTCTCTCATCACCACTTTCCCATCCAAGAGAAAGCATCACATTTCAGATTGTTTTGTTTTGTTTTTTGTTTAACCTCTGTCAAGTCAAGTCCTGGTGTACTGAGCAGTCCACTGTCCTGGTGGGAAAGCCAATACTCCCCTGGTTGGTGCCATCGAAGGACAGAATATGGGGGCTTGGGCCACAATGACCATTGTAGCTGCGGTACCTCCGTGTGTGGCTCGCTGCATGCTGTGTACAGTACCTGCACTGCCTGTGTGTGGACGCTGGCGTATTGTATTTGGCTAATAGCAGCCATTGTTATTGGTCCCGTCTCCCTCTGTTTGTTTGTTTGTTATGTCTTAGTCAGTTGTGGAAAGTGCTGATGCAGTTGAGAGAGGACATTAGCTTTGGTGTTTGCCTTTGTTTTGTTTTTCGAGGCGGCACAAAGATAAGACAAAGCACCTGAGGAGAAGACAAATGCGTATAACTTAAAGCGAACATATAATGAGCTGTGAACAAACACACACAGACACACACACAGACACACACACACACACACACACATGCACACACACACACACACACACAATAGATGCATTGTGGCTTTGTTAGTATCTCAAGGTTGTGGTGATGTTGATTTAAAAGAAACAGTTGTATATCTCACATGCTGAGGGTGAAGTATGCTGTGTGTTTGCAAATAGGCTTTCAGCTTCTTTCAAGTTGTGCATGGAAACATCTGACAAATATTTCTAATCCCACAGGAAGTAATGCAGCACATTAATTTGTGCAAATAAACTCGCAGATGTCCCACAGAGGACATCAACCTTCAAGACCAGACAGTATCTAAAACTTTGTTTTGTGTAAATTATTAAATGATGTGTTTTATAGATTATTCAGGGGCATACATTGCGACTGGCAACATGAAGTCAGTTATAGATTATGGTAGTAGTGATTATGAGAAAATAACAGCACAGCAGTATGCAATGAATGTTTCATAATACCAGATCAATAGACTGACTAAACAATAATAAAAAGTCACTATAAAACACCAAGCAGCGTTTGTAAAAGAGATCTTTTTGACATATAATAGTTGTAATCCTGCATGCTAGAAGAGGAACACCATACAGATATAGATGCAGTATTATCGGTACTTCTTGTCATAAAAAGCCACCTGGAAAAACACCATAAATTCATCAATTTGAACAGATTCCAATCGAGTTTTCATTTCTTACCGTAAGTCGTTACTTTCTCTTGTATTGGCCTGTTCTCCGGTGCTGCACGGTGCCTCTACATGTTTTCATTTCTTGATAATAAAATAACTCTCAGAAATAATCCATCGCACCGGCTTCAGGAGTTGTTCACCTCTGAGGGTGAAGCGCACCTGAAAGTTGCTCCCGAGTGAGTGACTGCCGCTTCTCCTCCACACACACACACACACACACACACGCGCGCCCGCGTCTAGTTGGTCCCGCCCTCTTCCTTCTTTCTCTCATTCACTTCTCAGAAGTCAGAGTCAAACTTATTTTTAAATATCTTAAACATTGCTGCCTGTGGTATGTTCTGACTATTTATTCCATTTGACTATTGGTTCATTAAATCAACAAGTGTTTTAGTGGCATATGGTATACATATTTGGTATCCAAATACTGTAATGGTAAAGTAAGTGAATGAAGACCATTAATGTGTGTGTGTGCGTGTGTGTGTGTGTGTGTGTGTGTGTGTGTGTGTATTGTTTTTTGAACCACCACTTTTTTGATTATTATGGAGATTAGAATCAGGTAGGTTTGATGAAATGATTTTATTATAAAATGACAGTATATCAGACAGCGTTTTTGTTGGATGCAGCACATCTTCAAAACAAAGAGTCACACTCGAGATTCAGGTCTGCAGTGTGATGGAGGAGGATATGAGGAGAAGAAGTATGGAGCCAAATCCAGGCCAATAGTTTTGTTTGTTTGTTTGTTAGCACCTAAAGATTAAAGTTTTAGTTTTGAACTTTGAACAATTCAACAATATATTCAAAATAAAAATGTGCATGAAAAGTTTTGGTAGAGGGAAGCAGTGACGCAGCCCAGAAACCCCATGTGGCCTCGGTATATGGTAAACCCAAAATAACCTCTGGATACCTGAGAGAGGACAAACAACCATCACACTAGCCATGGTGACAATGTCCCCTAATTTAAGAGGCATCTGTATTATTTACAAGTTGAACCATAGGACCTCTACTACGACTTCATGGGCCCCGCCAAAGTCGATGACTTTAACTCAATATGGCTCTTTTGCATGGTTCACCAACATACTATGTTCTAACTTCATGTCTGTATGTATTATTCCACCAGAAAGAGTCAGGTATGTCCTTCAAGAGTTGGACCCAAAACAGCTAAAAGAGTGAAAGGGTAAAGTAAGGATGTGTATTGTCATTGTAGAAACATACAACACAATTAAGTTGGTGACTCATCAGTCAGTACTGCAGCTACAGGTAAAAACATGTGTAAAACATTTAGACAGGACATTTAAAACAACACATGTATGTGTATGTTGGTCCCCCAGTAGCACTGGGGGGATGGAAGATACCGCTCTAGGAAAAAAAGCTGTTCCTCAGCCTGTTAGTCCAGGTTTTAATGGTCCTGGATCTTCTTCCTGTGGGACAAACAGAGAGTGCCTAAAGTGATCTTAAAGTGACAGTCCTCATTTGTTTCAGTGACCGCTCTTGTTTATAAGCAGGCACATTTACAGGAGTTGGAAGAGGTTAGAGTTGTTATTGATCGGTCAATCAGAACTTTATTGTCATGTAAAAATTTAAGACTTTTTATTGATACCAGAAGACGGGTTCAAACTTTGCCGTTTAGCTATTCCTTTGGACTCAAATCGTTGGAAAAAGAGACAGAATTGAAAATGGAGCTGAAGTTCAAACTTCAACCGAAGTCCACTGCCCTCCAATGTAGAGTAACTGTTCACCTACTTGTGAAGCAACACCTTCATTATTAACAGTTTATTAATTATTTTACGTCTGGTGTTAAACAACAAATCCATGTCCCCTGTCGTATAAAACATTAAAAAATCATGTCTTATCATGCCACTGGCTCGTGCACGTATGATAACGTATGTATACAGTACATATGGCTTTTTAAAATGCATGATATGATATCTCATTTCAACCCTCAGTTAGAGACTAATACTTAACAGTGAATGCAGCACTATCTATTGCATGGGCATAGAGGGGTATAGAGGGGTTATACACAGGAAGTAGTTCAACATAAAGTCAAATGAGAGAAACACAAAGATGATGTGGAAGATGCTCTCCCATGTTAGGACTCCACTTGGACAGAAGCTTAATCCATTTGTGATTTATAGCCCCCCCCCAAGAATTATTCACAAGAAAAAGTTGAATAAAGTTGACCGATATATTGGCTCCCACCTGGATAGTAAGAGGAGCTCTTTGTCTCTTTCTTTGTTGTTGTTTTTATTCTCCCTCAGGGGCCAATAAGACTCTGAGACTGATGGATTTAGCTCCTGTCCAAGCACATATGGGGAGTTTGGAAACACATATTATCCACCTGCTGCTTGTTAGAGGTCTACTGCTCTTTTTCAGTCAGCCAAACAAGACTTTGATCGCTTCCTGTACATACATATTGCAGACTGAGACACTTTGAGAGATTGCTTTGAGACACTTTGAGAGAGTGTGTGAGTGTGTGTGTGTGCAGAAACACACACTCTCGCTCACGAGTCAGAGCTGAGCTGGCTTCCCTTTATGTCATGCATTACTTTGATGAGCAGGGAACTCTGCTTAAGGAGAAGCAGAGAGAGATTATAAATTGACATTTGTGGATAATACTCGACCCACACTCCCATCATCAGATAGTTGCCGAGAGGCTTTTGTTGACATGGTAATAACCAAATTGAGGCCTTCGCTAAATGATACTGCAAAAACGTCTCATCCTACTATGCATATATAGCATATTATTCAGCAATTACATTCCTTTGACGATAAATTGATGCTGATGCATCATTTTGAAGCCAGTGTCTGCCTTTTGTTAAAGATATGAGACTTCTGATACATTTTTGATAGAGCTACTGTATAAACAGTGATGGACCATGGAGAAAAAATGTGGGACATAAGTTCATGCAATTAAGGTAAAAAAAATACAAAATGTGATAAAATAGCAAATTAATGGCATATATTACTGAGATTACTTCTCTCTGAATCAATATAGTGTGATTAATGGAGAGCCAATACATTTAACCGCTAGATACATTCATGAAATGTCATAGATTACTTTTAAATACATGCAGTGTGCCTCATGTTATTCTAACTTGTATCCCTATTGCCTGGAATTAATGGCGTAATAGCTTGGAATAATGACCCATAATAGCTCACCACTGGAGTCTATTTCAGTATCATTCTATAAGTATCAGGAAAGTTGTGTTGTTGATTCATATTTGTGTCTAACCTTTTTTGCCCTTATAAAACAACAAAAAGCAAACACAGTAGGAAAAAAAAAGTTTATTTGAAACACATTTGGGGAAATACGAATTTCTTGTACATCTATATAGGCTCATTATTTGCAATTGTTATACTACTTATCATTTGGTTGAATACTTTCATAACATTAGGATTTTTTTTCTTTTTATCAGTTACATTACTAGTGTATTCGTTGCCATTGTATTTAGTTTAATAACGCATTGTAAAACCTAATTTGCATTTAAGTCGATCTCAAAATCAGATTTATTAATAACTGTGTTATTAGCTAGTTATGATAAACAATATGTGAAATTCTGAAATCTTCAGACGTTTTAAGTGGGAAAAATCCGACCTCCGAGGTGACCCTGAACGCACCATACGCACGCGACCTGCCCGCGAACTGATTAAACAACGGCGCGGTGAATTCCCGTCGGATCCACCACATCATATTTGAGTTTAGTTAACGGTTAGTTTACCGAATTACATACATACTACTGTCGTAGCAGCGTTGCTAATACTTAAGCTACATTTGCTTTGTTTAGGTCTCTTTAAAAATACCGACGGTTGGTTTTTAATGAACGTGATGGAAGTTTCTAATTCTCAACCGTTAGCTTGACGTCAAAGTTCACTATAATTAGTCACGTTGTGTGTAGGGCGACGAGCCATTATTCACCTGCCTCACATACAAGACAATTTGAGACGACATAGTTTGTTTTTTTCTGTTTCAACAGGTGAGATGAGTGCGATGACAACCGAGGATATTGTTTGTGACAAGTTCCACTTCCGGCATGACCCCAAATGGAGCGGCCGCCTGGGGCCTGCGGATGGTAGCGGGCCGCTGCTCTGTGTGGCCTGTGTCATTGAAATGATTGACAGTGACGACATAGCGGTGAGGAGTATTCACTTGATTTACCTTATTTAAAAATGTGTCATTTCATTATTTGGCTGGATTGGGTTAGGACATACTAATAACGGTACCATAAAGTGTGTGTGTGTGTGTGTGTGTGTGTGTGTGTGTTTGTGTGTGTGTGTGTGTGTGTGTGTGTGTGTGTGTGTTATCCTCCAGCCTTTATCGTCTTCATAGGTATTTTTTTAGGATTGGTCACACTATATTTATCGAAACTACATATTATCCTCCCATATCTCTGTTACCACCCTCTGTTTCTGCTGCAGTCAGTGAGGAAGTGTTTTGCCCTGTCTGGCATCAGTGGGGTGCTGAGGGGTTCTCCGGGGGCCTTGAGAGAGCTGCTCCGACAGGACGACAGGGTCCATCTGCAATTTATAGCTTCTCTACTGGGTGAGAAATAGTGGATCATACACAGTAAGATGTGAAGGAAGGACTTTGAAGAATGACCGTGAAGATCTAGGCTTTCATCTCTCACCTGTTCTGCTGTTGCAAATATTACGCTGAAAAGTCATAATTTGGGTTTGTGTTTGGGAAGGTCGTTTAACGAGAAGCATCAACAGTGAGTTTGACTGGGCATCGCAAAGATCCCCCATTTGATATTACCCATCACAAGCCAGCACTTAACTAATCTCCACGGGGTCAGTCCACAGTTGTTGCTAGTGTTGCAGTCACAACACTGCATGTCTGCTTGGTTAGACCAAACAAACAATACAATAGAGCTCATCACAATACCTATGCTATCTGAGTAATCTACGATATTATGTAATTACATTTCAAAATAGATTCAATAGAGTTGACCAACTGCTTTTCTTCCATGTTGTATATATAATCAAAGTGCACACTGGCCACCTGTGGATCAAACCCATACATACATTACATTTACTGATGATGAACCGAGCAGATCTTTGGCCCTTCATGAAATAACCGCGATATACCTTCTGTTCCTCTTTCATGACAGCTAGATTAAATCAAATGTGAAGTTGTCTGGTACAATTATAAAGTTTAATTTAAACTTCTTGTTTCTGACCATCTAAATAATGTCTAAATATTCTCTGCATGAACACATTTAAGTATTGAGTATTAGTTTGAGTATAAAACTGCTTTCCGATGCCATAATTACTTTGTTGTATTAGATGTTTATAAAATCATCAATTTTATGAGAACCACGGAGTGAAGACAGTTACCCTCCGGGATCGTGCTTGCCTACAGGGAGAGTAGCTTTTCTATCCCTGGATTGTGGTGAATACTGTTCTGCCAGGACCAGTTTATTATCCCCACCACTATTAACAACTAAGGCTTCTAGAGGACATGCTATAAGGGTGGCAGGTTAAAAGCACAATTTATAATATTCTAACCGCCACAGTGGTTTTTATATTATCTCCTCATTTGATGAATTTCACCAGGTTATTACATCGTAAAGTATCATCCCATTTGAGCTTTAATCAAATCAGGGCAATAATGGGGCAAAATGGGAAGTCTGTAAAAGCTACGGTCTATATGGCAGTAAAAGCCATTACAGACCTTGTGGGGCTAAACTGAAATCCCACCATTGGCCATCGAGAGCGTGATCCAATTTAAAATATGCTTCTAGGGTAGTATTCACAGATGCAGCCATAGCAGTTTGAGTATTTCTCACACACTTGCTTCATGACATTGTTTTTTTGTTTTTTTTGCGGTTAAGTGTTTTGGAAATCTTGCAAAGCTAATGCAGGATGCAGTAGATTAGACACACACAGTTCCATTTGGGTACAAACTTTACAGTTTGATCAATTTGAACTCAAGCTTCAGCAACATGAATCTCCTTCTACTTTCTGTCTTCTATTTGGTCACGCTCCCATTTCTTTACCTAGTTAATTCATTTCTCGTGTAACCATTACACCTTTAGTAGACCTCTTAAAACCGCTATGGGTTTGTGAAGTGTGCTCTTTAAGTCCACCGTGTCATTTCGGTTCTGTCCCCAGGGATGCTTCACACAGTGGAGGACCGAGCCACCCTGGAAAAGGTTGACCAAGGTGAAGTAACGTCTCTTTTTGGTTCAGATAATCTGTATGTGTGCGTTAGTATGCTTCCATACACCCTGCTCACAAACAGACAAATACATTTTTTGATGTAGTTGTTACAATGCAGACAATGAGAGTGCACACACACGCACACGCACACGCACACACACACACACACACACACACACACACACACACACAGGCTGTACGTCTCTCTTCATCTCAAAGACACTTTGTGTGGTTGTGATAATGATCTCAACTGGTTACTACGGTAATCTTACATTGACTTCACTCAGCAGTTTCTGAATGTAACACTTTGACCTCATTTTATTGATATTCTTTCACTGCTACACTTTACACTCCCTTGTCTCTTTGTATTGAATGGTCAGTTTAGGCTGCTATATACACATTATGTTGTCATGTTGGACTCACAGTGAACTAGCTGTCTTTAGCGCACAGATTTGTCTCACTGCAGCAAAGTCGTCCACAATGCAAAAGATCTTATGGTGTTGGGAGATATTATGGTAGCTTTCTCAAAATGCCTCCGGGGGACCACTTTGCTGTAACAGTTAAGTAGAGTGCTTAACATCTGACACTGGTTTTGCTCTTTGCACAGATCATTTGTGAAACTCATTTGAGCCTTATACATAATTTACTCATAGTGTTTGTTGTATGTGTGAGGGGAAAGAAAGACAGGAATCTTCCAGAACCTTTCAAACCCAAGTGACCATGTGAAGCAGCCATTGTATTAAGAGCTTTGGTTCAAGCTGAGAATGATACCTGCATGTTGCCTTTGTGGAACTAAGAGTCTCCAGCAGGTATCTGGAGAGTCAGTCAAAGAGCAACAACGTTATAATTGGTCCCAAAAGAAAGGAGCAAAACATGTCAAGGCACAACATCTAAAGTTAAACATTTGCCGGCTGACGATTGAGAATTTAACCCCCAAATCAATTGAAGTTGAGAATGTACACCGCAAGGGAACATTTAAAGATCAGGCTAATCATTTCAGGTCAATCGTGATGAAGCGGCTCCGATTCAAAGATAAAGGGGGAATTCTAAAAAAAAAATTCAGACAATGTGAGACGGAAAGGAATGTAGCTGAGGGCTGAAGTGAAGGAAGCATGTGACAAGGAACAGTACATGCTATGATCAACCTATTGTTCATCAAACAAGCCCTTCATCTATGATTTTATTTGATAACACGTCCATGTGTTATCTTGGTAATGGTGTCAGTATCGATTCTGGATTATTATAAATCAAGAACAAAATATCTAACAAGATATATTCCCAAAAGATCTCCTCTGCATGCAGTCAGAGTTCAGTATATTAATCAGTTTTTTGCAAAAGTGGTTACCACTCGAAATCAACACATAACTTTCCAAATGCAGTCGAGTGGGTTACTTGGTCCTGACCCTTCACTTTTATTGGTCTTGATGATACTAATAACATTTATGTAATAAACGTCAAAACACTTGGTCAAAGATTATACTCCTGTGCTCTAGACATCCACAGCATAAGTTCTAGTTATAATGTAGATTAACCTGATACGTCTCTGTGTTTGTGTCTACGTAAACGCACACATCATGTGTGTGTGTGTGTGTGTGTGTGTGTGTGTGTTTTTGTGTTTGTGTGTGCCAGTGCTGGTTCAGCTGCTCCTGGAGCTCCAGAGCGAGCTGTCATACCGCTTTGTTTTGGATGAGATACACAAACAGGTGAGACAAGCACACTTCCAACACACCTGCTCCTCCACACGTGCAGGCACAGAACATGCATCAGCGTCATAAACTATTCAACCGTGCTCGTGAAACGCATGACATATCCTCCCAGGGTCGTTTAGTGAACACAGCGGGCTCGTCTCCCTCTTGCCGCTGTGGTTGTCACCTCACGGGGAGGAAGCCGTGAAAAAGACTCGATTGAGCAGCCGGTGCTGCAGCTGGATGATAGTAAAGCTGTGTGTACTGATGATGACAGAGCGGTGCAGCACCAGGCAGAGCTGCAGACAGGTCTCATGAATCGATTCAGGTTACAACTAAGAGTTCTGAAAAAAACATAAATTACAGGGATTTGGCTGAGATTAATATGGATCACATGGATAAGGATCGGGAGCATCAATTGTGGGGTTGTATGTGATGTAAAATGAAAATCATAGATATGATTATGGAAGTATATTTTGTTCATGCCGGCTGTTCTGCTTAAATAATACCTATAAAAGCAAAATTCGGAAAAGCTTTCCATCCTACAAATGTGCCTGTGCCATGTTCCTTCGTCGTGTATCTATCGCTATTGATTTTATATGTTGTGCATTCCCCGTCCAGCTGAGTGACCAGATCAGTGTGAAGGGTTTCCTGCCCACCTTCAACTTCTTGGGGAACCTTGTGGAAGCAGCTCCCAATGTTGCCTCTAATCTGGTGACTAAGTATGGTGAGACACACCCAGTGACACCCAGTGACAGCTCAGTTATATATACTGGAACTGTGATCAACAGCTGTGTGTTTACATGGGCATTGTCATTTTTTATGTTTGACTGGCAGTAACAGTTTTACTGTTTTGAAGCATAACGTTACTTCGAAAGAGGGCAGGTGATACTTGGAAATGTTGTCAGCCGTTCGTAGCGTTCTGCCTACTTTTCTTGATACTGGACACAAGGGTGATGAATTTACTTAATTTGTTAATGAGAGATTGACATTCACACAGTTGCACAATCATTTGGGGAAGAACAGATAAACCGATAAAAATTGGTTTGGGTCTGTTTCAAAACTGCAAATGAGTTTGTATCAGATTTGAGATGGCTCTTCATGCCCGTCTATCTTCTCTGTGCCGTCTGAAATAATTGGATTCATAAAAAGAATGCAACACTGGGGCAGTTCACCTTGAAAGCTGAGATTGAGAAATATATTCAACTGGAATGGAAGAAAATAAAATGTTCAGCATCCCCTGTTTTCTCGGCAGCGTGATATCCACAATTCAATCAATCACGGCAGTCTATTTTGACCTTTTCAATTACATCCCTAATGCATATAAATAGTTGTACTGTGTCCACTTTTGAAATGGTCTTGGGGGAAAAAGTAATAAAACTGTATTTTTCATATTCTTTCCCTGACTTTTTCACAATCTCTAACCGCTATGACCTTTGCAATTACGCTGCAGCTGCTTGGTCAGTGCCAGGCCAGCTCTTTCCCCTGAAAATCCTCATATATATATATATATATATATATATATATATATATATATATCCCCATCATGTGTGTATAAAATCCTCCATTGTAGTGAGGCACAATCCATTTAATTCTCTGCCACAATCATCTGTATGATGGCCGGCTACTTCCTGAACCATTACCTCACTCTGTTTAATGAGCATCGTTAATCAACTGCAAGCCTGTGTGTGTGTGTGTGTGTGTGTGTGTGTGTGTGTGTGTGTGTGTGTTGTTGCTGTATGTTTGTGTTATGCTTGAACAAATGTTTTTACAGGCAAGAGTGACTGTGAGCCTTGTGCCAAGTAAAGCAGGCAGCGTAGTTCTCTCACTGTGCAACATGTGTGTCCACCTTCATGTGTTTTAATGAGCTTCCCCAGCTCCCCTGAACAGCCTCAGGTAGCGGCGGGTTGTTGTGATGCGGATGCGACATGCGGGCTGCCACTATTGACTGTGTGCGCCTGTCTGTGGCCTGTCACTTCACGGGTCTCTGTGGGGCTGTTTGGACTAATGACAACGGCACAGCAATGTCAACACGGGCTCAGAGCCCTGACACCTCTCCCTCTCTCTCTCTGACTCCATGTCCGCCTGCCCGTCTAACTGATTAACCCCTGGGTTTTTCTAACCCCTTTGCTTTTCTCCGCCTGAACCTGTTATGTATTTATCTCTCTCTCTCTCTCTCTCTCTCTCTCTCTCTCGCTCTCTCTCTCTCATGTTTATTTCTACATTGCCGGTGTCTTCCTCCCATAGGTCCTCACTAAGGAGTGGATAGAGACAAATGAGAGAGCAGGGAGGGAAGATGAAGCGTTAATGAGATGAGTAAAGGGGAAGGCAGACAAAGATAACGAGGAAGATGAGGGAGAGAAAGGACGACGGCTGCAGTGTTTCTAACAGGTTGAGATGATCACAGCTCCTTCGTGACATAATATCTCTATTAAGATGTCAAATGAATGCACCTACCTACAGCTGTGCTTTGACTCAGAGATTTGAAAGAAATACATAGAGAACAATATTTCTGGCTTTGGGGGGTGCACGGTATATATTTGAATGGACCAAACAAAGCCATGTTGTTTTGGGAAAACAGTGGAAGCTGAAAGTAAAAAAACACAGAAAGGCAAAGCCAAGCTGGCTGATGCAACCAGTGCAAAAACATCAGAGCAACGCTGTAGAATCAGATCACAGAGCGGTAGTTCACGGCATCTCAGTGGGACAGAGCAACGGTAAAGAAGACAAAACGGAAATGTTTTTTTCTGATTCAGCTCTTTGTGCGTCTCTCTCTCTTTGCGTGAAGGCGTCATACAACAATGTGGTGTTCACCAACAATGAGGCTTTTGGCGTTACTACTCTTACATTGTGTTCTTGCATTTAGCAGGTCTTATCTCTCTCTCTCTCTCTCTCTCACTCACTCTCTCCCCACCTCTACCCTCTTTGCTCTCTCTGAGCCTGGCTCTCATCTTAGCCGCCTCATATGTTTCGGTTTAATCAGCCGTGCCTGGAGGCCTGTCCGGCCTCACATGGGGCTTCATCTGCTCCACAGACCAGCTGGGTTTGGGCTCTGTGCCTCTGTCGTCTGTCTTCTCACTTATTCTTTGTTCTTCTCCTTCCACCTCCAGATGATTAAACATCATTCATCCTCTGTTCTCAAAGACTCTCTTTCTTCTCAAAAGCCATTTTCGGTCTGACCTTTAAAAATGTTCTCTGATTATTTGATTATATCCACAACAACAGGTATTACAGCTGCCACGTAAACGATCAAGGCTACCTTGCTGGCAGTGAGGAACCTGATTGACGGAGCTCGTACCAGGCAATTAATTCCGTTATGTGATTACAGTGTGTTGCCGTCGCCCTTTGATTTAACGTCTTCCGTTACCGTCGGTCAGTCATTTGACCTGATCTGTATTTCGGGGATGTGGTCATTTACTCTCTGAGCTATAAGAGAGGGATGGTTTTAGAGAATCAGCTATTCAGTACACACACACACACACACACACACACACACACACACAGTTGTGCACCCCTGTCTTCGTTCAATACGTAGTTTATGATACCAGGGCAGCGGCCCGTTCGGTGGCCCGGCGGTTTGTAGCCCCCGGGGACGGCTGCTGGCATCGAGAACCACACACCGGAGGTGAAGAAGAGTTTGGTTGTATCGTTGTTGTAATATCCATCATCAAGTCTGCAGAGCCCGTAATCTAGTGCCACACCACATTGTTCACTATTTTGCACAGTGATTTGAATGATTTTCATTTATTTATGTTAACAGAACAATGCATCAAGGCCCTCTATATTTACAAAATAACGTCCTTTATTTATTATTAATCTTAAAACTCAATTTAATCTGAGTTTTTTTCTTATGTTTGTTGCCTAAATACGTTTTTAGCTAATGTCACTTCTTTGAGTTGTATCTTGAAGATGTTAAAGATAATTATGTTATGCAAAAACATTACAACATATATATATATATATATATATATATATATAGAATATGTATCTATAATGTTGTCTTGCTTAAGTCCCTCAGTCTCTATTTGTTTTCTCTGACTCTTGTAGATGTCTCTCCCTCCACACGTCTGTTTTATAATCTCTCACCCTCTGGCTTTCTCTCTTTTTTTATACTCAGCCTTTTCTACCTCCACCCGCTCTTCTTATCTTTCTCTTTTGCACCGTCACCGTCTCTTCAAAAGTGTCTCTCTCCCCTCCGTCTTTCTCTGCTTTTCCATTCTTTAGATTCTGAATTATTCTCTGTCTTTGTCAGTGAGCCAACCTGTGAGTCTAAGACTCTTTTAATCTTAGTTTCACTCTCCTCCTCCTGCCATGTTACTGTGCTCTCTCCTCAATAGCCTGACGTCAATCCTTTCAGCTTCATGGCAACTTTCCCCTCCGTTTGGGCTCTGGCATTGTGTGTCACCGCTTACCAAGTCGTTCAGGTGAAACTCACCAACAGACTTTGTTCCCAGTGTTTGCTTCATTTCCACGCCTCATTGTGCTGCTAATCTGTGCTCCTCTTGCACTATATTATCTGTTACTCTCCTCTGGGTCTCTTTGTCTTCTGGACCCTATTTCTCTCACTACTATTTTAATGCTGTCCCAGTATTGAGGGAGAACTCGGCAGCCTCTAAACGGATTATAATGTAATCGATCGAGGCAATTACTCGCCGTTGGTGTACCAGTAAATGTGCTTGTTTAGGCCGCTGACCGTGTCTGATAACATTTTGGAAAAGACTACAGGGAAATAAAACTAATACATTTTGTGCTTCGTTATGAAATCTCGTGGCCTCATCCACATAATCAGCAAAATATTATATATCATATATGACACCGAGATAACACTCCACTATGCTTTTTGTACTTTACTTGATTCGTTGTATTTATATACAAAGTATGTTTTTGTTGTAGTTGCACCGACCCGGTTTTCCCCCATGATCGTGTATCCTCTTCTTCTGCCCCCCGCCTCTGTCCTCCAGTGCCTCTGCTGGAGCGCCTGTGCTCGGCCTTGTTTTACCCGGATGAGGCGCTGAAGGCTTCGGTCCTGTATGTCTGGCTCAAACTGTTCGGCACAGCCGGGGGCTTGGCGGCTCAGTCCTTGCCCACCGCCATCAGGGACAGAGTGTGTATCCTGTTGCTGCAGACCTTGGCCAATGCCAACTCCCCCCAGCTCATCAAAAACTGTGTTGGTGAGAGAGAAACACATCTTTTTTAATTCAGCCGTCTTGGGCAAAGCCAGGATATATTCTATTTCATAATATTCTTTTTGAAGTGAACATTTCCATGACATGTGTGTTAGAAACCTCTTTTTTTTTTATAAGTGTGTTCAAGCATCCTTGAGAGCATCATTAGCTGCCTGGATGGAAAATAATTGGCCTTGTTTCTTTTTCTGAAGCACTATTTAGTCTAAGTGAGATTGAATCACTTTCTTCTTCAGGTTTAAAGTTGTTGAGATCTTAGGCAAGCATGAAGAATACCATTATCGAGCCAAGATGATGGGAAGACGTTATCACAAATAGATGGAAATTGTAACGGCACAACAGCAGGTAGCTTGTTGACAGTCGGGGAATGGCTTTTATGAATCTGTCATGTAGGAAACACAATCTCTCTCCCAGCTGCTCGGGATAGAATTAGGATTGGGACTTACGGGATGTGGATTTAACACTGGAGTAAACGTTATTATCGCACTGGTGGCAATTATGTGCAATAATGGGGTGACTGTGGATCAGTGGTTGGCGGTTCAATCCCCGCCTTAGTCGATGTGTCCTCGAGCAAGACAATTATCCCTGAATTGCTCCGTCTAGCCGTGTCTACGCTGTATGAATGTAACATGATTGTAAGTCGCTTTGGATAAAAGCGTCAGCTGAATGACATGTAATGTAACAGAATAACACCTTCGTCATCATATTTCTCAGTGAATCTACTTCAGAGTGAGGCTAGATGGAGATGAAAGAGTGTTGCTGTCTCGTAGGAATTTTCATTAAATTACATTTTATTAAGGATAATAAGCTCTCCAGCTTGTGCAGTGGCTGATAACCAGGATATAGTTATTTAAAAGGAAAGTCAATGTATTAACTTTGGAGAGGTGGGATGCACTGTGGGCCTGAAGTAGAAGTACACGACGCAAAGCTTTTAGAGGACTGCAGAGTTCGGATTTAGCTGTTTGTGTGATTTTAAATAGATTGAATATAATCTTAATAGGAACATGGAGGAATTAAACAGGATTGTTGTTTTTACATTTTTTATTTAGCTCTGTATTATCTACACAGCGTTCAACAGTTTTCCATGAAAAGGAAAAAATATGCTTCTTATGATCTCTTGCGTTTTTGTACTTGTGGCTGGAAAGGAAAACATTTTATTGCTCATAACTGTTTATTGCATTGTGTGTATGAGTGCTGCTTTGTGCACAATATGAATTCATTATAATATCCTTTTGTGGATCCTTTCCCCTGACTTGACTTTTATCATTGCAAGAGTTATGCCTGTCATTATGAATGTATCTTGTCCAACATCTTGCTATTGATGTGTTTTGAGTAATGGCCGGGTTCAGAGCGCTGTGCTTTGTCATCAGTATCTGTATTGTGTCTTTCATCTGTCAGGCTTGCTGTCGGTGCTGTTGCAGCTGAGAGGGGCGGTGACAGTTCTGATGAGCAGCAATACCGATCAGATCATGTGCCATGAGAACCAGAACATCCATGCTGACCAGTGCCAGGTCCTCAGCCAAGACCAAGAGCAACACTGCTCTCTGCCTCTCATGCTGAAAAAGGTCTCTGTCCAAACATCCTGCTCCCCCCCAAGACCCCCATATTGACACGGACGATAATCATAACAAGAAGTTCTAATCCCGGATTAATGTCCCTTTGAATAGGGGTTCAGGGAGGGAGGGTTTACCCTCGACAAATATGTGCGCTTCATGTCTGGGAAATCAATGTGTAGATGACATCTAGCTCGATTCTCTCACTTATGACTCGCATTACGCCACAACTTGAGCATTTTCCTTTTGTAGATCATTGTGTGTTGAGTTGATATAAATATTCAAACCCTAATAATGTGTTGGCACCAAAAGGGAAGCGAATTTCCACTTTGCTTTACTCACGTGAGTTTACTCGCCGGACTATTTGTGGTTATTCGCGGCGGAGAGAAGGAGTGTCTCATCTCATTGAAACAGGTGTCATTTACGTCTTCCACCACAGAAGAAGTAACCACTACTTCTACTGTGGACCCACAAACGCCCTCGTGTTTGGGTTCATAATATTATCCGTAGCCGCACGCAGGTCTGTGAATTTCACCGGCTTCTCCAGTCAGCGATGACAGGCGCAGCATCTCAAAGCTGATTGGCTTTCGGGAAACAGCTCCACGCAAATTATTGAAACATTTCGCGATTTTGCGCCCATTTGGGACGCCTGCTACAAGTTTGCGTTACTTTTGTCTATTTGCGTCTTTGCACTGACTTTGTATGTCATCTACTTGCGCAGTTATTTTGTTTGCCATTACACAACCCTGAAAACTCCAGAGAACTTGGGAGGTAAACATAAAGATATCAAATGTATTACAGTTGCAAAGACAAACAACCGTAACAGGGCTTCACAAAAAGATAAAAACATAAAGAAAAAGAATCATGCACACTCATTGAATTGTGTAGTTGCTTGTTAGTGGTACATTATGTCATATACAGCACACCGAGTCTTCCTCATGTTTGATGGAAAGTGTTTATAAGTTATCCTTATTTACATCAGGGGTCACTTTAATTTGTATTGCTATATTATGAATTTGAAGTACAATATTGCTATTATTGCATCACCCAATGCTGAAATGACATTTTTAAAAGGTTTATACTTTAGAAATCATGGAAATCTGACAAATGTACAAAAACTTGATCATTTTCAAGCCTGCGCAAGCTGCCATGTATCGTCATGGTACTGATATCTGACAGCCTTTGACAAATTCATAAACTAAGAAGACCTAAGAGTATCAACACTGTTCTGTAGACTCAGACATGTAACGTATGTCTCCACACTGGAAGCTCTGAACACTGTTTTCAATGAATAAAACCCCCAAAATGTTTTTTCTCCCAGTTGCTGATGAGCGGTGATGAGATGTTGCAGGCGACCAGTGCGAGGTGTATTGCATCTGTGCTGGTTCACTCCCAGTGCAGTGCTCCCTTCATCCAGGCTGACGTACCTGGTGAGACGCACACACACACACACACACACACACACACACACACACACACGGATATGCTAGTTATGCAAGCTGCAAGCTGTTGCCCTCGCTGCTTTGTCTTTTACAAATAATTTACTCTGCTTGCTTTAACATTCCATTTCGACTCGCTCTCTGAGTCTTTTTTTCTTATTCCTCTGGCTGTGCCTCGGTGTATCTCACTTTCTTCTTGTTTGGCATTGTTGCTTTCTGCTCTGCGTTTGCACGTCTCCTCTCAGCACTGTACAGGAGTTTATTTGTAACATTTGTAAATAGGATGTGGCTTTTTTTTTTAAATAGTATAAACGTCCCGTTTCTGTTTATCATTTCCACGAAAAACATTACCCCCTGTTTTGGGCGTGGTGTGGTGATACTGCACAACAGTATTGTAGTGAACACTGTACCCCTCATCGCTCTTTCCCCTCTTAGAGTTTCTGTTCGACCGTCTGGCCGGGAGTCAGAGTGAGACGCTGCTGTGGTCGGTCTACAGCTGTCTGATCTTACTGACTGAGGACCCGCTCTTCTTCTCCCAGTGTCACTCGGTCTACGGTGAGAGAACTGACGGCGTAACGACCGCAGTGAGGAATCTCTATGTGAAAGCTGTGTGATATATCGGTTAACATCTGAAAATGTACTGATGAAAATATAGGTCATGTGACAGTTTATATGCAAAAGTCTGAACTATGAATAATTCCCAATCCCTGGTGTGTGTGTGTGCTTAATATATCTATCAGTGATAGCCATTACAGTAGGTCAGGGGTCGGAAACCTATGGCTCTTTCGGTGACGCATACGCCTCTTTTGAGTTTGAGTAAAAAAATAAAAAATCTCCCCTCCCCCCCCCCTTCCCCCCCTTCCCCCCCTAACTTTCTCTATCGTGCCAGATGACAGCAGAAGTAATGTCAGGTCCCTTTCTTAAAGACGTCTTTGTTCTTTTATTAAAATAAACGTCTGTTATTGATCGTCTCCACAGCAGCATGTCTCTGTCTCTACGCGTCGCGTCTCCGCTCGCCTTCTAACGCGCCGCTGAGCTCCGCCGGCGTGTGTGCGTGCATCGGAGCGGAGCAAATAAATAGTCACCTGCACCCGCACTTCCAATACAAACTTCATTTACCAGAACACAGGATATCTGGTGTAAGCATTCCTTGTGCTATTACGTTTCCAGTCTGTCTTAATATCGACATGAGATCTTTACAGCAGATTATGTGTCGCCATAAATTAGAAAGATGTACGTGCCACTGTTTGATTGACATGCAGGATGTTGTGTTTGTTTTTTGTGTGATGATGATGGCTTTGCACCTGTGTTCCATTCATGAGCATGCCACTCTCATTTGAATGCAGGACATCATTGTCTGAAGATCGAGTCGAGTGTTTCTTGTGTGTTAGGTATTGACTCCATTGTGCGCAGCCTGAAGGAGGCTCTGCAGCTGACCAACCTCGAAGTGCCGAGACAAGGTCTTCTGCTCCTCACTGAGATACTGGAAAGGTGTGTGACATGAGTGAACTTTGTTCAATGCGGTTCCTCAATAACAGAAATATATTAAAACTGCAGGTAGGAAATGTAGGCAGCAGCAACAGCGGGGGGAATTTTATTGTGAATAATTTAAAAGAAATGAAATGCATCCACTGTTTTACATCCACTTGCTCCTTTGACAACAAAATATCGTCCATCGCTAGTGAAAAGACTCGCGTGACCACGAGTGTCACGTCGCAGGTAGACACAGCTGCAACTCATTGCACTTTCTTCGTGCTGATATTTTCATCTCAAAATTCCTTTTCGGTAACTTGCAATGGAAAGAATTGTTAAGCCTATTTTTGTGAAAGGTCAGTTCAGCTGAACACAACTAAAAAAACAGTTGAGATTCTTACTTCTTTATATTTTGAGATATCTGCTGCCAAGACTCAACAAACAGCTTTCATTGGGAGTTATTTTAAACTGAAGGAGAGATTTGTAGTTTATTCACGTTATGCCATCATCCACTGAACTCTGAAGAAAGATGTGTTCTTGAGTTGACATAATTATCATGCAATGAGATGGAGTTTGATGACTTAAGCATTGGCTGGGATCTATTTCACTTTGTAAGACTTGTCAGTTGATCATATTTTGTGATATAATTACATTATGGTTATGATTGATGTGATTGTCCTACTTTCTGTTTTTTTTCTTCTTTCTAACCAAAGTTATAATGAAGATAGTAGTTTTGATGCTTTTGTGTGTTAATATCACCAGAACAAGACCCCTATGCTAATGACGTTTGTACATACACTGAACCACTTCCGCGACATCAAAAACGTGTTAAATATGATGCACGGGAAAGTTTAATTATATTTGAATTAAGTGTCTACTGGCTCGTAGATGAAAATACATCACGAGCCATTAAAACGTTGTCATATTTCTGCAAGGTTGACACCATTTTAATGAAATGTTCTCCCCTTCCCATGGCAATGATACGGAGGATAAGAGATTTGAAATGGCAAGGGAAATGTGTCATTTACGCTGAGTGGAACAGTAAAACAAGCCAGACCAGAGCTCTTAAAAGCTGAACAAGCTGAAGTGTGTGTGTGTGTGTGTGTGTGTGTGACTGAGAGACAGCCATTGTGTATAAGTGAGTGCTTCTTCGTTTGTGGCTGTTTTTGTTTGTGTTTTTATCTATAGATAAGCACCATTGTGTGTCTGTGTGTGTGTGTGTGTGTGTGTTTGCACCTTTGTGTGCATTGATGTGTTATTACGGTTCTGTGTGACTACTGTTGTGACAACAGGGAGCCAGTCCACAGCTGTTGTGGCGCTCTGTCATAGGCCAGAGATGTACTTTGGTGATCTTTGTAACGGCGATAGGTCAGCACTATTTGTTTATTATGTGCCCTGAAAGAGAGAGAACCAGTGTCTTTGTGGGCACTAGTGAGGGACGGCGAGTTCATTGTGACTGTTATTGGCACAGCAAGCCAAAGAATGTCAGACAGATCAGGAAAAAGAACAGACGGTCGGGGCCAAAATGTCAAAAAACATTTCAGCAAAACATTCTAAAAGGACCTTTGGCATCGGTTCACCGGCTCATTTAGGATCCACACACTTCCATCCCATTTTGGTAGTTTACAACAGTGATTCCTGTATATTTTATCGTAGATGCTACAGCGCTGCATGTTTTTTGAAAAGCTGACATGGTACATTTTCTTTTTCTGGTATTTATTTTGAGATAAGGAGGCATTTTCACTCTAAATTGTGCAAGTGAAAAGCATTGGTCTGATGCACTCTGAGAGCAACATTTAAGAGGCTGGATCTCCAATAATTGCAATGTCGATGAAGAAATAACATCGTGCAGCCTAGAGGTCAGCTCGTCCATGGCCCATTTCCCTGCGTAGTGCAGCAACTGTTCCTCTCTCCAAGGCGACGTTTAATAACGCCACTTATTTATCTGTGGACAGGCAGCCGCCGAGCAAGCGTCTGTTCCCCAGCGGTTCAGGTTTCGAGGCAGTTTCAGAGGCTCTGTTAGGTGGAGTCTCCTGCTCCTGCCTGCTGGTCGCCACACAGGCTGCCAACGCTGCCTCAGCCCTGTTCAGGTACACACACACACACACATCCTGTGGACACAGGAAGAGTCGCACACTGTCAAGCACACTTTGTCTTGAGAGTGACAACGTTATGATTGTTTGTTGGTACATTTTGTTTGTCTAAATTGTCCTTCCTGACATTTTTGATGTTGGACTTACAAACAGGTGCAAGTCGGACACACACACACACACACACACACACACACACACATACATACACCCCTCACTCACAGGTTAACAGTAAACACACACACACACACATTCAGAGACGGAAAGGCTTCCTCGTAGGTATATCAATGGAGCTGTTTTTATTCGCACACTTGTAATCTTTGCCCATACCATGAGTTGCACTCATACCGAAGCACACAGACACACTTCCTCCCCCCTCCCCTCCTACTTAACCCTCCTTTGTATGAACTGCTGTCACTCTAAATCCTCTAGACTGAACCACCAGTCCAGACCAGTCCAGTATGGGAAGATAGAGGGATTGATTGAGGCTATCACCAGCAGATACTCAGAGCTGCCTCTTCCCTCTCCTGCCCGTCATCGAAGCTCCGTGAGTTAGTAGTTCTTTATGTCTGATCCACGAATATAAAATAACAGACAATTCACGAACTGGAAGAGAAGGGAAGAGTCTGTTCCGTCTGTCTAAGATTGTGTCTATATGTTTATCACAACTGACACATCAGCTTTTGATGCTATCTAGCAACGTGTTAACCAGTACATCTGTGATGACAGGTTCGATGAAGAGCAATTTCATTCTTCTCTGAAGGACTGAATGTCTTTTTCTGTTTTTCTTTCATAGCTGTTACTCGATGCCTCAGACTGTGGAGCATTATTTACAGGTGTAACAGCCAGTGATGCAACTGTTAGCAAGATATGTCTGGATGGCACGTGTTCATGTCCCAACTTAAAGATTACATTTATGAATTAATGTATGTAATTAAGGATGCCTATCAATCTTTTTTTGTCATGATTGTATCGGCTATATTGAGCATGAACGACCCTTTACTTTACACCAGCTGTCACACAGGCGACGCAAATTTAAAATTGGAAAATAGTCCAAGAGCCACTTGTAATGTTTGCAATGCAAGCGTGGTAACACAGTAATGGAGCTGCATTCAATATATAAATAAAAATAACCACCTAAAGGAATACAGTGAGTTACTCGGGCAAAGGCTGCAGCCAAGCAGCTGACACTAGAGGACACCTTTAAAGGGCTACAGAGAGGGTAATGGTGCATCCCTTTCGATGACCAGCCCATCGCTCATGGAGCTCTGGGGCCACGTGAGCCGTCCCAAAGCTTTACAACAAGGCTTCTGAACACTTATGTGTTATTCTTCTTTTTTTTATCAGACTATTATTGGCTTTACCACAGACATTTGGAGTTCTGACGCTTGCCCCGTGTCATTGCTGAGCCCCACTGCACACTGGATTCACTCCAATGTTGATTTAAAGCAGGAGGTACAGCAGAGCACAACAACAGAGCCTACAAACAGTGCATTCTTATAAGGCAGTGGATCATGTGGGGTTCCCAAGCAATGGCTGCATGGTGCACACACTTCAGCTGGTTGTACTCATCACAGACACAATGACTCAAAGATGTGGGATACTTAATGCATTCATCACAGGCACATCTGGAAGATATCCAGATTGGTATGCTGAGGATACTCTCATTCAAGAGCTAAAGTAGAAGGAGGTAAGGAGGGCTTCTAGTGAAAGGCAATGCCCCACACAGCAAGCAGCATCCCCGGCAGTGTCTCTAATGACATCTTAGAAGAGATTGAGGATGGAGTCTGTGAGCACCTCATCAGTAGTTGTTCAGGAGAAAACCTTCCCAAGGTCAGACAACCCACTCAGCAGTGGAGGGCAAGTGCTCCACAATCCTGCCTCACTGGTCCCTCTGCCGCCTGTGGAAGGCAAGAGACTCTTTAGAGCCGTCTCAAATGTGGCTGATGAGAAGAGGAACTGGCTGAACGCTAACAGAGATGCTGATTTTCCTGAAGAGGAATCTTTGGCGAGAGAATAACTGGAGGAGAGAGAGAAAAAAGGCTCACGCAGCAGCTCAAATAAAAGATCTTTAAGAACTTCTTTGTTTCAAACGAGTGCCTGGAGATGTTGTTATTTTGCTGTTAAGGTTTTACTGCAATGCTGCTACTTTTCTTTGCTTTTCACTGTTTTCACGTTAAGCTGCAACACGACTTTGAAGTGTCCTTAACATTTCTATTGTTTATTTTTAGTATACTGGTTTTATTATAATCCTGCATTAAGCATTTTGTTTTGCATATTTGATGCGTCTGTAAATGTTAAATACTAAACTATTAAACCGCTTCAATGTGGAAATGTTTTGAGTGTTCTAGTTTGATAACAATGCTGCACTAAGTTGAAATGTCAAGAGGCATTTAAATCATATTGTAGCTTACTTTGTTTCTCTAAGAAAACACTACGGAACAGCCTGAGTGCAGACATGTTTTAACCCATTGTCAAGCACATTGGATTGCATTTAATCATTTAAATATACTTGAATTGTGCATTGTACAACTGTATTAGCTATTAATATATAAGTATCAGACTGTCAAATTAAATTACTCGGATCAGGACATCCGAAAGAAGGACTTCAAGTTTTAGTTATTTTAAACACCAACTTTAGTGATTCACTAGAGGAATCTGTTTGGATGATGAATCTTCTTTGTGAACTGACAGGATTTGATCAAATTGACTTGCTCTCTCCTCTCATCATGTTTCTTGTTCTCTCTCTCTCTCTCGCTCTCTCTCCCCCCCCCCCCCCACCCCCCATCTTTCTCTGGTATCCCCCAGAGGAGTCTGAGGAAGCCGGACCCCAACAGCCCGGCTTCCAGGTCCGAAGGCTTTCTGCTCCAGTCCCTGGTCTGTTTCCAAGCTGCCTGCAGGTCAGCATGGCGGGTTACATGTCGTGTGAATAAACCTGTAGAAAGATTAGTTTGTATAGTTACTTAAGAACTTGATTTGAGCATCGTATTGAATAAAGTGCTACTTTATCATATTCAGGATGTGAATATTGTTAAATATAGGGGTGACTCAGCTGAATGAAAGTTTCAGCTAAAACTGCAACATGTTGAAATGTAGATGATGGAATTTAGTGCAATCCTTAGTATGCATCTTTACCAATATGTATTATGTTGTGTTTGGCAGTGTTTGCATCAATGTGTGTGTGTGTGTGTGTGTGTGTGTGTGTGTGTGTGTGTGTGTGTGTCCAAGGTTGGCCGAGGAGTGTGCATCAGAGCCGGTTCTGAAGGAGAACACGTTCACAGCTCCATCGAAACACAGCCACGCTCAGGACTCACTGAAGTCTCTCTGTCGGTGTCTGCTGCACTGCTGCGACTCCGTCTGGATACCCACCGTCATTGTGAGATCTGAAAGCACACGCACACACACACACACACACACACACGCACACACTGGGTTTCTGAGAAATAGGGGACAATGATTACCTTTTTCTTTCTCTCTGTTTCTCTAAATAACTCTATTACTGTAATAAGAGTAGCCACACTCTGTCTTCATTAAATTAGTGCAAACATGGATATTTGAGCCAATCGGTCAGTACCTCTGCCGTTGAGCTAGTAATTGTTCTATTGTGTTCTATTCCGGCTAAAAATCATCGATCAGACAAGAAGAAATTGTTCATTGTTTGTGTTGTGGTCATTTGCGAGTGATTTCCTGTGTGTGTGTGTGTGTGTGTGTGTGTGTGTGTGTGTGTGTGTGTGTGTGTGTGTGTGTGTGTGTGTGTGTGTGTGTGTAGGGGATGTGCGAGCATGCACCCAACGCTCAGATACTGCAGTACTTCTACTCCATCCTCTCCTCCCAGTTCACCCTGCTTCCATCTTTACGGCCACTCTTTGCAAATAAGCTCGGTGAGTCGCTGAACACTTAATAATAATAATAATAACAATAATAATTTTAAATCAACGTCACACGAGCGTCCCAGGATTGGATTGGATTAAAATCGCACATTCTGTCTTCTCAGGGCTGCAAACTTGGTGGGTGTCAAGTTGTCAACCCGTGTGTCGGTTTCTACCATCTTATGATTATTCTGGATAAAAGGGATACAAATCTCCTATTATCAGTAAAATCAGATTATTGTAATATTATATAGGATTGTGTGTGAGAAAAAAAGCTGATGAACTCATTCCTACAACAGAACTAATTTAATGTTGGATAAAGATAAATGCAATACTGACAGCAGAGAAATACTCATTTGTTTTGGATATTACGGGAAAACCGCACCAGACTTTAAATTATAAAGTCAACTGTTTCATGAGTTGCTTTTCTTTTCATTCCGTCCGAGAGAATAATATAACAAATCTTCCACAGCCTTCATTAAAAATATATCTGTCATAATCAATGTCACACTGAATCTGGTAAATACTTAATAAGAATAGGACTTTATGGACCGTGCTGTAAGATGATGGACAGCGTCTCTCCTTCAATGTCTTTATCTGGTGGTTGTCGGTAGTGGACTGAAAATGTAAAGATACATTAGTGCTAAACTACGAGAAGAAGATTTATGATCTCAGGCCCTGAGACGGCTGCTGCAGGGTGAGCCCACAGTTCATGTTTTTAAATTAGCCCCATCTTTTATTACCTTCCCATTGAAAATGCAGACGGTAATGTTTTGGCCGGCGTGTATTTATTATCTTCGCATTGAAAATTGGTAATTGGGTCAAAGGTCAATGTCAAGGTCACAAAAAGGTGAACAACTTGTTATTCTTCTAAATCAGACAAAACTGAGCCGATTCTTATGAAAATTGGTGGGATGATTGGTCATGACCCAAGGAACAATCGATTAGTTTTTGGGAGTGATTGGGTCAAAGGTCAAGGTCAAGGTCACGAAAAGGTGAAACACTTGTCATTCATCTAAATCAAACAAAACTGAGCCGATTCTTATGAAACTTGGTGGGATGATTGGTCATGACCCAAGGAACAATCGATTAGTTTTTGGGAGTGATTGGGTCAAAGGTCAAGGTCAAGGTCCGTAAAAAAAACCCGTAAATTTGCGATATCTCGGTTAATACCGCCCCATACCGAGAGTGGTCCTTCAATCAGAGGATCGGGGGTTCGATCCCCGCACCGTAGCCCATGTCGATGTGTCCGTGGGCAAGGCACTCAACCCAGAAATGGTGAATGTTAGTTAGTCCTGATGAGCAGGCGGCTCCTCGTCAGTGTATGATGATAGTTTAGCTTTGAGTGGTTGGAAGGACATTTACCATTTAAAACATATTTTTAAACATGCCCGCTGCTTTAATGCAGATTTGCAAATTAAATACCTTACAAAGAGTTACAAACAAAACATTTATTTATGTATTATTTCATTTAACACATCAAATGTTCAGCTTCGATTCATTTTTATTTCTGCTTTGCAGTGAAAACAGCATTTTCAAAAAACATTTGCACATAAAGGGAGGCCACGCCGGTTTTAACGAGGCGGTCTAGAAGCACCAACAGTGACATTAATATAACCATGTCACAAAAACTATATTTATTTGTTCACCTTATCGGTTTAAAACCTCGATAGCAGCTCTTCCTATAAAAGCCCCGCTAACAGTTGATTCTGCTCTCATCAAAGGGGGGACTAATGGCCTGACTGTTCGCCGGATGGCGTTTCATATCACTGTCGGGCCAAACAAAGCAATCTTTCCAAAGCTGGCAGTGCCCACGATGAGCCTCAATTATTGACAGGAAGCGCGTCGCCTCGGGCATCGTTTTGAGCCAGTGTGAAGCAGTAAACAGAAATGTGAGCTTTATATTCACGTTCAGAGAGCTAACAAAGCAAAGCGGACATTTTCTGCTGATATGGCGAAGCAGCACCTTGGCGCAGCTCCACGAGAAAGTGAGTTAGGAGCTTTGTGAAATGAAATGCTCTCTGATAAGTGAGGAGTCGTCCCGCTCCCTCACTGCAGCACTGACACAGCCAAGGCATTAAGTACAGCTTTACGGTATAGCTTCTTTTGCCCAATCACAATTAAAACAGACCTGCTGTCTCGTTACCTCCAGCGTGGCCAAATGATGAGCTCTACCCCCTGACCCCCTGAGTTTTTAAAATAATATGGTGGGGGTGTAGCTTTAAAACCAACGTTAAATTAAAATGTCACCGTTTGGGAACAATATTGACAGGTGTCTCTGTCCTGTTAGCGATGACTTTTGTTTTGAAAAAGTGTTTTTATTACCATGCGTCTCCCTTCCCTCATTTCTTACCGTCTCATCCTTTATTCTGCTCGACACCTCTTCCCTCCAGCGTCCTCTGGTTTCTACCGGCTGCCTCTGGAGCACAAAGGGCTGCTGTGTGCGGGAAACAGGTAGAGTGTAACAGGATAACCTGAGGACACACACTCACACACACACACACACGCACACACATACCCACACACCAATTACAACGTATGTGTGTGTGTGTTAAACCACGGCGGCTCATAAAGCTGGGTTGTTATTATCATTCCCTGTTGGTGCTCATTGAACTATGAGACAGATCATTTGACTGAGGCATCCGTCACTCTGTCTCCTTTCCCCAACAAGCCGGTCCTCAGCAGTGCAGCAACAGACCTGCGGCTTCAAAGCCTGCTGTGTGTGTGTGTGTGTGTGTGTGTGTGTGGATTGCGTATGTAAGCATATGGGCTTTTGTGTGTGTCAGGGTGGTCATAAACGTGGCTGACTCCAGGCCCCCCCGCTCTGAGCTGTAATGAAACTGAAAAGACGAAGTCGAGGCACATCCCGTGTCTCTCAGTTCCCTCTCCACGGTTTTGACGTTTGGTAGATTTGTTGCTCGGTTTATCCCGGGTAGGGGTGTCACGATACTAAAAATTCAGTAGTCGATACCGATACCAGTAAAATAACACGATTCTCGATACCAATTTCGATACCACGGTAAAAAAAAAAAGATTCCATGTACAATATATATAACATATTTGAAAAATAGCAAGACATAAAAAACATGTGCAACAGAGCATATCACAACATAATAAAGTACAATTCTTTGGAAGCCTACACAAGGTGCCTTATGTATGGCTTCATTTAGCTGGGTTAGCACATCCTGAGTTAATATTTCACTTTTCTTTGTGGCAGATGATGCTGACATGGGTATTTGCTTTATCTTATCACAAAGCTCTTGTTTTGGTTTTCCATCAAGTAATGTTTCAGCAACGACACTCATGCATTCTTTGACAAGCCCTCCATCAGTAAATGGCTTTTTGTGTTGCCCCAAAATCCAACAACTCTGAGGGAACACTCATGAGTTGTTGGGCAGTGACCGTGTGGCTCAGGGTCCTGGTTGTTCATATTGGGCTGTAAGGCCACTTATCTTCTGATCTCACTTCGGATTTGAGTGGGTTTGTTTGTTCAAAACCTTTATGTTTTGTCTCATAATGGCTTTTCACATTGCCACTTTTAATAAGTGCCACGGTTTCTGAACATATAAGACACACTGGTGTTGTGCTCCCTGTGGGAAGTATGAACAGAAAAGAGTCTGTCCATTCCGGAATAAATGCTCTATTTTCTCTGTCAACTTTTCTTTTTTTAGAGAGCGACATTTGTTCCTTATGTGTCTCTCCCTTTCGCTGTCTCACTCGACTTGTTCTTAACTTTCTCCGGCACAGTCGTCCGTTTCTCTCCCTTTGTTTTCTAAATGTATCGCTATCTTTCTTTTTCTTTCTACCGTCTCAATGTTTAACCTGCCTCTAACTTTCTCATCTCTCTGCGGACTTACGCAGCGCTGTCTGTCTGTTGAGACGTAATGGCCGTTTCTCAATCAGCGTACTTGTGCGTCCTTTCCTCTACTTGTGTCCTTTCCTCTACTTGTGTCCTCGTGGACTCGTGATACGTCATCAGTCTCAGCCCGGGTACACGTTCCAATTCAAAGTTCGCTTCTCGCAAAGCACGGTCAAAATGCCCGGATGTGACTTGATCCTCCCACTTTCCGGAGGATGCATCACAGGAGACTTGTGCGTACTCTGGCCAGCATATATCCCACAATGCATTTCACCAGCAACCGGAAACAGTAGCGGAGGAGAAAATAAACTACTGACAGTTGACTTTTTATAAATACTACTGTTGTTGAGTCACGGAATGTCATTTTAGGTTGTTTGGTTTATTCGACTGTAAAAAATAATTTACACTGAATAATTAGAATAAACTCAGGAGCAAGAACAGCTGATGTGGTGACGTCATCAAATAAGCAGCCGTTCCAATCGCAGAAAGACCGTCCTCCCGTTGTCCCATCCTCCCGTCCTCCAGAGTCTGGGCTCCCAAGACCAGACTCCAAAAGAACACAAGTCTGCAGTCGTGTACTTTGAATTGAGAAACGGCCAATGTTTACCGCCAAGAATGCATAGATTTGATTGGCTGAGTGGTATCACGTGGGATGGCTTAACTCGCATGCAATTGGTTTGTGCGTTTCCACATCCGCTAAACCACTACCGTAAAGACTGAAAAGGCTGCGCCGCGCCGCCGGTTACAAAAATATATATATACCTCTCCACTTGACAGCTTGCTAGCTAACGTTAGCTTCCGAGGAGCGCAGAGCGAGCCCCCATCAGCTCCAGAAGAGGCGCAGCGCCGATGCCAACAGCTGGCATCGGCGCTCACGGTACTTGCGGTACTTACGGTACTTCAAAAAAATAGGTATCGTCGGTATTTTGATAATGAGTACCGTAAGGTACCGTAAGTATCGGTTCTCGTGACATCCCTAATCCCGGGTGCCCTCACTCTCCCCTTACTGCCGCCGTGTTTTGCTGCTCTCTTTTTTTCCTCTCTATCTTTGTGTTTTTTCTCTCATTCTATGTTTTTCCCTCTTTCCAATTTTTTCAGGCACCCGTACCTGAACACGTCTTGCTGTGGTTTTCTACAGAAACTCAGCATAACTTTGCTTCATCAGTCCGACTCTGCTTCTGCCTCCAGTCTGCATGGTATGCAAATACACACACACACACACACACACACACACACAAACAGAGCGACATCAATTGACAGTTTAACCATTCTTCCTGTTTCCAAGCAATGTTGTCTGTGTCCGGTTTTCTATGACTGTTGAACACTAAGATTGGTTTGTTGTGTAAAGGAGGTGAAGTGTGGTCGGTTGGCAAAAACATTTATTTTCTTTCACTAAAATATGACGTTTTGTCCTAATTTTGATTGGCAAATAAAAAAGTGCCAATCCCAGTGGACTCCTATCGAAACCTGCGGAAATACATTTAAAATGGATGACATCATTGATATTTAGAGTTACTACAGGCACGTTTTCACTGGACTGAACACAACACTGACTTACCAACATCAGCGTGTGGCGGTAGACATTCTGAATGCCTCTCATCGGCTCAAGATTTGCGGCATGCAGGTTCTGCTCCACGGGGCAGGCCGTCGGACCTCGCTACCCACAAATTGAAGTTTTTATTTAAAGGATTCTGGCGGCTGCAGATCGTGACAATATTGTTTATAATTGCCACGTGTTGCTCATAATTGTTTCGGTGCGACAACCTGAACTCCCCGACCAGACCGAGGGAGGTGAAGTCAGGAAGGTGTTTACCACAGCAGCGCGCCGACGAATGCACTGCCACTCTGGGGATTTGTGTATTGACGTACGGTCTCACTTAACTTTAAATGTGTCACCCGGCACTATGAAATGCACAAGAGGTGTTAAACAAACAAAATGAAGCAGACTATAACAAAATTAAGAGCTTAACGAGAACATTTGTTTTTATCTGTCTAGAATCACTGGCGAGTACTTAGAAAGTGATGGGACAATAAAATGTAAATGGCATTACGTTCTAGTTTAAGTTCTAGCATGCTCGCTCTCCCTCTCTCTCTGTCGCTCTCCCTCCCTCCCTCTCTCTCTCTCTCTCTCTCTCTGTATATATATATATTATATATATATATATATTATATATATTATACGTGTGTTGACTTTAAACATCAATCAAATCAAACAATATTCTCCTCCCTAATAAAGATGCCTTTTCTCTTCACTCTCTCGCTCTCTCTTTCTCTTGCCTGCTCTTTCTCTCTCCCTCTCTCTATACATTTTTTTATATATATATTATACGTGTGTTGACTTTAAATATCAATCAAATGAAACAATATTCTCCTCCCTGATAATGATGCCTTTTCTCTTTACGTTTGTAATAATTACTCATTTAATTACACAATGAAGGCCATTTCAGAAACATGTTGTCATAGACACTACAGATGAGCTCCAGGAAGCCGTGTGGACTGTAAACATGTAGAATGTGTGAAGTAAATGACATTAGTGGAAGGTAACTTGAGGTGAAGTGACGCGCTAAGTGAGGAAAAACAAAAGCTAAACTCTGTGCTGCTCCCCTTCTAATCCCTTTCACCGTAGCATCCCCGAAAATGAAATATAAGACACGTTTTATTGGGAACTGCCGTTGTTCCCCGGAGACGTGATGTGACATTGAGACCTGAGTTGAGTCAAATATGTCTTTGAGGTAATGAGATGTAAGAGTTGTTTGAGCGAGTGTGAAGCTGTGTGTGTGTGTGTGTGTGTGTGTGTGTGTGTGTGTGTGTGTGTGTGTTTGTTTGTGCTTGTGGCTTTGGATAATGGCTTCTGCAGAGCTAGACTCCTGTTTGTTCTCCTTTTCTATCCGTCTTCCTGCCTCTCCCTTATCGGTTTGCTTTATTTCCAGCCTCTCATTTTTCTTAATAAACAGATTGGACCATATTTTTGCCGTTTCTCCTCTCCATCTTGTTCTGCACTGTAATATCTGTCAGCGTTCAGATTGGGTGTTTTTTTGATTGAATAACTGTGATGTAATTTTGATTTGTACGTGTCTGACACTTGTATAATTGCCCAAATGCTTCATCTCTTCTCTGTCCTCCTATGTTCTCCCTGCAGCCTGCTTTATTGGACCGTTTGTTGTCTTCCATCTGTTGTTTCCCTCCTCATCCTCTTCATCCGTCTGTCATTTGCTGTGTTCCCCCAGTCCTCCCTTTGAGACATCGGCCTATTCTCCTCTCCCCAGTCCCCTGGAGCTGATGGCTTCATTGTTGCCCCTTTTCCTCATGTTTCATTCTTTTTAAACAATGCCGATTTATGGAGTGCTCCTCCCTCACAGTGGTCCCTCCCGACCACACTGCTCTCTGTCTGGGTTTGCAGCCTTGGCCGCCTACCCCTTCGGTTCCTCTTCATCTTGAGCTCTCCTTCTCTTCCTGTATTTCATCAACCCTTGTTCCCTCCTTCACTTTGTCTTCCTCTCTGGCTGATTGGTAGTCTCTCTCTCCCTGCAGACCTCGGTGTGGCTTTATAGCCTCTGTGTGGTGATGCATCATTGACCTCTAGGTCATGCATCACTGACCCCTATCCCTGTCTGACATCTTCCCTTTTGTCATTCTTTTCTTTGCTCTTGCTCTCTTGCAATCCCCTCATGTACTGAATTTTGTGTTTTCTGCCTCCTTCACTCCTCGATTAAAGGTTAGAATTGCCTTTTCTCCCCCTTCTCCAGACCCTTAAGAAGGTGAAATGCACAGAAGTATTTTTCTGTGCAATATTTCAATTGTCCTGTTTTCCATTTCCACTTCTCCTTCTGCATTGTTCTCTTTCTCCTCTTTGTATGCTGCATCTAATTTTCCTATTTTTCTATCCCGATCCTTCTTTCCCTCGCCCCTCTCTCTCTCTCTCTCTCTCTCCAGCTCCCTAAAGACCACCCAGTGATGGAGGCGATGTCTCGCTGCAGATAGTCCTACTCTTATAGCTGTTTCATAAAAAGATGTGAATTCCCTGCTGGGCTTTACCTTCCCTTTGGTCTCTTTTGTCTCTCATACCATTTCATGCAGTATTATTTATTTACAAGTATCATTTTCTTGTGTCCCGGTGTTTTAATGAAGAGGTGGGAAGCCCTCCTCAGCATCATCTCACACTGGCTCTCCTCTCTTTTGTCCCCTGCAGCTGTACTGTTCCTCTTGGTACCACCCCCCCACCCCCGTCTTCCTGTCCTTTAGGGACCTCGTTTATGGAAATTAACATTCTTTAACTTTGCTGTATTACATGACGTGGCCCTTCAGAGAATGTTGTAATAATATATATTTGAGCATGCATGACATCAATAGCTTGATTTTAACAATAGAGGATTGAAAATGTGTAAAATCAGAGTGACTTCACTCATTTTCACTCCCAGATAATTTATTCAGAAACAGCGTTGGCTTTGCTGTAGTCGTAAACACAACATGTTTGAGTAATGATCCTTCATAAATGAGGCCTCAGGGTCTCTCTTGATGTGTTTTACTTTGTACCATCCATCTTTTCCCTCCCACGTATCCTTTCCTCTTTCCTCTTCTCTTGGCTCTCTTTCTCTAATGTTCTCCTGTTCTTGTTTCGAGCATCGACTGTTAATCCCTGATCCTGTGTGTTTCTCTTGCCTCCCTCGTCCCCCAGATGTTGAGGAGGTGGAGAATCTTCTGCTGTACAACCTTCCCTCTCTGTGTTGCCGTCTGTCTAACTGGCCCACTCTGCTGTGTGAATCTCCTGGCCTCCAGCTGTGTGAATACAAAGGACCCAGGGCCACCCAGTACTGTCTGGTGATAATGTTACACCTGGCCCTTGAGCAGGGAGACAGGTAAGGCAGCACACGGTGTGCTCCGCCCACTGGGACACACGGGACAGCATCGAGCAACAGAAAACATGAACTCAAATCACTCTGGGGATTCATAATTCAACACGATTTAAAAAAGGAGAGTAACATTTGGTTTTGCAAACACTCTGCTTATTATAACGCAATTATTTGTTCAATTTAAAACATGAGGGCCAAAAAGAAAATAATGAATTGGAGTTGAAATGGAAAGAACCAATTAATAATCCAGCATCAGTAAAAAAAAAAAGAAGCATTTTGGTATTACAACTTGTAAGTGCCGCTGTAGAGTGGTTGTGTTGCTTCAGTGTGCGTTAAGAATCTATATCAAGAGTAAGATGTCACCAGACCTTCGGTCTTCATACCAGTTCTCCCTTTTCTGTGTGTAAACCTTTATGGCCTGACGATACGCGGCGCATATCTGTCGGTGCGTTCAGAAATATTTGATGCATAAAGTAATCTTGAAAAGGATATCAATGTTGTAAATATTTATTTTATTTCATTTATTGAAGATAAGTTTATTAACTGCGGAGAAATTCTGAAAAGCAGGCATCGTGAGCAGAAAAGACCACATAGGAGCTCCGTCTCAGTTTTGGAAGCGTTGAAATACAAGGCTATAAGATATCTCTTATATCAGGATTTTACTCAGCCTCATCAGGAAAACAGTGGGTTTGGCATGTAGCTCTCACCCCGTCCCACGAGGGTGTTCTGAAGTACATGTTTTATGACCTCAGCGATGTGTCATCCTCTTCGGGAAGTTTAATCTGTCCCTCTGTGGAGCTTCGGTCGTGCATTAGCCCCCCAGGGAAAAGGGGATGAAAGCCTCCCCCCACCGCTGTGTGGTCCCATCTAGATTAATGGGAGCTGTGGCCAGAGATTTACATAGCGTGGGAGGGCTGAGTGTGTGTACTCGGGGGAGCATCTGTGTGAATGCGGGTGCATGTGTGCGTGTGCGTGCCGGTGCACGTGCGCTGGTATACATTCTAACCGTCCGTGTTTGTCTATGTGCGTATTTCTGTGTGAGAATGAGAGATGCCGAGTTTGGGACATCAACAGCACGTAGTCTGCTTTGCACACAGCTCGTGTGTTTGTCCTCTCGATGACCCTCACACTGACCGTGTCTGCTGAGCTGTGTTTGACATTCACGCACGTGTGTGTCTGTGTTTGTATACATCCGAATGTAAATGTTTATCCACATATACTTGTTACCGTCCTCATTATTGTGCGTGTGTGTGCGCGATGCAGACTCCTCCCGGACCAGACGGTGTTCTCCAGTGTGATGTGGCTGTTGCACTCCGTGCAATCGCAGGGCAGCGGCGCCATCCCTCGCTCCGCGCTGCGCTCTGCCCTCTACCTGCTGGCAAGGACGCAGGACAAGAGCCCCGACCTCGACGGGGTAGCTATGATCGGCGTACAGAAACACACTCTGTCACTCACAGAAGTAGAACAGTAGATAAACAGTGTTGAGGTATCGTTAAAGTAAAGTTTGAACTGTATTTGAGGCTTTTTCAGTACATGTCCATTCCTGGGAGAACAGTTCAGTATTCATTTTTTAGTAGAATATTTAAAACATTGGCGGAAAGTAGTCTGCCTCAATTTTCTATTATTCAATTTAATCTTCCGTCCAGTGAGTCATCCTCACAACACAAAGTGAAATCCTGGAGACGGATTGGGCTCCATTTAGGTGTTCAAAGCGTTTTCCTGTGCAGAGGTAACCAGAACAGCGTGTACTGGAGCGCGAGTTCTGCTCGGTTTAATATGGACACCGTGAATGTGAAGGACACACTTTACTCAGAATCACAGCCTGACAGCTCATATTCATCTTTTGATCCGTGATTCAGCAGCAACTAATATTAATTATAGCTTTCAAATGCTTCAAGACAAGACTTTTTTTTAAATAACTTATATTTAGTTCAAAGTACATTACATCATTCTTAATAGCAGTGTTTCAAATACTTGATGGAAAGACTCAGCAAAGGTTTTGTGGGGGAGTCTCTCAAATATTAAATGAATAAAAAGAATGATGTATTACATGCAATTGTCACTAAAATGTATATTGCTAAGTCTATGATATCCAGCTGCATTCATTATTCAAATTTAAAACAAATATTTGTAGATCAAAACTGCCCAATGTTGTTGGTGATAACCTAGATTAAAGCAGGATATTGAAGAGGCAGAGCTAGTGTGTGTGTGTGTGTGTGTGTGTGTGTGTGTGTGTGTGTGTGTGTGTGTGTGTGTGTGTGTGTGTGTGTGTGTGTGTGTGTGTGTGTGTGTGTGTGTGTGTGTGTGTGTGTGTGTGTGTGACTTCAGCATAACCCTTGGGGGACCTGCCTATTGCCGACGGGTATTTCTCACACTGCAGAAGAGTATATATTAAATGAAAATAACATATATAAGCACCAGATTACAGGCGACTTCCTGCTGTGACGGAGGGCTCCGCCTCAGTGGGGTTTTAAAAGCATTCACATTTAGATTTTTGAAATGTTGAATTTAAAGTGCAAGTGTTACACTCAAGTTATTACACTCATCACAAAGAAAGTGCTGTAGCGTAACCATATCTTTCTTATCTTTCAACCCACTCAAGGCTTCTTTAAACTGCATCAGCAAGGCCCTCAGCCCCCGCCAAAGCTTCCCCTCCCTCTACATCCACCATCCTGCACTTCTCCACTTCATCTGGCGATATCCAGATCTAGCAGAGAAATATGGGACTCTTGTCCTGGAACTTTGGTTGCAAGCTCAGCACAGAGATGCAGAGCAGAACGCGGTACGTTGACACAGTTGTTTCTCTTCTATCTCGGACTCCCAAGTATTCTCATCCGACCCACCACATGGTTACACATCTGAGAAGTCGGCATTGGAAACTGTTTTGAAAAGGGAAACATCAGTTAATGCAACTCATACCGCAGTGAGACAAGGGAAGAGCAAAAACATCCGTTCCTTTTTTTAGAAAAACCTTTCTTTAAATCAAGAAATACTCTCATATACACTTCAACTGATGCTACGGCTCGTGAGAAAAAGGCTCTCGAAAGTTATTCTGGTGACTGTGGGGCGAAAGAATCGGTTATAATCTGTGTCCAGGTTCACTTCTCTCATTGGAGATAATTGACTCAGGACCTGCCGCCAGTCTCCTAAAGGGGCGAGGCAGTGGTGAAACCCATTTGACACAGAAACAGGAAACTGACTCAGCGTGCTGTGTTTCACTATTTAAAGCTAGGTACAGTAATGTATTTTAGAACGAGTTCTAAAATTCTGAATACTTGTATTTGTAGAAATTCTCTTCAAAATCCAGACAACAATCAATAAATCAAATGCTCTGCCTCATTGCACATCCCCAGACTCCATCACAAGCTGCTGGCTTGACAGCTGTTATAGCAAAATAAATAGTTTTATGTTCATCGAGTTCATTTTGGGGGATCTGCTTTGGAGGGAGGCCTTGAAGGGCTCGGCTGCCAGCCCACAGCACTAGGCAAGGTTCTTTCAGTTTGCAAATTTAAAACAAAATTGCTTAATCTTGCTTGTTTCTTCCAACTTCATCCTAGCTTTATTTTCACTGTAACAGAGTAACTGTTGGAGTTGCTTTCTACTATGTGTTATTCACAAATGAGCATTAATGAGAAGTGATTGGATTCCATCACTCGGTACATGCCGCCATGCAGGAGAAGGGAGAAAGCAACGCAGACGAGAAACGAGAGCAGGAGCCAGACAAGGAAACGACGGAGCTGCTGACTCTGACCGAGAAGTACCCAGCGGTCATATTGAGCCTCCTGGTGAGAGTCACTATAAAGTCAAGACACTTTTCTAATGCTGCCTCATGTGTAGCAATATAAAGCAGTCATAAGATCTGGGTCTCATAGTTTGAGGAGAACACACAGTTGTCTTTAACCAGTATGAGGACAACACTCACTCTGGTTCTGTCCGTCTGACTACAGGACATGGTGTGCACCAGGGAGGCCACACTGGCAGGGCGAGCCCTGGCCGTGCTGGAAGTTTTTATCCGTGGTCAAAGAGACTATGAGGCTGACCTGTGTGCCGATCTTGTGCCAGCCCTGCTGCAGGCAATACAGAGGCTCAGCGTGGAGAACATGGGCCCCGGGCTTGGAAAGGGACCCACTGCACAGGGTAAGAGACATAAACACAGAATATACATCTCTTTAGAAGTATTGGAGAAAAACCTGTTGCATCCCTAGAGAAAACATATTTAGAAGTAAAAGCCGAGTTCAATGCAACTATCCCGTAGCTCAAGTTTATTGGAATGCATGAAATCAGATTTACCGTAATTAAAGATACTAGAAATGATGGAACACTGGAGTGAATAGATTCTTAGAGTTTGGACCTCTTGGCCGTAAGTACGAGACACATTGCTGGCAAGAGACTGGAAGAACCTTTTGGATGTCTCCACTCCGCCGTGGAAATGCTGGTGATAAATATAACATAAGTGACAGTAAGGTTGTAAAGTGCTACTGAAACAGTATCGGAATTTAACTATCGCTTTTTGGCTGATGAGTGAAGAAAATCTAACAGCCACTGGCATATTTTTTATATACTTTTATTTCCAAAGGCAGATCAAAAGCATGTAAATTGCATTAAGGACATTTGTAGAAATGAGTAATTAATGTACTGAAATGTGAATGTGTTGGTCTGATTGACGTTTTAAATTTCACCTTTTATACTTAGAAATCAAGATTATCGGAGATAATTTTAGATTTTATCCTCCAAATACCATACTATTAATGCTCAACTTCACAAACTTAATCTGAGTAAATCAACAAATGAGAGACGGAAATTAAATAATTATATGAAAATAACAATTACCAGACACAGCAGTAGAACATCTATAAAGTGATAGATTGATATGTCCGTTGCATCGTAATGGAAAGCTCTTACTGCAATTATTCCCACGGTGTATCATTTAAATGACTAACTGTGTCTTGATTTATGTTTTTTGGGTCATTCTCCATGCCAACATGTTCTCTCTTTCAACTGCTCAACTTACAATTAATTAATAAAGACATAATTAAAAGGTGGGCTCATGGTGTACACATAACATATCTATTCACCCTCCTACCCAAAGACAATGTTCACAGTTGTTGGATTGAACTTGTAGTTGAACAGTTCATTGATCACCAAGTAAGAAGGTTTTCCACGTCCCGTATTACGACTAAATCTCATGTACGGACGTTTATCGGGAGCAAAGGTGGCGCCTGCTGGTGTTATTTCTCTGAGCCGTTTAGCCAGGCAAACTGGCTTTAACCTAAGTGTAATCACAAAGTGTCCCGTAGATTTTGGTTGTTTTAAAATTGGATTTAAATGGAAAAACAGGTCCCAGAACACCTGTCGCTTCTGATTAATGTTGGGAGGGAGGAACCATTAATCCTCCGTTGAGACGAATCCTCCCAGCATCCTTTGTCAGTACAGATGGTGGGAAATGAGAGACTTGTTTATCTAGCCGACTCCCCGCCATTAAAGTGCATATTATTGATCTAGTTTGAACAGACGGAAGTATCTGTTTGCAGGAGGTTGCTACCATACACTGGTTTGGTATTCAAATGTATATTTGAGAAGAAAGCCGTGTCCAGCTTTGGTTCAATAGCGTTAATCTTATATTTCAGTATTCAGAAAGTCTGAACTGAGCAGGCCAACGGCACGTTTTCAAAGACATTGGTTGTTAGACGATATCAACATATCGTGTTTTAGTAATAGCTAGCAATGTACAGTATTTGTTAAATCATGTCATAAAATAGACAGTGTACATGTTTACGATCCGTTTACATGTTTACAATCTGTTTACATGTTTACAATCTGTTTACAGGTTTACAATCTGTTTACAGGTTTACAATCTGTTTACAGGTTTACAATCTGTTTACAATCTGTTTACAGGTTTACAATCTGTTTACATGCTTACAATATGTTTACATGTTTACAATCCCTTTACATGTTTACAATATGTTTACATGTTTACAATCTGTTTACATGTTTGTCAAGCGTCAGAAAAAACTCTTGTAAAAGGAGTTTCACAATAATTAGAGTTTCTTCTGAATCATTCATTTGACAACAGTTTAGTAAAATGATAATACAGCGATGATCATGACATCACAATACAAGCTACCCTGAAACTAATAAGGACATTTTAAAAATATACTTTCATAAAAAGTAATAAATAAACCAAGTGAAGCTGCTCTAAATAATGAAATATCATGTATTTTACTATTGTTGGTGTTCAGTGTTTAATTGTTATTTAAAATGGCGTCTTGTCCAAATAAAGTCTGGTTTGAGCGCTCCCGCTGGCGTTCTATTCCCATTGATGCGTTTCCGTTGCTTTTGGCCGAGGTGTGAGGCAGCTGGCGTTGTGATGTCTGTTGGACTCGGCCATGTTAATGAGCACGGCTGAAGGACGCAGCGCCGGGCGGCCAGCTGGGGATTCAGACACTGTTGCTGTGGTTAGTCTGCAACGGCTTTCTGCTCATCGCAGGCCCCGCAGGGGATTACAGGCCGCTACCCGTGCATGCGCTCCAGTTCCGCCCGCTGTCATTTGCATTAATATATACTTTATGCGAGGCTCTAATGCAGCGACACTCCAAGGGGAGACATTTTAATGTGCCGCTCTACGGCGGTGAAAGAAATGCCTGATCTGCCTACTTCTCATTAGTCATCCTGCTCTCTGTCTCCTGTCTTCACCGTCCAGCTCTCCTTTGCTCCGTTTATACTCCCTCAACCCGTTCTGGATTCAGACCCAGAATATTGTTATTGCTATTTAAAATGTGCACGCTACTTTGTTATATTTCTGGGAAAGATGTGCTTACTTCCTCTTGACTCTTCTTGATGCTACACCTTGTTCATAGCGCTCTCATCCTCATCTCTCACACACACACACACACACACACACACACACACACACACACACTGTTGACTCTCTTCATTCTCCTCACTGTTCCTGTTAAGTCGCCTGCTCTCTCGCTCGCAGCACTAACACAAACCTTTTACTTTCATGTCCATGTGATCTGTCTCTGCCGCTCTCTGATCTCCGTCCCGTTTGTGCCTACTGTCGTCCTCTCTTACTTTCTCTCTGTGTTTTGCAGTGAACTCACTCCCTCTGGTGCTGAAGCTGCTTTGTGTGCTGCAGGCCAGTGGCCCGCCTTCATCTTCCACTGACAGTAAGATGGATGGAGTGCACTTCAAGCTGCTCTATCACGGTGAGATCAAAAGTTGCTGCTGGCCGGTCACATCGAGGGAAACTCCCCGCAGACCTCATCTGTTCGCAAACACAAACACATGTGTTTACATGTGAGGCACGCACCCGACGTTCAGGGCAGAAGATCCCTGCTGCATCCCAGCCAGACACACACAAAGATGTTGTCACGCAAAGACACTCACTAACAACACACGCAATGCATTTAGTTCCCTGCTGTCGTGAGACTTCTTAAACACACTTCAGTATGTCTCCCACTCGCACCGAGCTGCTACGCTACAGACACACAATCGTCTGGTAACCGCACTAAGACAGGGTTTCGCTGCCGAGTTCATCTCACCTATTTTCCTTTCTGAGCGGAGGCATCACTCATTCTTTATTTAATATCCCCATCAGCGGGGGAGTGCTCGCTGCTGATCTGCAAATGAAAATGCTATTCAGAATTTATGAGACATTTCGTCTGGCAATTCCTAACTCTATTATGATTAGAATCACATCTGCGTTTCTTTTTGCCCCGGTGTCAACACAGCTTCATTCCTCTGTGACGTGTGTTTTTACTGCATCAGTGGAACTCATTTTGTATGCGTAGTTACATTTTCCAGCTTCACATTTGCACTGGCAGATCAGATTAATTCAGTATTTACCGTCCGTCAGAACACGTGATGTGACATGTTTGTCTCTTTTGTGTCCGCCCCATCGTGTCTCGGTGTCTCTTGTCTTTTTGAGAGCATTGCAGATAAAATACCAAGTGAGGCATCAGACTATTTTAATTCCAACGGACAGTCAGGTCTGCAGAGAAGATCATCGGTGCCAACCTGCCCACTATCCAAGACCTGCACACCTCCTGAGTCAGGAAACGGGCAGGAAAAATCTCTGCAGACCCCTCCCACCCCGGACCCACACTATTTAAACTCCTCCCCCCTCTGGCAGACGCTATAGGTCACTGTTCGCCCTCGCCGTCTCACTACTAAACAATAACTTCCTGTAGCATATATACATAGATATTTATATATTTATCATTGCACTTCCTGCACTCCTGCTTCACAGCTACTGTACATAGCCACGCATTGTATATACTTTAAGTCACTTTCTTAAAAAACAAACAAAAAAAACTCTTAAACAGTTTGTTTTGTACTGCACTGTTTTTGTTGTTATGTTGTTGTGTGTTGTGTGTTGTTTTTGTCTTGTTTTCTATTGTTTTGTGTTGTAATGTACAATTTGAGTCACTTTACCAAGAAAAAAATCCTTGTTTGTGCAAACCTACTTGGCCAATAAAACCGATTCTGATTCTGATTCAATTCAGTTTATTTTATATAGCCCAATATCACAAATTACGAATTTGCCCCTGAACTTTGACCTCACATCGGATCATGAAAAACTCCCAAGAAATAGAAAAAAACCTTTCAGGGGGAAAAAAGGGAAGACACCTTCAGGAGAGCAACAGAGGAGCATCCCTCTCCAGGATGGACAGAAGAATAGATGTCATGTGTACAGAAGGAAGCTTTACAGAGTTACATAGACACTTGAATTGAGTGTGTGTGTGTGTGTGTGTGTGTGTGTGTGTGTGTGTGTTCCAGTGAGTAATCTAGCAGGGACGTTGAAGCCTACAGACACAGGGAGCCTGCTACCTGCCCTCAGCTACCTGTACTGCTGCCTGAGTCTGTCCCCGCCACACTGCACCGACAGAGGTTAGATACACTATTCTTCTCGTCTCTGTATGTCCTCATTTGTTTTTTTAACGCCCCCCCCCCCTTCCTTTTTCTTTCCCTCCCTCTTTGTTCCAACGTGTCCCTTCTTTCGCCCTGTTTTATCAGAAGCAAGAAGATGACCTTGAAAAGCATGCAGCATTTAAACACAGAGGAAGGGATAAGCAAACAGCTGTTCTCTATCTTTGTGTGGAGCACACACTCCTGCACATTGTCTTGTACACTTACACCATCAAGTCAGAGAGCGTTATCACAAGATCCCGACAAGAGCTCAGTGTTGTGTGAATACGTGAATCGCATAGACCACACATTAAACAACAACAACAAATCACTCCCACAGAATCGTGCAAACTGGATGCAAAATTAGACCCAACCAGCCAAAATACGGAAGAAATAACTCCACAGTGTGAGGTAATAACTATGATGGAACAATTTACAGTGAGCTGCAATCAACAGGAGGAATCAAGACATGTTGAACCTCCTCTAAAAGACATTAACTATTTGATGCCATTGATTTTATTAAAAGCTAAATAATGAAGAAAATGCAGGCAGAGGTCAGCAGCAATGAGCTGGTTTGAAGTTAATAAGGCGAGGCCAGTGGCCTGAGAGCGAGCACGCCTTTGGGAGGCAAAGCCAATTATGCCCAAAGCTTTGCTTTACCGCTTCTGCTGTTTACCTGCACTCACAATCTGCTCACCGCTGGTGAGTTTACAGAAGCACGTTACTTCAGCCTCAGGCTAGAGGTTCTTTCAACTGCTGGTTGCATATTAAGTTAAACCAAAAGACGTGCGAGTGAGTGGGTTAATGTGCTTGAGCACTCGAACGTGGGCCCGTGTGATTGCGCCCGGGTGCGGTTTAAATGTAACAAGTTTATTATTTGTAACGTTTCTTAAAAGAAGTGTCTGTGTGTGAGCGAGCGAGCGGTTGCCTGCAGCATCTCTCTCTCTCTCTCTCTCTCTGATGACATAGTGCTTTGTCCTCCGCAGCTGTCTCCGTGCTGCTCTCCAACACTGGACTGATGGACCAGCTGCAGACAGTCTGCTCCTCCTCCTCCTCCGCTCCATCCCTCTCTCCATCCGCCTGTCCTCCTTCAGCCCTGCTGTGCTGCTGCCATCTACTCCTGTCCTCCCTCATTACCTTGCAGCGCGTTCACTCTGCTCAGGTACACACTGCGGCTCGGCTCTTAGCACAACTTCACGAAGGAAACTTATTACGGTCAAGGCCAGATATAGACAACATACAGCAAATGGAGCATAGACTCAGACGTGAACACAGAATACAAAACTCTATTTGGATTAATACATATCGCAGTTGGGATGCGGTACACAACAATGCACGCTCTTCTCTCCTGGCACTGCAGAGTTAACACATTCTAACTGGCATCGATGGGTTTTAATTTGTTATTCTTTTGATTCTCCCGTCTTTCTCTCTTGTTCTTTCTCCATTATTTAAGGTCCAAAAGAGCCTCAGCTGGAGTCTGGACACGGCTGTGCAGCGACTCCTTTTTCAGAAAAGAAACACAGACAATCTCTTGCTGGGTAACAAACTATAAATTCTATTTGATGATTGTTTTTACAATACTGAAATGCTGTAAGGATCACAGCACAACTTTTCCAAAAGCACAACTCGGAAACAGAAATACAAGTGAAGTTCTTTCCTCGTGGTCCGTCAAAGAGGCGAGCCGATCCAAACGGGGGTGGGCAGGAACAACGTTAGGATACGCTGGAGAGCGTGGCAATAAGGCCCAAGACAATCTGACAGGAAACAAGTGCAAGCGAGGGACTGATGAGGGATGAGAACAGGTGAGAAGGACGTGAGGACCAGGTGAAGGGAAGGAGAGATGATCTGTGAATTACATTACATCACACGACAGTTAGCAGACGCCTTTATGCAAAGTGACTTACAATAAGTGAATCCACCACGAATATAAACTAGAACAACAAGAATCAAGGAAGTAGCATTTCTTCAAGACAGCCAAACTACCATAGGCAATATAATAAGTAAGTGCCACTGAAGTGCTAATCTGTTTTTATTCAATATATAGTCGTAACAGATGTGTTTTTAGCAATGTCAGTAAATTAAACATGCAGGATGAAAATAACTAAGAAGAATTTGTGACACATTCGGCAATACAAGTGCGATGCTTAAAGCAAGTGTGTGTGACCTGAGAGCACTGAAGGGATGATGTGCTCAGTTCCTGTCTCCCCCCCCCATTTAGTTTTCTGCATTCTCCTCATCTCTTCTCAGCTTCATCCTTTCTCTATTGTTGTTCTTCTCCATTTTACACTGTCCAGCACAACTGCAGACCTCAGAGTGTTTGTGAAACCAAACTCGATACACGTCAATAGAGTGTGGATTCGGAGCTTGTTGGACATCCCCCGATAATTCCAGCTCCTGTCCATATGCTGTGTTACGTTTCAGGGTTGACTAATGAGCTTCACATCCACATAGCCCTCCAGCACAGGTAGAGGGTCTATTTGTTCATGCTTCATCCTCCGTGGAGTCAACCAAACGCTGAGCATGAATTTCACACACTTTAATTATATTAAGTGGGCCACATCTCGCTGCGCCACTCGGAGACAGATCATCTCTGCTGCTCCTGTGTCTGTTCCTGTCAGCCGGATAAGTGGCCTGTCAGGGTTTGCTGTGATGTATTGGCTCTCTCTCTCTTTCTCCCTCTCCTCGCTCACTCAGCCTCCAACCGCTCTCTCTCTCTCTCTCTCTCTCTCTCTCTCTCTCTCTCTCTCTCTCTAGCTCAGTGCTGTGTGTCTCCTCCCTCTCTTCTTCTGCCACTAATTGAGTCCTCGCTCCCTCGGAGAGCTCTAATCTCAGTGTACATGGCATTATGCAACTCAGAAGGCTGGCAGCCCTCAGTCTGGATCCCTCTGTGTTTTAGCAATCACTCTGGCCGTATCTCTCTTATCTGGTGCGCCAGTCTTTCTAACCTTCCTCCACTGCTCTCTCTCTCTCTCTCTCTGTCACATATCAATTCAAAATTGTCCCTCAACTGTAAACTGTGCCTCTCGTATATATTCCCTCTGCTACTTGCTTTGAACATCTTTTTTTCATTTCAAACTTTCACTTCCCCACTCTGTGCGCTCGCTCCTTCCTTTCGGTTCTACAATGCACCCGTTTCTCTTGTGGCCTTGCTCTTCTCGCTTCTCATCTTCCTCTTGCTCTCTCCCGAGTGTTTTAGGCATTTCCTCTCCTCCCCCCTTAGTTTTCCAGACATTTACCAGTCTTCCTTTCTTCCCAATCTCTCTTTACAGTCAGCTACCTGAGGTTGCTGCAATCTCTCCTTGATGCTGACCTGGCATCAGCGGTGGTGTACCTGAGTACCGGTCCTGGCCTGGTCGGGTCCAGACCTCTGGGCGTTGAAGACGGTGCTTTGTACCCGCTGGGCTCCAGAGGAGCTCAGTGCCTCTCGACTGCTCTCAGTGGACTTCTGTTGCAGGTTGTACTACTTCAGACCTTAATGTACTCGGGGGGTATTGATCTTTGTGTTGGCGCATGTGTGTGTCTGAGGCTACGTGTGGGGCATACTTATGTGTGGAAAGGAAACTGAGGAGGAGATTTAGGGCTACATAGATTATTGGAGACAGGAGAGATGGCACATTAAAGGGGATGTATAAACTTTAGGGTGATGTTGTTCTCATTTATAGACTGTTCTCATTTTGGATTGGCACGTTAAATATAGTCAAAGTTACAACACTTGAGGTAAGGCATGAATAAAGGCTCCCTGCAAGACAAAAGCCAGTGTGCACTACATCTGGAATTGTGTTACATAAGAGGCTGAATGGTGTCTCAACAGCATTCGGTTAACAATTAACGGCTAAAGCACTTCTCCTGGGCTTCAGAGCACAGAGCAGGAGACAGAATGGTTCAAAATGTCAGCCACCCAGTGCACGCCATAAGGCAATAGGCAAACCCTTTGAAAGAATGGTGTCCATTAACTTCTGCTTACACAGCTTTGATATCACAGTCGCTCACCCCGGTGATCCTTTATGATCAAAGCACTGCTGCCGCATCACAAGACACAGAGGCACTGCTGTACATAGAGATGAAGCACTTAGATGCTCCATCGCTCAGTCAAAGTGTATTGACTGCTACCTTTACTGGCGTCACTTAACGGCCAGGTCTCAACAGTCGCACAGTAAATGGGGATTGTTTCTGTATTACTGAATCTAATCGACGGGGAGCCGATGAATCACAGGGCCCGGCGGGACTTATGAGCAGCTCCCGTACGAGTGAGGTGATGCGCTTTTACCGTGTCCATAAAATGTCAGGAAGGGTGCTTCTGTAATACGGCTCACTTCTCACACTCATTGTGCATTAAATGGAAATGGATTCAACTTATTTTTAAGACCCGTACAGACAGTAGCCGGTTGGACTGGGCGGGACAGAGACAATCAAATATCGAGGACGGTGGGACCAAATGCCTCGATGTCAACTTTCAAACGGTATCGTAGGTTTGAACCACCGAACCCTTATCATCATTAATGTGTGAGTGGGTAAATGCAAATAATAGAACATCTACAACATTCTGGTAAGTTCAGAAAGTGACATCACTGTAATGCAGAACTTATAACCAGGGAGAGACCACACCCAGTCTCATATTACGATACCAATCATCCATATCTTGCCCATCCTTAGATATAACACAAGCTCCCTTGGCCACATATACTTCTCCTCAAAATGACTTAGTCTTTACCCGTGTGGGTTCTTGTTCAAGATGAAGTATTCCTACACGTACTAAGACTGCCCAAAGTGTTTCCTTAGTGCCATGTCCATTTGACGGACGAGGATGAGCCCCTTGGAAGGGGTTGGGAGCAATGTTCCCTCTAAGCTGCGCGCCTGTGCAATCGCGCACTGCTTGCGCATTCTCAGCGCACAAGAAATCTATGCTGCGCATAAAATAAAATTCACCATAAACGTATTAATTAATATCTAATATCAGACCTAATCTGATCTAATTAATTAGATCAATAATGTGTTTTTTTTGTACCATTTTTTTTTTAATGTAACACAGTGAGTGACAGCCTGACAGGTGTCCAGCCAATAGTACGATCCGGTTTACTTACGCAGCCAATCATAGCACTGATAGCGCTTCACGTGAGCCCTGCCCGTACGCACCGGCAGGTTAGCTAGCTAACAACAATGCGGCGGAGCTAGGAGACGCAACTCCTTCCGTCCACTCAACAAGCTAAAGTCAAACAGAAAGGCGGTTCTTTTCGGATGGAATGGTTGTCGGAGTACGTGCTGATAGAAGAACAAGCGGTGAAACTGGGGGAACAAAAAAAATTTCGAGTGAGAAAGGTCGACTGCTAAACATGCAGCGACGCCAAAGTAGCAAATGAGCTTTCAGCTCTAAAAATGTGGACTGAGTGGAAGTCGGACGACCTCGAGCGTCACGTTCAGCAGAAAAGTCATCTGAAAGCTGTTGGAATCGTACGAAGACTCGAGGTGGGACAGGGGGTCGGTTCATTACTGCGGGAGAGCGAGAAGACCGAGAGAAAAGCAACGAGCTGTCAATCAAAACACAATCTGACTCCAAGCAAGTTCAAGTTCTCATTGACAATAACAGCATCCAGAAATCGTCTTGCAGTGGCACATTTGGACCAGCTGATGCGCATAAAGTCAAAGCAAGAAGCAGAAGAAGCCATCAACATGGACAAAGTGTACAACCATTGGAGAAGTGAGAAGGACACGTGAAAAATAAGGTAAAATTCATGTCAACATTTTTGCATATTCTAGTGACATTTATTAAGATGTTCTATTAATGGATATCAATCATTAAATGCTGTTACTACTAGATAATGTATGGGTAGTGGACATGCTAATAAAAAAATCGGTATAATTAGATATTTTACAGACAAAGAGTTACAGGAATTCACACTGTATCACAAGCTACAGCACATGTCATTGAGCAACATGTGAATGTTTTAATGTGAACAAAATGTTATGTCTGAAAGGTGTATATGTCTCATTTCTTCCAGAACAGGACCCTCAGCCAGGCCACACCTGGACTCTTCCCATGGCCGCAGCAGGACTCTCAAATATAACATATAACATACGATACATCTCATGAACAACACGATTTTTGTCTTTTTCATTTTAAGTGGGCCAAATTGCTTATATTAAAAGTAAACTAATGAAAATTGCTGCTGTAGTTTCATTCTTTTAGTAAGTGATGTAACTTGCTATGATGAAGGTTTTGAACAGGTGTGATACAGGTGTTTGGCCACAGCGTGCACATTTGATGCTGCTCACAGTGGTCCTCAGTGTGCTCGGGGAGCTTGTGTCTACGCTCAGACACATGAACATGTGTCTCCCAACCAATGTTCGAGGGAACATTGGTTGGGAGTAGAGGCTGAGCATTCTCACCAGCATTCACGCATTCAAAGTTCAGATTGAAAAGGAATTCTGGACTCGACAGACCCTCATCAAGAGAGACGTGATTTATAGCCAAATGATTTGTTTTGCAGCCGCAGCTCATTAACATTTTACAGCTGTCACAAAACTATTAGCACGCTGCCGCCGGTGAGAGGTCATCAAAAGGATCCCTGAACCGGAGAGATGGTGTCAGAGTTGTCGAGGCAGCGTGGAACGGTGCGCTGTATTTGAAAGGGTAATCAAATAAGTTGGGTTTAGGCTCCCGCTAATGAAGTGCAATACCCCCGGGCTCATGTTGATGCTCATGTTGATGCTCATCTGCATGCGAAACGCAACGGTGTTGTGAAACCCAGCTCCTCCAGCACACTGGCGCACACGGCACCATGTGGTTATAATAATTACACAGCATATTGAAAGCAGAGCAGATACCAGCGCTAGAGGCTCCAATTGGGACAAAGACATCAGCAAAGAGATTATTCATAATATTTATGTTTTTGAGTGTGGCAATCCTCGGTGTGGATGGAATATGACCTGTGGGGTCATCAGCTGTTCTGCCTGTTTCTCTCCGGCGCCTCTGTTGCAGCACGGCTGGCTGCGGTGCAGGTGACTTTTTCTTTGCTCCGCTCCGATGCGCGCACGCACGCCGGCAAGTGTTAGCGCGACACGTAGAGACAGAAGTGACATGCTGCTGGTTAGATACGATCAATAACAGACGGCTGTTTAGTTTAATAAAAGAACAAAGACGTGCTCGTTAAAGCCCCACTATGTAACTTTTCCCCTGTAGCGCCCCCTTCAGGTATTTAACGTTTACTTCAGTGTCGTGAACTCCTAGCTCTCTAGCCATATATGGCTCTTCCGGCTCGTGAGCGCACAGCTGATCGAACAGCTGATCGATGCGCGCTGCCGGCAGCGCGTCTCGGCAGGGCATGTCATTCTGTCTGTACGAGTCGTATAGTGGAGCAAATAAAAAGTCACCTGTGAGCGTGGACTGGCACTATATGACGTTGGGTAATCACTGCCAGAAAGCAAGTTGGAAGTACTTCCTGTTCCTCAACCGGAAGTGCCGGGTCGGTCCCAACGTCTTACATTCAGCAGTTTTCAGCCCACAGACCCCCGATGGCAGTGGCGGAGGAGCAAATCAACATATTAAAAGTCATTGTAGTGGCACAATTTTTTTCAAGCTGTTATTTTAAGTTGGAAAAGTTACATAGTGGGGCTTTAAGAAAGAGGACCTCAAATTACTTCTGCTGTAATTTGGTGCTGTAGAGATTTTTTATAGATTTTTTCAACTCAAAATTGTCTGAGAGCCATATGCCGTCACCGAAAGAGCCATACATGGCTCGCGAGCCAAAGGTTCCCGACTCCTGCTCTGGAGGAACCACTGCAGCTCCTCCCCTCTACTTTCTTGACTGCTTTTCTTTTCTCCTCCTTTTCTGACCTTCCTTTCTCTCCTTAATTCCTTTTCTTTCATCTTTGTCTCCTCACTCTGCCTTCTTACCTTTTACTATTTCACCTCCTCTTTCATGCCCTCCTTTTCTCTCCTCTCTCCTTCTCTCCTCCTCAGGATCGGGGTGTTACTCTCCACTGTGGCCTACTTCCTTATCAAAGTGCCGCCTGCAAGTGGAGAGACATGCGTTATCACATCCCTCACTCAGTCGCTCTCTCCGGTGTTCCTGTGTTTTACCTTTTTATTTCTTGGTGCAACTCTGTCCACTGCTGACCACCTGTGTGTGTGTCCATCGGGGCTACATCACCTTCCCGTGTGCTACTAAGACTCGCGATGATCTTTTTGAGCCGGAGTATGTTCTTCCCTTCTTTTCTTGTTATCGTACACTTGGCTCCCGTCTTGTGTCTCAACCTTCCGTCTCTCTTTCTCCTCAGAAGCACGAGCTGCTGCTGAGAGCCTCCGTCAACTGTCTGAGCTCCCTGCTGCGCTTCCTGCAGAGGAAGAGTCCCGCGACAGGTACCACACCGGGAGACAGTTTGGGGAATATGGGTTTATCTGAGCATGTGAGAGATGAAATAAGATGTATGTGTGTGTGCAGGTATCCTCAGGTATTATTCTATCTACTATCAGCTCTGTCTTTAGCGATGTAACGTGCATTTTCCTATCCCTTTGTCTTTGTACATGCCTGCTGTAACCATGCACCATTTACAATAATTGCACCAACAGAATTGATCTGAGTGAGGCGCCTGATAACTATTCCTTTTTTCTCTCCCTGGGTGTGTTTTCTGTGGCGTGTTAGAAACCTACGTGGCATGTAAGCCGTGGAGTAGATTCCTCGTCTACTGCCTGCTCAGCTCAGGAGAGAGCACCCGTCTGCACCCAGCCACGCTCAGGCTCATCACAATTGTGAGTGGTTTCACACACACACACACACACACACACACACACAACTCACATCAAGTATAATTTATTGGGCATGGTTCATAAAAGGTTAATGAAAACATAATAGTGGTAGTGTATTTGGATCACATGAGTAATGAGAGTGAATATAATGCAGTTCTATGCAGGCTGACATACAAAACAAAATATTACCATATGTTCTGTTATGAAATGTCATTTATTCAATCAAATCAGGAGAGGAACTACTGATGAGCTGCAACCCAGTGACCCATCGCATCCCAATGAGCAGAAACAAATATTTGAGTATTGATGTCCCTTTACTAAGCCCCCCCACACACACACACACACACACACACACACACACACACACTCCCACTCTGTCAAGCTGTCAGCGACCATGGAACAAACAATGTCGCTACTGCACTCCCTGAATAGATGTGATCTAATTTGTGGGGAAATGGAAAAGCTCTTTCAGAGTGAAGCCGACGGAAAGCTCCACAAAATGTGTCTGAAGAATAAAACCAGGATGTCAAACTGGCTCGCAGAGAAAAACGTTAAAACGATTAAGATGGACGCGTTGGCCGACAGAGCGGAAAGGTGAACCACCCCACCGCCTGGCGATCGGCACAAAAGACGATGAAATTAAGGAACAATGCTGTTCCGGTAAAGTCTGTTTGTTACAATCATTATAAAGCGGCGTGTGTAAGTTCAGTTTACCTAACGCTCGCTAATGATGTACACCTTTTTTTAACGTAGAGACATAATATTTCAGAAACGTGTATATATTCTTCCAACCTCTCCGAGTAGCGAGTTATCACTAAAGAACATTTAACCTAAATCCACAAAACCAAATCTGACTGCATGCATGTTTATAAAGCAGAGACGGTTAGTCCTATGATCCTGGTCAGCGCTGCACTGTGAATGGCCAGTCTTAGCAAAGGGTCAATCTGTAACGGTAAGGCGGTTGCTTCGGGTGCCAGTTAGGTCTGCGCCTCGTCCTCCGCACATCACAAACCTTCAAAAGGAAAACACGGTTCTTGTCAGCGTGATTCTACTACGCTTACCTCTGTCTTCCTTCTCCTCCCCCTCTTCCTCTTCTCCTCTCTTCCCGTGTCCCCGGCAGCTCCTGGAGCACGGCAGCACTTCAGTGCTGTGGGAGCCTGACCTGCTTCAGGTGATGGAGACGGTGGAGACGAGGGGGCGGGAGGGGCTCGGTGAGGAAGCAGCACTGGCCCTGAGGCTGCTCCTCTCACAGGTAACACACACACCTGGTACCCATAAATATCACATTGAATAAATATATCATGAAATAGTCTCAATCAAGTTCACACAGGGTTTGTAACACCCTGTGTCTTTCTCATCAGTCTCATTAATACAATACAAGTTATTTAGCTGACGCTTTTATCCAAAGCGACTTACAATCCTGTTACATTCATCCACCGTAGACGCAGCTACTGGGAGCAACTCGGGGTTAAGTGTCTTGCTCAAGGACACATCGACTAGGGCGGGGATCGAACCTCCAACCCCGTGATTGAAAGACAGGCCTGCTACCCACTGACCCGTAGCCTCCCCATGATAAGTCATCTCGGCTCTAATGAGGCTACATAACTAGAGCCTGGATTTTAAATCTTCATTTACTGGACCAACCACTGCCCCCTAATGCTGCTGTGCTCCTGGGAAACCATGTGCGGTGGAGAAATACTTAAAAACATGAGCTTTAAACTTGGTATATTTGACTCAGGGGGGCATGGGATTATTGATTAAGAATTTACACAAGGTATACAAAATAGAATAAATCACCACTCCTAGTAGAGAGCTAAAAGTAAAAAAAAAAAAAAAAACAGCTCTCCTGAATAATCTGTCATTGTATTATTTGTTTTATTCCTATTCGACACGGCCTCAGCTTGTCTCTTAGTGTTCGTTCTTACGCTCTTTTCTTCTTTTCATTTTATTGGTATTATTTTAAACTGGGTAGTTTGCCCAGGACACTGGGCCCCAGCAGCCGGTTAGCGTTGATGTATTCAAGGAATAAATACATAACTGCAATCTCACCCGGGAGGCATCTTTTATTGCCGCGGGCCTTTTGTTTGAAGATGATTTGACTCGATCTCAGCCGCTCACCGCCGACGCTGGAGGTGAGCTCTGCTACCCACAGATGTTAAAAAGGTTGTCAGTCTCCACTGGTTGGTGCATTATTCATTTAAACAGTTTTTTAGAGGTAGAACAAATTAATCAAACTTAATGTAGGACATCATTCATACAAAAAAAGGGCAATTTTAAAAGTCCCTCTATCAAATTCCAGCTCAGCCATTAGTTTCACTCGTTAAATCCCACAGATCATCGCCAGGAGAAACACAGGATTGTATGAACCGGCTTTAAATAAGCACGTATTCCCAGTATTTGGTTGCAGCATGAGTTGAACATGAGCTGTGTCCTTGTCGCTACCCTCGTTAGCGTGGAGGCGGATGCATGGCGTCCATCTGGGTTTGTTGGAGACGTTATGAAACACGGAGGAAGCGGCGGCGTCAGGTTATCGCTCACATCGGGTCCAGAGGCACATTTAGTATTCTGAGAGGAGCTCAGAATCAGAGGAGTGACATACTGATGGCACAACCTGTAGCTCCGGGGCAGCGAGCGCCAGGGAATCACAGAACTGTGTGTGCGTGTGTGTGTGTGTGTCTGTTCACGCTTGTAAGTGTGTGTGTGTGTGTGTGTGTGTGTGTGTGTTTGTGTGCATGCATACCATGTGTGTGTCGGTGTGTGTTTCGATGCGGTTTCGATGGGGCAGACTCCTCTTCACAGTCGCTAGACAGCTAGAGTTTACTTCTTGTATGCCCTCTGCTCCATTCTGTCTCACACACACACAAACACACACGCACACACACACACACACACACAGGCGTGCGTGCGTGCGTGCGTGTGTGTGTGTGAAGGGCTGCGCTGCATGCTGAGTCACACAGGAGCTGGTCTTCGGTCCCTTTTTCATCATCTGTAATACTTCTCATAACTTCCCCCAGACCAGAGGGACTCTTTGTTACCCACAACTCCTTCTCTCTCTTTCATTCTCGCGTACACAGCCTGACCTTTCACTTGCTCGCCCATTCGGTTTTCCCCCCCTATTGCTTTGCCTCCTCTCTCTTCTTTTGCTCTCGAAATTGTTCTCACCTTTTCCATTCACCTCAATTTCCCCCTTTAGCCCTTTCCTGCACAGCTTGTTCCACAAAATATCCTCTCAAGTCACTTAATGAGAACTGCTGATCCATCAGGTCTCTCTCTCTCTCTCTATATATATATATATATATATATATATATATATATATATATATATGATATGGACTTTAAAACATTGATACAATGAAACAAGATCCTCCTGTCTTTTTTCCTCCATCTCCAGTGATGCAGAGATTGATGAAATACGAAGATGATGATGATGATGATGATGATGATGATGATGATGATGATGATGATGATGATGATGATGATGATGATGATGAGGAGGAGGATGATGATGATGATGAGGATGATAGTTTGGTGACATCAGGCATGTCGGTGCTTTAATAACAACACTCCGCTGCTTTAGCTCCACAACATTCTGTTAGTTGTGTTTCTGCTGTATCGCCTGTGACAACTGACAGGAATAGTTTTGTTTCCGTGGTAGAAGCTTTCTGCCGCGCTTATTCATTTAGCACTCTGCAAATCCCAGGTGTGTGTGTGTGTGTGTGTGTGTGTGTGTGTCTCCCTTTGATTTGCCTTTTGTTAGCCTTGCGTCGTGTTTATTTATTTCTAAGTTGTGTCGTGGGGTCGGCTCATGGTCGCCGCTCTCATACGACGGTCACAGCTGATAACGGCGTCCCGACCCACTGTGGTCATTGCAGGGAGCGTAGAACCATGGAACAGAATGATGGAACAGAATGATGGAACAGAACCATGGAACAGAATGATGGAACAGAATGATGGAACAGAACCATGGAACAGAATGATGGAACAGAACCATGGAACAGAACCATGGAACAGAACCATGGAACAGAATCATGGAACAGGCTCAAAGCTCAGCAGAGCACACAAGTAAAGAAAAAAGGAAGTTTGTTCATGAATGACTTTAACCATATTATATATAATGATAATGTAAAGTTGTTATTACTATTATTAGGGCCCGATCACTGAATTATTCAGAGGACCTTTTTTTCTTAAAATGTTTGTTGTCACCTTTTTTCACCCCTCATGAGTTTGCAGGTATGACTTTATGTTCCTTCCTTACTGTGTCCCTCTTGTACAATCACATTCTCTCTCTCTCTCTCTTTCTCTCTTTTTCTCTCTCATCCTTTTGCTCATCCAGATCCTGAACAGTGCTCTGCATGCGCAACTCACCGGGGAGCACAAGCGGAGAGTGAGGCGTCTGATCGAGACCCTCGGCTCACCGGCGCCCAGCGAGGGCGGCAGCCCCAGTCCGCCCAGCAGCGTCTTGTATCCCCCCTGAAGTGAAACACGCACGTAGACGCATGTGCACACGCACACGCACACGCTGACACCGTCACAACAATGCCACCGCCTGAAACACGCATCTGTATGTTTCTGATCAGCTGCATGAGAGACACCATGCTGAACGTCTCAGTGACGTGTGCAACGCGGGTCGCTACGGTGTTTCAGTCTGAGTCGGTACTTAAAGGCTCGCTACATCTGTCACACACACACACACACTCACACACATGCCTGCTTTCACACACCCACACACTCAGTCCTGGTCTGCTTTATTGACGACTGTCTTACTAAAACAAAGGTGTCACATCTCACTAATTGTACAAACATAAATGAAGCAGTGGCTTCATACAAAGAACACTCAGAGTATTATTTTAGGCTCTTATAGTAAACACAAAACACATATTTTATCTCTCCCAAGCTCCTTAACGATTGTCCTCAGGCGTGTTGGAGATCTGTCCATCTGTCTGTCGGACTTCACAGCGTGAGCAGGCGGATGTTCCGGCTAACTGAGATTATAACGGCTGGTTTCATTGTTCACTCTTTGTTACGTACTCAGAGCTCGTGTGTTCTTCTGTTCCGCTCTTAAAGCAGCACGCTGTACATTCACCACTCGTCTCAGGGAATTATTTTTACTGCGTGTATTGTGTTTACAAGCCGTGATATTTATTCATTAAAAATGTAATATAATATATATATCTCTATGTTTCTTTATTATAGGCCTACACCTGTGAGTGTGCTACTTTTTAATATGATATTGTGTCATGCCGCTAATACACTGAGCCGCCAGCAGAACACAGTCAGAGAGAGAGGGAGAAAGAGAGAGAGAGAGAGAGATCTCTCACCTGGACATTTTTGTAGTGTCTCCATTTTTTATTGGGATGTATTATTTTTTACTGCAACACAAAGGTGAGAGGAGGATACATTTGACTTAAATGACTCACCCATCCACAGTAACCTGATCGTAACGCCCACTGCCTTCATCCCTCGCCTCAAGCCACTCCTCTACTGGGCTTCGTCCCAGTTGTAAATGAGCCAGGACTGTCAGCCATCAGCACCTTCAGACAGCGTGGCACCCTCAGGCCACTGGGTGGGTTCGGTGGTGATGTGTGGGCGACCAGGGCTGCAGCTAGTGGTGCACGTGTGGAGAAAATCTTTGATGTACTTTTCTGTAGACGATCTTTAACTATCATGTCCACTGTGATCTCTGGATTGGGTTTCTAGCATTCCAGGGATACAAGAAATGTGGTTGTTGGTACTAAAAGTAAAGATCCTAATGATTTGGTAGTGGTGGTTCAGTCAGACAGGACACGTGTTTATTTAATTCAAAGACCAATCGAATAAGAAGTTCCTTCTTCAACATGTGTACTGACATACTGAAGAAATGCATTTTTTTTCTTCTTCTTTTCTCCATTTTATTGCAAATATGATCAAAACTCGCAAAGATATGTCAGCACGTCACACGAGCCAAGCGGAACGCCGGTTGGCGTCCCTCTCTAAATCCTCCGGGCGGAAACGACAACTTCCTTCACCTCCCCTGCCCCCGCCCCCTCCTCCTTCTCCTCCTCCTCCGTGAGCGCCCGCTGGCTGTCATTCGTCCAAGCCGAGCCAGCCGCTGCGTGTCGCTGGCGGAGTGGAGCAGCGAGAGCCGCGTGTACATGACCGTCTCCGCCGCCACGGTGACGGCGCTTTCGTCGGCGAGCTGACCGTAAACACCTCGAGTGGAGATAAGAGATACAACTGAATAAAAAGCCTCGGCAGCACTACTTTGGAGCCAGCGCCATTCTCCGCCTGCCGCCGCAGCAGCCACAGCCGCAGCTCGCCACTACACGGTGAGTTTGAGCAGCCGAGTCATTTTTAGTGAAGGAGCGACTTCTAATACTTGTTCGATTCCCCCCAAAAGCAGCGCTCTCCCCTACTCGAAGAGAACCTTGTGTGAGTGTCGATGGAGACCCCTCAGAGATGAGCCTCGCGCCTTATTGTTGCTTAGAATGAAGTGAATGAAGTCATTATTGTTCGCAATCAACCACCATCTGTAATTGATGCTCTACGTGACCGCTTTTATCCAGGCTCTGCCATCATCATCATCATCAGTATTACGCATGTGTGTGACAGTGCATGGGTGATAACAGGGAGCCTCGCGCACGCAAAGGGGGAGATGGTGTGTCAGTCCGTGAACCTCCAGCCTCCCTCTGCAGGCAGCCGGAGGGTCTGCTCCCTCCGGCTGCGCATCCAGCTGCTGACGAGCATCTGTCCCCTCAGAAGTCTCTCCGCCTGAGGGCTGTACAGTTGTGGCTCTTGAAGTTCACGTCAGACTTGTCTGCTGACAGTTTGGAGTGCCTTTTATTGGAAGATTATTCTCGGATGATTTCCTTCGCAGGCATTGCGATGCATATAGATGCATGTGTTCAGTGTTCAGAGTGGAGGTGTGTGTGTGTGTGGTGATTATCTGACGATGCTGGAGCCCTGGGTCTCCCACACAGGAAATCAAACGTCAGCACCTCTGCCACAGTGGGTTGTTGTTGTTGGCAGAGCAGGGGTGGATCTATTCAATTCAATTCAATTCAGTTTATTTGTATAGCCCAGTTTCACAAATTACAAATTTGTCTCAGAGTGCTTTACAATCTGTACACATAGACATCCCTGACCCAAAACCTCACATCGGACCAGGAAAAACTCCCAAATAACCCTTCAGGGGGAAAAAAAGGGAAGAAACCTTCAGGAGAGCAACAGAGGAGGATCCCTCTCCAGGATGGACAGATGCAATAGATGTAATGTGTACAGAAGGACATATTTAGAGTTAAAATACATTCAAGGAATCTGACAGAGTTTATCAATAGTTCATATTTAGGCATATTCCACGATGGAGAGTTTGGAGACCTCCCAAGTGGAGGAGTGGGCGGAGTCCCAGCAGGGCAGTGGCACAGCTGGCGACAGGAACTCACGATCCAACCATCGAAGGTCCATCAGCAGGTGGAATCTATGCCGTCTCATAGGGTCCGATGACCCCATGAGACGTGAAGTCAGAAGGACTCCGGGAGAAAGCAGAGTTAGTCATGTGTGATGGAGAGATGAAGATTCATCCATAGGAGAAAGAAAAGAGGAGAGAGGTGCTCAGTGCATCCTAAACATCCCCAGCAGCTATAAGCCTATACCAGCATATCCAGGGGCTGGACCAGGGCAAACCTGATTCAGCCCTGACTATAAGCTCTGTCAAAGAGGAAAGTCTTCAGTCTACTCTTGAATGTGGTGACTGTGTCTGCCTCCCGGACTGAAGGTGGAAGCTGGTTCCATAAAAGAGGAGCTTGATAACTAAAGGCTCTGGCTCCCATTTTACATTTTAAGACTCTCGAACTACAAGTAGCCCCGCATTTAGTGAGCGCAGCTCTCTGGTGGGCGATACGGTACTACAAGCTCTTTAAGATATGATGGTGCATCACCAATTAAGGCTTTGTAAGTTAAGAGAAGAATTTTAAAAGTGATTCTTGATTTTACAGGAGCCAGTGCAGAGCAGCTAGTGCAGGAGTAATGTGATCTCTTTTCTTAGTTTTAGTGAGAATACGAGCTGCAGCATTCTGGATCAACTGGAGGGACCTAAGAGATTTATTAGTGCAGCCTGATAATAAGGAGTTGCAGTAATCCAGTCTCGAAGTAACGAACGCGTGAACCAATTTCTCTGCATCTTTTTGAGACAAGATGTGCCTGATTTTTGAAATATTACGTAGATGGAAGAATGCAGTCCTTGAGATTTGCTTTATGTGGGAGTTAAAGGACAAGTCCCGATCAAAGATAACGCCGAGATTCTTTACAGTGGTGTTGGATGCTAGAGTAATGCCATCTACAGAAATCACATCACCAGATAATTGATCTCTGAGGTGCTCAGGGCCGAGTAGAATTACTTCGGTTTTGTCTGAGTTTAACATCAAGAAGTTGCCGGTCATCCATGTTTTTATGTCACTAAGACATGCTTGAATTTTAGTGAGTTGGTTAGTCTCCTCTGGTTTTATCGAAAGATATAGTTGAGTATCATCTGCATAACAATGAAAGTTTATAGAGCGCTTCCTGATAATATTGCCCAAAGGAAGCATGTATAAGGTAAATAGAATTGGTCCAAGCACAGAACCTTGTGGAACTCCGTGACTAACGTTGGTGGTCATTGAGGCTTCATCGTTTACAAATACAAACTGAGATCGATCTGATAAATAGGATTTAAACCAACTTAGGGCGGTGCCTGAAATACCAATCGACTGCTCCAGTCTCTGTAATAGGATGTTATGGTCAATGGTGTCGAATGCAGCACTAAGGTCTAACAAGGCCAGTACAGAGATGAGTCCTTTATCTGCTGCCATTAAGAGGTCATTCGTAATCTTCACCAGTGCTGTCTCTGTGCTGTGGTGTTTTCTAAATCCTGACTGAAACTCTTCAAATAAACTATTCTGATGTAGAAAGTCACACAACTGATTTGCGACCACTTTCTCAAGGATCTTAGAGAGGAAGGGGAGGTTAGAGATCGGTCTGTAGTTAGCCAAAACCTCTGGATCCAGAGTGGGCTTCTTCAGGAGAGGTTTAATTACAGCTACTTTGAAGGAATGTGGTACGTGGCCTGTTAACAAAGACACATTAATAATATCCAAAAGAGAGCTGCCAATTAAAGGCAAAACGTCTTTAAGCAGCCTAGTCGGGATAGGGTCCAAGAGACAGGTAGACGTGTTAGAAGTAGAAACCATTAAACATAATTGGTCACGGTTGATGGGAGAAAAGCCATCTAAATATATACCAGGACATACAGGGGTTTCCAAAGCCATTCCACTTGAGGACAGATTGGCACTGGTTAAGGGCAAGAGATTATTAATCTTGTCCCTAATAGTTAAAATCTTCTCATTGAAGAAGTTCATAAAGTCATTACTACTGAGGTCTATAGGAATACTGGGCTCCACAGAGCTGTGACTCTCTGTCAGCCTGGCTACAGTGCTAAAGAGAAACCTAGGGTTGTTCTTATTCTTCTCTATTACTGATGAGTAATATTCTGCTCTGGCATTGCGGAGGGCCTTCTTATAAGTTTTAAGACTATCTCGCCAAACTAAGCGGGATTCTTCCCGATTAGTTGAACGCCAAATGCTTTCAAGCTTTCGTGACGTTTGCTTTAATGTGCGGGTCTGAGGGTTATACCAGGGAGCAAACCTTCTCTTCCTCACTGTCTTCTTCTTCAGAGGGGCTATCGAGTCCAGTGTCATTCTCAGTGAGCCTGTGGCACGATCAACAAGATGATCAATCTGTCTTCAAGCCAAGAGATAGGGTTTACAGATCTGCCTCCAGATCTACCTGCAAGCAGGATTTGGAGGCAGAGGCTCCTCCCACCTTGGATGCCGGTCAGCTGGAGGGGTAATCAATCCTGAGCACAATAGAGGTGTGATTGGTGTTCTGACTTCAGCTAGAACTAATGTTGTGTCGGTGTCAAGCTGCTCAGCATAAGATTTAATTTATTTCTTCTTGTCTCCATCACTGTGTCACAGCCAGGTGTAACGAGAGTGCTTTACCTGAGGTTTTCCTATAACCTGGATCCCCCCTCCCCCCTCCTAAACGGTCCCGTTACATAAAATCAGAGATGCCTGCTTGAAGTCAGTGGAGGCATTCGGACCCTCGTTTCCTGTGCCACCATTAGAGATGATTGATCGAGCCGCCCTTTCCCCGGCTGTTATCTAGAGAGATGGAGGCGCTCCACCGCTAAAGGATATTTAGTGCCGCATTTCTCCGAAGGCTGCAGCTACACCCACAAGATGTTCTCCGAACGCACACATTGGCCTTAATCTCACATCGCGCTCACTCAGCCGCCTGCGGGAACATTTGAACACAGAGCTGTTTTTATTTTGTTTGTGTGTGTGTGTGTGGGGGGGTGTGAGTGGGTGTGTGGGTGGGGTGTGTGGTTGTGTGGAAATTAACAACTTCACCCGAGACATTTGTTCACTTCCATCTGTTCTCAGACTCTGAAATCTCATTTCCCTGCTAATGTTTCCTTAACAATATGGCATCATCACATTTTAATTTGCAGTATTTATCTTCTCGCTCACCTCCCTCTCAAATGTATAAAAAGCCTCTTGAGAGAAATGTTGCATATGGTTGGATACAACCAAGGCTTTAAAAAGAGAGGGGAGAGAGAGGGAAGGAGAGAGATGCTAGTCATAAGATATTTTTTTAAGAGGAGCATAAGGAGCTCCTCTTCAGCTCCCTTCTTATTCTTCAGTCACCGCTTGTCCTCAGCCTGTCTGTCTGTCTGTCTCTCTCTCTCTCTCTCTCTCTCTCTCCCTCTCCCCCTCCCCTATTCCACACCACAAAGTAACCAGGGAGACGAGGACATCCTAGCACCTTCGAAAGAAGAATAAGAAACAGCCACATGGATGAGAGAACTGTTCTCAAACCAACGTGGAATCTCAAAAGAAGTCAGCTTTTTTTCGCTCTGGAGACTTGAACGGATTTCAAATCAAGATCTTGTGTGTGTGTGTCGTACATCTAATGGCTCGTCGTCTTTTTCTTCTCTTCCAGGAGAGCCTGGACATCCTCCCTGCTGACCATGTGGCGTGCGTGTGCACTGGTCCTGGCGCTCGCCGCCGCCCTCGTCTCGGCGGACTCTGATGCGCACAGACACGACTCCAACCTGGACCTCTGTATCCTTCTCTGAGTGTGTGACCACGTGTGTGTGTGCGTGTGTGTGTATGAGCGTTGTCGTGAGTTGCGCCCCACGTGTAGAGCGTGCGTCTCCTGAACGCCTCACTAGACAAGCGTCTGTTCGAGACCAAGAGGAAAGACCAGCTGAACGCGCTGAAGAACCTGGTGGAGCTGAACGACATCAACCAGCAGTACAAGATCATCGACATCATGCTCAAAGGACTCTTCAAGGTGTGTGTGTGTGTGTGTGTGTGTGTGTGTGTGTGTGTGTGTGTGTGTGTGTGTGTGTGTGTGTGTGTGTGTGTGTGTGTGTGTGTGTGTGTGTGTGTGTGTGTGTGTGTGTGTGTGTGTGTGTGTGTGTGTGTGTGTGTGTGTGTGTGTGTGTGTGTGTGTGTGTGTGTGTGTGTGTGTGTGTGTGTGTATTTTTGTTGGAAAATGCATTATTCACGCACACACATTTAGAGAACAGATGTATCCAGCCGATTAAGAGCTACTTTTTTATTGTTACTCCAGAGCCTGTGTTCATTGTAATGGGGGAACACGTCCTTCACTGCAACAGCGTGGCGCTTTGATGGTTCCAGAAACGACTCTGTAAATGAATATAACTGTAATCTCACATTTAAAAGAGTTAAACGACCCTAATAATTCGTACATTGCAGCTGTACTGCAGTAAAAGTGTTGTGGTGGGAATACATCTTTCCTCTAAGATCTTAATCCTTTTGTTTTTTTAATTCCTAAGGTGTTGGAGGACTCTAAACTCATCCTGGTTGCGGCCAACATGCAGCCCGACGACCCGTTCCCCATGGACGACAAGATCAAAGAAGGTCCGACTCACTTTTACACCTCATTTCATTTTTTTGTCCCGATGTCTTTCGCTATACTTCTTTTGTCACTCTTTTCTTTTCATCCTTTGGAGTCGATCATATCGGCTCTAAACATCCCTCTGAATGCCAGGAGATCATCTTCCCTGTTTTCCAGGCTTGATAACGACTCCCCCTGTGTGACCCGGATCAGCCGCGGCTGCAGCTCCACCTGTGGGTTTTGTATCGCGTCAAAAATGTCGCTGACCTCACGGTTTGTCTCCTCCTCCGCGTCTCCGCAGCGTATTCCCACGTGGTGGAGAACACGGCGTTCTTCGGCGACGTGGCGCTGCGCTTCCCCCGCATCGTGCACCACTACTACGACCGCAACACCGACTGGGACGGCCTGCTGCGCTGGGGCCTAAACTTCTGCAACCAGACGGGCGTTTTCACAGGAGGAGCCCACCAGCATGTCCTCACCCTGGTACGGCTGCAGCACTCAGACATAGTCACACTGTCTTCTGCAGCGAGGAAGTGATAGAACATACCTGTAGAGATAAACAGAAGAAACCACACCACGTTGACGACTTCAGAGGTATGAAAATAAATCTTACGGTGTAACTGTGACCCGACACGTCCTCGTCGCCGGCTAGCGCCGCTAACTGTGTCACTCGTCCCGATGGATTGTGGCGTTTGATTGAGGCGGTGTTCTTCGTGTGGGTTAATGAGCTAAACTCTGCCGGGATTAATCTGTGCAATGTGCCAAGAGGATTATATTGTGGATTAATGCTGAGGCTGGAAACGGCAGGGAAAGCGTGCCTCACTCACCTCACTCTCTGGTTTAGTTGGCCTCTGATCCCCGACTACACGGATACTCACCTGGACAGTTGATGAAGATTTTATTAGATTAAATACATAACAGTGCTCGGGTTTTATCATATCAACACTTTTAGTATTTATTTTGAAGGGTTTTCTGGATGCGCCCTGGCTCCTGATGTACATTAACATAAATAAAAAGATCCCAATGCGTATCAATTCATTTTTATTGTGAATTAGGAAATGCTCAGCGGCCTCCTGGTCGCAGGTCAAAGTTCAGTTGCCCTAGAGTCTAGACTCTAGTGCCTGTCGCTCATAGGGTCTAAAGCTGAATTGATAACAATATAAGGTGAGCTGTACTCCAAAGAAACATCCCGGGATGGGACCGTGTCCTTGTCTCTTCTGGATAAATACTAACGTGCTTTTTCCTCCTTTCCCTCCTCTGCTCATCTCATCTCAGATGTCACAGGAGCTGGGAATAATGGAGAAGTCCTCTGACTTCATAAACCCGTACCGCACAGAGAGAGACGACGTGAGTATGACGCTCACGCGTGTCGGTTCCCCGCCCCGCCTCTCTTCACAGAGAGTCAGCCAACTAACGACTCGTCTGCTTTCAGGTGCTTCACACCGCCGAGGCTTTCCAGAAGATCTTGAGGGAGGAGGAGAAGAGGCGGAGGAAAGAAGAGAAGAGGAAAGAAATCCGGAAAGGCCCTCGCATCTCTCGCTCTCGCACCGAGCTATAGCGCGGCACTGGCGGCGCTGGTGGAGAGCCGAGAAGAGGAAGAGGAGGAGAAGGGGGGGGAGAAAGAGGAGGAGGGAGCGTAAGTCCACAAGGGGGGACGCGGCTGGGCGACAGTGGAGGAAATAAAAAGCTGTCGTCGCTCGTCACAAGCCCGATGCCGCTCTGATGAGAAAGAGAGAGAGAGAGAGAGGAACCCTCGAGGCAGAAGTAAAGTGATGTGGGTGTGTCCGTGGCAACGGTCTGACCCGCTGGACATCTGCAGATATTCATAATTGGAAAATGTAATAGAGTATAAGAGGTAAAGACGTCTCTGGAGTTAATAAGGGGAGCTAATTTTTTATAACTTATGGAGTATAATAAATTACAATATAATCTTAAAAAAAAAAAAAAACTGCAAAGCCCCCCCCCCCCCCCCACCGTATTATATCTGGTTAGATGTAATGTGTCTACCACTCATGTGCTTTGAAATACGTGTTTGTTATAACTAAATTTGGTTGGGCTTGAATTGATGATGGAATACAGTTTATTTTCTGTTCCTTGTTCCTCCAACTGAGATTTGTGAGACATTACTAGAGGGTTGTTTATAATTTGGAAGATTTCTGTCTTAATATTACTGCTCAAAGGTTTTATGGACTTATTTAATTTTTCGTTTGCCCGATGGATAGTATTCTGTCATTTGTTTTGTTAATTTGATCTCCAGCAAATCATCAGTGAATTAGTTTTCATATTTTGCTTTTGGGGATTTTTTCTTAAACACATTCTGTAGTTGTTTCAGTTTAGCGATCTTTAGTTAATAATGATGTTATCCTATCGGACAGAATTACAGTATGTGAACCCGTTTAGTGCTCTCGTTTTGTTTTGTTTTTCTGTTTATCATGGCTGGAAATAACATTTTAATGGTTTAGATTTATGGAATTAAGATTTATGTCATGTTGAAATTGTATGAAGACTGTTGGATAAAAACTATATGTATATTCAGAAAGATTATCACTGCTGCAGAACGAACAAGCCATTGTGTTATCGCATTGAATTCAATAAAGTGACTCTGATGTACCGGCAGAGGGCAGCTTTCACCAAACCGACTTCGCCTCCATCCAGTGTTTGGGTTTTATAACCCAGCGTGCAGCTAGATGTAGCTAACTGTAGCTAACTGTAGCTAACTGCTGCTGCGCGAGAGAAAACGAGTCGGAACTTGAATGGAGAGAATAAATGGACTTCTGTTGGTGAAACCGAGAAGCGACGAGTAACGTGGACTCCGGTAAGATGACGCGAGTGACGTGGACTTTAGTGTGATGAACTTTAACTCGTGACAGCCTCTGTTTTCTTCCCGAATTAGCAATTTGCTAATGCTAGCTTGTTAATGAAGTTTTGTTAGTCGGTGTTTTTTTAAAGCTCGCGAGCGTCGACTCGATAAGGACCAAAAAGGAGTTGCAGCGTTACCTTTCGATCTTTGCATTCGAGGTGTGTCTTTAATTTCAAGGTGTGTTATTACGTGTTGATGAAGTTATAAATAGTATAGCTGCTGTTAGCTACAGAGCTGTAATGTAGGTTAGTACATTAGCCGACCTATCGAGGGGAAACCTCACAAACACCGACTCTTCTGGAAAGCTGCATTGTCTGCTTCCGCTCATGTTGTTGCAGTGAACCCATCGCAATGAAATGCATGTTTAACACGCACGTGTATGTTGTGTAGGGTACCAGGAAGAGAAGAGGCAACCAGTGGACATGGAGGCTGAGAAGGAAGCAGAGGACTCTGACACCAGGGGTGGGGAAGAACTCAGGCTGGTCCTCATCGGGAAGACCGGATCTGGCAAAAGCGCGTCTGGGAACACCATTCTAGGCCGGAGGCAGTTCCTGTCGCAGATCAGTGCGAGCTCCGTCACCAGAACTTGCCAACTCGGGAGCACCGAGCTCGCAGAGGAAGAGGATGCTGAGGAGGATGCTGCTGCACAGAGGAGGACGGGGAGAGTCACAGTGGTTGACATGCCAGGGTTCGGGGACACTCACCTGAACGAGGAGCAGGTCCACGCGGAGGTAGCCAAATGTGTGTGTCTCTCTGCCCCCGGGCCGCACGCTTTCCTCCTGGTGGTGCCGATAGGACGATACACAGACGATGAGAACCGGGCTGCCTGTGAGTTGACCAAGATATTTGGGGAGGATGCAGTACGTCACCACACAGTGGTTCTATTCACCAGAGGTGATGACCTAGAGGGCGTAAGGATTGAGGATTTTCTGCGGGAGACCGCACCTGCTGGGCTTGAGGCTTTGATTGACAGGTGTGGGGGCAGGTACCATGTGCTTAACAACAAAGACCCCAGTAATTCAGAACAGGTTAAAGAACTCCTACTGAAGGTGGACAAGATGGCGAAGCATACTAGAGAAGGGTTTTACACCAATGCCATGTTTTTAGAAGCAGAGGCCGCAATCCGGGAGGAGCAGAAAAGGATGCTGAGAGAGCGAGGGCTAGCAGACGGGGGAGAGCCAAAGGGAAACGATGACGGCATGGAGGAGCAAGCTAAACTTGCAAAACGAAGAAAGTGCGACTTGGTGTTTGACGGAGCTCAGAGCACCGACAGAGGGTCAGAAAGGGTCAGGAGGAGGGAGCTGGAGAGAGGAAAGGAAGAGGATTTTAGGGTGGAGAGGTGGACAGAGGAGAGCAGAGGCAACGCCTTCAGCTTCCTGAGAGACCAGTTCAGAGGCCGGCGCCGGCCTGTGGGCGCGCACCCGTCTGTCCGTTCATCCTTAAGTCGCGTGAGGAGGGAGGCTGCGCTGTCTGAGAAGGTGCTGGAGAGAGTTAAGATCCTGGTGGTGGCCGGAGCCACGGGCATGGTGGTGGGGGCCGTGTTTGGGGCAGCGACCCCTTTGGCAGCCGCGGCCGGCGCGTCCTTCATGGGGAACTCGGTTGGTTTCGCGGCGAGTCAGTTCGCCGGGATGTCCGTCGCGGGAGGTACAGGTGTGGGCAAAGCCGTCGGAGCCATAGTGGCGGCAGCCTCGGGGAAAACTGCATTGGCTCTGGGGGCGGCCACGGGTGGAGTTCTGGGTGGTTCTGTCGGAGCCATCGCTGGCACGGAAGCCGCCGGTCCTCGGGAGGGGGCTCTGGATGCCCTGGGGCAGGTCAGTGTCCTCGGGGCCTCTGCAGTGGGAGTGGCAGCAGGTGTGGGAGTCACCATGGGAGCGGGGGCTGCTTTAAGCGCGGCCCTCGAGGGAGTCGCTTTCACCACGGCGGCCGGCGGCGTGGCTGAAACTGCATCGGTCGGGGCAGCAGGAGCGGCCAACGCCTCTGCGGGTCAGGCCAGTTTGGCCTCCGCAGCGGGGCAGAATGCGGTGGCCGCTCTAGGAAGTGCAGCTGCTGCTGGGTCCCCCGGGGTCGTGTGCGGCCTCGCGGGGCCCAGCGTGGCATTGGTGGCCAGCAGGGTCGCATCGGATCCCTGGGGCGCCGCGGCGGTATCGACGTGCATCCTGACTGCAGTGGCTGAGATCGGCAAGGCTGCAGCAGGCGTGGCCTTGGCCGGTGGTCTGGTCGTGAAGGTGGTGAAGGAAAAAATAAGATCTGGCACGGGGACAACAGAAGCCAGTTTCTCGGAGAAGAAATCGTACGAGGTCTACTGGAACAAATAAATACAAGTTCAAGCCTGGAGATGTTATTCCTGTGTGTTACCTGGCCTTCTGGGAAGGCGCTCCACACCCCACACACAGTAGCAGTGAGAGATATTGCTTCGCCACAGAATGTCAAACCACCCAAAGATTCAATCACAAATTACAATTGATAAAAGAGCAGAATTTGTAATTCATGAAGAATATCGGTTGGAACTTGTTGAGGCTGGTGAATGAGTTCAGTGGCATTTGCAATGTTGCGTGGGCGTGACTAATAAAGACAATCACATTTCTATCTAAATCAATTTTCATGCGGTTGTTATTCATGTCACAGCTGGTTGCCTGTGAACACGACCTTATGTCACATAATAGAAATAAAGAGATTACTGCTGAAATTCTCCCTCAGATTGAATGTGTGAGCTCAGTTGACTTTTCCCCTTTCCAAATAAATATCCCTGAAAATAAGATATTTTTGCCAAGTGAAAAAAATGTGTTAATGTAATTAATCTTAAACATGACAATAATGAGTGTTGTAAATTAACTAAAGATCTCAGTATCTCAGCAGTGTTTCACATCTTGTAATATGTAACCAGTTAACTTAAGTATTAACACTAGTTTGAACAACCTGATTTCAAGATGTACAGTATAAAGTATAAACAGCTCAGTGTTCACTTTGTTGCATTGAAATAAACACAACGGTCTTTATACTTTCAGTGAATACATTGTCCTCCTTTTGTCTTTTCTGCTGTTCCCTAACTGTCATTCTGCGCCTGAGTATATTTTGAGACATTTTAAGCCACGAAATCTTAGAACTGTTGCTTGACTTAGATGCACACATTAATAATTCAGCAATATTTGTATTTATTTGTTATTCTACATAATTGTGGGACAGCTAATATTAATTTATTTTAACAATACTTAAAACTCCTGACTTGAAGTAGTCTTCTTGTCTTCAAGAAAGTGGTAAACAAATCAATAACACGGTTGAAACTGTAAATCTGCAATTGATAAAACAATGTTGGGTATTATATAACAGGAGGAACGTGTTTATCATGTGAGTCAACATGTCTCCAGTGTTTATTTTACGTGATCTATAGAGATATTCATGTTTTAACATCGCTTCACGGCGCTGTGTCTCGCGAGCTTCTTGTCACAAAGATAGGGGGCGCGGTTTATTCAAATGACACCGAGGCTTCTGATGTTTGACGTACTATCAGACCACGGCGAACGCGACCTTGTGATTGGTCGGCGATGACTGGTCTCATGACAACAACAGCCCGGCGTCGACCAATCGGCGCCCGCTATGAGCCACCGAGTCTGTTTGTGAATGACGTAATGAGCGTAAAACAAGATGGCGACGACTTAAACCGTATATCGGCGTGAACTAGTTTATCGACGTCGTTGTCCGCCTCACGTGAGGCTCCGGTGTTGTTTCGCGGTTCTTCGGAACCAGACCAATCGTCCCGGGTGGATACAGGTGCCGTGGGCGGTACCGGACAGTCTGCGGCTCTTGTTTCCCCCCCTCTCTCCGCTCGCGACCCTCCGGTGACAGCGAGGTGCGAATGGACGCTATGGACACCGGAGAGTTTATCTCCACCATGGAGAACATGGACCCGACTTTGGGCGAGTTGGGGGACGAGTTCACCCTGGGAGACATCGACGGTGAGTCGGCGCGTCACCGCGGCTCAAGTTAGCGGCGGCCGGTTTCCGCCGTACGCGAGATGCTCGTCCCCGCGGGGAGCTCTGAGTATGATGTAACGAGCTATATGCCGCCTGTACGAGGCGTTTAGTGTTATAAGTACTCAACGGGAAGTACAGCATTATTTAGCCTCACAGTTCGTATACTTTAGTAAACATAGAGAATGGTGCACTTGTCTGCAAATATAAACATCATCTTTTGCAAATCAATGGAAGTGTGAATAAGTGAGGTTGTTTTCCATGAGGCAGAAGGTGAGGTGAGGTGTGTGTGTGTGTGTGTGTGTGTGTGTGTGTGTGTGTGTGTGTGTGTGTGTGTGTGTGTGTGTGTGTGTGTGTGTGTGTGTGTGTGTGTGTGTGTGTGTGTGTGTGTGTGTGTGTGTGTGTGTGTGTGTGTGTGTGTGTGTGTGTGTGTGTGTGTGTGTGTGTGTGTGTGTGTGTGTGTGTGTGTGTGTGGAGAGACTCAGAAAGAAACTTGCTCGTCAAGCTTTATTTATTTTTTCTTCCTAGAATGAAATGAAGACTTTTCTTCAGCATATTTTTCAGGCATATTCTGCAGAATTATTGTGCTGAGTTTGTGGGACAACGGCTTCTATAAAGCCCCTCCCCCCCCCCCCCCCCCCCACAGGCTGTCGGATTGTATCAAAACAAGTCTGGCCCTTTGGCACATGATGTTGAAAGGACTCTCGCCAAAGCGAGTCACCAGATTTCCATTTGGGTGGAATTTCACTGAATGCCAAATCATCAGTGTGTGTGTGTGTGTGTGTGTGTGTGGGTGTGGGTGTGGGTGTGGGTGTGTGTGTGGAACTTGTTCCTGTCTTTTTGCCTCCTCTTGGGTTCATACAACTACCTAAGACGATGATTTCACATATCATTGTGATACTGACTGCACACAGGCTCATAAAACATCTCAGAACCTCGTTTTGTTTTGGGGTGAGTGGAGGATGACCCCCCCCCCCCCCTCCTCCTTTCCCCCAATAGCCAACGGCAGAAACCGTCAGTACATCTTCTTAATGACATGAATGAGAATTTATTATATGAATTTAAAATCCTCCCGGCCTCTTTTGAATCGTCAGCGATGGGTCCGATTGCTCTCGACTCTCTTTACTTCCTACCATCATTGAGTGGCAGGTCTTCAAGGCCCCTGTAGGGGTTCAGTTGACCCTACAGTCCTCTACAGCAATCTTCCTCTCCCAATTATTCTCTTAGCATCCACAGCTCTGATTATATTACCTATTGCTCTGCCTCTATAGCAGCCTAGGAGACTGTCCCCCTTCTGATGGATGGGCCCTTTGTGTGAGCCGTCTGAGGCTCTTGGGGCTCAGGGCTGCTTTGTCCTGTAGTCATCAGAGTCCGCCCCCCATGGAGGTGCACAAGTGCATGCGCTCGTCCGTCTGCCTCGTTAGTGTGTGTGCGTGTGTGTGTCCACGTGGCTGGAAAAAGATCCTGAGCAAGAACGGCTCAGGCAAGGCTTGTTTTTTTTGTCTGAAACGATGTCGACACTCAACCAGTGCTGTTTGAAAAGGACGATTCTGCTTAATTTAATGTCTGTGATGTTCAGAATTCACTGTTCATGACCCTCTGGCATTGTCTCAGTCACTAGTAACATCAGAGTGACCACAGCCCTCGTCCAGTTAGTGCTTTCTGACCATCAAATCATTATGTGATGGTCATGAAATTGTATAACAACAAAAAAAAGACAGATATGTATTCAGCTAAGAACACCTTGTACACTGTAAGGTAATGCAACACAGGATGTCAGACAGTCAGGTGACACACTGAGTCTTTTATTTGCTAACCGTGTCGACCTTTCCATCTACTCTGGTGTCCTCGCCCTTGAGTGTGTGTGTGTGTGTGGTCTAATCGATCTCAATGAGATAAGAGGGGACACAGTTACTCTCCGCTCTTTAAACACACGTGTCACTGTCACCGGGCCATGAATGATTTGAGACGAGTCCTTCAAATATGTGAGACTGCCACTCCTAGCCTGGAACGAATGACGTCATTACAATGTCACACAGCGCCGCGGAGACTGGAATTAACTTCTCCATGTTCAGCAGATCTCGTGTGTGTGTGTGTGTGTGTGTGTGTGTGTGACCATTAGGACCGGCCCCGTCGGTCACTTCTGTCCCTCTGAACCGATCCGTAAACATGTTTTGCTGAACAGTGAGACTTAAAGTTCAAGGCTGAGAACTCGGCTCGTCGACTCCACCGGCGGATCCCTGGAGCGCTATCGGTGATCCAGATCAGTCACGGCAGCTTCCACCATATGGACCCTGTAAACGTGTCCAACATCTGGAAGTACCAAAGTCCAGAGGGACTGTGGACAGCTGTTGTGTCCACAGTAATGAACAGGCTGGTGCTTTTTGGCATTGAAGAGTCATTAACAACGGATCAAATGAAACGAATGATCATAGTGTGCACAGTTTATACTGGGATAGGGATACATTTCATTATTTGTTTTATGGTTTGGGGAATTCCCATATACTCTGCAATGTTATTAAAATAAACAGAGAAAAATGCTTAGTGTTTAATCATAATTAGTGAAAAAGAATCCACCTTGTTTACATCAACGGAGGTAGACTACATATTAATGGTTGCTTTTTGTTTTCTTCTAGACAAAGTACAATTCACAGACGCTTGAGGGCTAAAAAACATATTTAATACATTTCCTTCTTCATGCAACATGTGCAAGAACTTCACATTAACCAGGAAATGATGTGTTGCTGCTTTGCAATGTGAGCCCAACCGAGTGTATATTTACCTTCGCATTGAAAATGCAGAAGATAATGTTTTATATATAATATGTCCGTCCGTTTTTTCCGTTATTCGTCTAAATCAGACAAAACTGAGCCGATTCTTATGAAACTTGGTGGGATGATTGGTCATGACCCAAGGAATAATCGATTAGTTTTTGGGAGTGATTGGGTCAAGGTCAAGGTCACGAAAAGGTGAAAAACGTAAATTTGCATCCGATTTGCGTGAAACTAGTGCCAAATTGTTCATAATTCAATCTTGTGATATGCGAAGGTATGCGCTCTACCGAGTGCCCATTCTAGTATTATATTATTATATTGCAGATGTTTAACATCCAACATGTGCATTGCTTTTGCCATCAAAACAAAGTCTGAAATACAAGTGATATTTATCAAAAGTACTTTGATAAAGAATACAAAGATTTTAATAAGTCCTTTTCTTTGTCTACTGGCTGCCGTGGTCTTTCGGGGAGATTACTCGACACGCCTTGTGAGCGTTCTCCGTGTGAAGGCCTTTCCTCTGGTTTATGGCCACAACAGTAGCTTCTCTCTGTGCGGTCAAGGCCGGTTCAGTAAAGTCTCCGGGATCTCCCGGTCTTATCTGCTCTCACACATCTGTGCCAGGTCAGCAGCGGGGCAGCCTTACCACCTTGTGGTCAATCGGTTCTTTTCAAGGTCATTCTGTAGATCATTATCTTCTTGGTACTGTAGTATTGTGTGTAGCTAAGACCTAAAGTTAAAGGTAGTAAAGTAATTGTCAGTCATGGGATTTTAGCTAATCTCACAATACGCTGACATTAAATGAATTTATTATTCAGTGTTATTTAAACATTTTAAACCACATCATTGTTAAGATGTCGACTATATACCCTGTATTGTTTTAGATCATTGAACAAAAGTAATTTTTCTAAATCCAACCCGGGTGTTTCGTAACGTCCATTGTGTTCCTCCGTCTCCTCAGAGATGCTGCAGTTTGTCAGTAACCAGGTGGGTGACTTCCCCGACCTGTTTGAGGATCAGATGGCCTCGGCGGGCTCGGTGCCGAGTGCCGCTGCCGCTCCGCGCCCGGCCGTTCAGACCCCTCCGGCCCCCAAGACGCCGGCCCCCGCCGTGTACCAGAGCGCCGCCGTCGGCCTCGTCGTCCCCCAGACGCTGTCTCCCCGGTCGATGCCCCTCACCCCTCCCCTCACGCCCACACAGGCCCACTCCCCCGCGGCCGTAACCACGGTGCAGCAGCAGGTTGCTCCTCCTCCTCCTCCTCAGCAGCACCGCAGCCCGCCGCTCCTCCAGCCTCGGCCTCAGGTGGTGCAGCCCATCCAGCCTCAGCCACAACACACGGCCCAGCCCGCCATCCAGGTACCAGCTGTCCCCACCCTCACGCCTCGTGATGAGTAATGCCTCCCACTGTCCTCCTTGTTACTACTAACGCTGCTCATGGCGTATTGGAAGCTGAGTTCTGGGTCTGAACTTTAAGTGCTGCTGTAGCTTTGAGTCGTCTGCCTCACCTGCTCACATTTATTGACTGTTTTGGAGACTGTGGATTAATTTTCTGTTATTGTGTCATCCATAGGGAGAACAAATAGTAAATCCTACTGACGGGAGAAAAAAAGTTCATTGTACATAGATTAGACTTTTTTTTTTTTGTAACTTAAATATTTTATTTGTTTTAACATATTGACATAAATGATATGCAAAAATGTCAGATATATATATTTATATGCACATGCAAAATAGGACACAATGATATACATACATACATACATACATACATACATAAAAACACACATGCATACCCCACAAAACAAAAAGAAACAGAAAAAGAAAAGCAACCCGGCACCCCTTTAATGATCTTTTACTTATACATTTGTACACACCACCCTGCAGCTATATTTGTAGAGATTATATTTTACAATATATGATCCAGCTCAGCATCCCTATAAGTAGCAAGGCACTTGTTTCTGGTACATCTAAGGAAGAATGTGAACTGTCTTCTGTCTCTTTGAGCTTTAGTGAAACGAATGGATCCAGTTTTCATCTCAACATTCACTCTTTCCTCAGATGCACGCCCAGGGCATCGCCATGCAGACCCAAAGCTTCCCGGTCCACACGCTGGTTCAGACCCACAGCCAGACGGGCATGCCCATCCAGACCCAAGCGGCCCAAACTGTGATGATCGCCTCCAACGGCGGACAGTCCCGTTTCATCCAGAGCCCCGTCATCTGCCACCAGAGCCCCGGCTCCGGTTTCCAAGGTGACTAAAAGAGGAACAGAAGGATGACCTGTTGAGCGATTGAGATAAAGTTTTCATGAAGTGCTCGATATTGGGAGTGAATACCGATTTAAATCATCGTACAGCGTCTATTTTACAGGAGCTGCAGTGTGTTTTGAATTTGACAGTCAAACCAACCCTCCTCTTGTCTTCCGTTCCCAGTCCTCCAGCCTCAGATGCAGAGCATCATGACGTCACAGCAGCTCCAGCCGATGACCATCCAGCACCAGCGTGTTCTGACCCCGACCTGCCAGACCATCCAGACCCTCTCGGCGCCCACCACAGTCCACGCCATGCAGCAGCAGATGCAGCAAGTTCCTGTGAGTACGCCGGCAGTGTAATGGCGGTCGGCCCCAAACGACGGCTCATACGCCGATGCTGCTTTCGTGTCACAGTGTGACGGTGTGCGGTGTCCAAGCGGAGCGAGTGGAGGGGTAGAGGCCCTGCAGATCTGTCCTGATCTTTTAAACAAACAAATGCTTCACATTGACCCTTTCTAGGCATCTTTCCATCAGGTCCTTGTCCAGCAGCCTCAGATCCTGAAGACCGATTCGCTGGTTCTCGCAACGCTGAAACCCGACGGCACGCAGGTGCTGTCCACCATGCAGAGCCCCAACGGGATCACCACCCTGACCACGCCCATGCAGAACACAGCCCTGCAAGTTCCGGTATTCTGCGAGCCTAGAAGATCCCGTGTAACCATTTGGTTGTTAATAATGATCTTGTCTTTTTGTTCCCACACTGACAGCTACCGTACTGCTACCGATTTCCATCCCCAGACGCTGATGAGCAGCAACATCCTGACCACCCTGCCCATGATGCTGGGCGGAGGAGACAAACTGCCCATCAAGCAGCTGCAGCCAGGCTCTCACTGCACCAGCGTGGCCAGGTCGAACATGGATCAGTGCCAGATGATGGGGGGGATAATAGGCCCGGGAGGAGTGGTGAAGGAGGGCGAGAGGAGGACGACGCACAACATCATCGAGAAGCGGTATCGCTCCTCCATCAACGACAAGATCGTGCAGCTCAGAGACCTGGTCATGGGCAACGACGCCAAGGTCAGTCGTTTTAAATGAGGAAATGCAACCCCCGAGGTCACAAGTGCACTCTTGGTAGTCGGATGCTCAACTTTCCTCCGTCACGTCTTCACAGATGCACAAGTCGGGGGTGCTGAAGAAGGCCATTGACTACATCAAATACCTGCAGCAAGTCAACAACAAACTGCGGCAGGAGAACATGGCCCTGAAGATGGGCAGCCAGAAGAACAGTGAGTGTTCAGCATGATTTGATGCTGAATCTGAAACTCTGGATTCATTGAGCCCCCCCCCCCCCCCTCTCTGTTTCAGAGACGGTGATTCTGTCTGAAGACGTGGAGCTGAAGGAGGAAATAGTGATGATGTCTCCTCCGGCCTCGGACTCTGGGTCCAGTTCTCCTGCCCCGTTCTCTCCGTACTGCGTGGACTCTGAGCCGGGCAGCCCCTTGCTGGAGCACGAGCAGGTACCACGCCGGGGTCTTTTAGAATAGTCGCAGCTCACCGTATGGATTGTCTCTTATGCTTCATCGTTAAAGCTTTACACCGGTGTTTTCTATTGCATAATAGTTTAGAAGGCTTTATGTTGACATTCATCTCACCGCTACAGGCAGAGGCCGTTTGTTTCTGATCGTATGAATTTGAAGGAGCGTTTAAAAAGGTTGTTCTGATATTGCTCTAATTAAGATTACAATTCTAAATTACTTGGAGATCGCGTCCATAATTATATTCCCGTCAGTAAAACTTCATCTCCACGGTTAATTAGCCACCATGGTTGTACATTCTTCCACAGACATGCACAGGTATTGATCCGTGTCCCCCTGTTCTCTCCCGTCGTCCGGCAGATGAAGATCGAGCCCGACTCTCCGTCCTCGGTCGGCGTGATGGATCGCTCGCGGCTGCTCCTCTGCGCCCTGACCTTCTTCTGCCTGTCCTTGAACCCGCTGCCGTCGCTGTTGGGCTCCGAGGCCTCGGGGGGCCCGAGCCTGGCCGCGGGCCACGGGCCGTCGAGGACGCTCGTCTGGTTCCCAATTCACACGCAGGACTTTGGTGAGCGGGCGGCGGCGTGGTCGGTCCAGTAACACCGGGGGACACTTATTGTTGTTGTTGTTGTTGTTGTTGAAGTCTTCTAAAATGTTCCCCATGTGTTGTCTCTCCTCCGGCTCTCCAGCTTCCTGGCTGCGATGCCTGTTGCCGTGGGTGATGGTGTGGGTGCTGAGCGGGGTGGGGGCGGTGTGGGGCTGCGTCAGGGTGCTCTACCTGTGGGAGCCCGTCACGGCCCTTCACTCGCCAAAGTCTGTGTCGTTCTGGAGGCATCGGAAACAAGCCGACCTGCATCTCAACAGGGTGAGTGCAGACGAGCCCCGGGTCTTAAAGAAGTCTTAAAGAAGCCGAGTAAAACCAATCTGGAAGGCATCTACGATTGTATTTGTCCTCATACAAGGTTTTTCCTCTCAGGAGAGAGTTGAGGAAGCATTTCCAAAGACGGAGAGACATGATCACACGACTCACAAGTGGATCTGGTTTAGGATCTGCTGATGAATTATACAGGATGAATTAGTTAATTGAAGATAACCTCGCCCAGTGTGATTGGTTTTGATTGGCTCGCTGAATTCGCTAAGTTTCGCCTGCCTCTACACACACACACACACACACACACACACACACTTCAGTGAACACTGACTAGCTAACCATTTCTCGTCTCCTGCAGGGTGATTACACGGCGGCGATGGCCAGTCTAGAGACCTGCCTGTCCGTGTTGACGCGACTGCTCCCCTCCACCACTCTGGACCTCGTCTGCTCGCTGTCCTGGAATCTGATTCGCTACATCCTTCACCGGCCAACTCCTCTGGGTTGGCTGGTTCATCAGGTCCGCGGCCATCACGAGGGGGAGGAGGCCCGGACGAGCGCCAAGGACGCGGCGCTGGTTTACCACCGGCTGAGCCAGCTGCAGCTCACAGGTGAGGACGAAGAGGGCCGGCGCCGTACGACACATCCCTCCGCACTGTATCGATTTACATGCAGCAGATCGATATCGGAGCTTTCTTTCACTTCGGTGTGAAGATTCAAACGCGATGATTCGTTTTCTGTTCCCCTCTGTAGGAAAGCTGCCTCAGCGTAGCAGCCTGTGGGCGTTATCCGTGTCTCTGTGCGCCGTCAACCTCAGCCAGAGCGCCCGAGGCAAGATGGCCCCCGCCCAGCTCACTCAGATCTACGTCACCGCGGCGACGGCCCTACGCACCGTGCTGGGCCACCACCTCTCCTGTCTGCCCGTGAGTCTGTTCACATGCTCCGTCTTCCGTCTGTTACTATTTCACTGGTGGTTACTTTGGTTTTGAGTTTTTTTGACTTCCATCATCAGCATCTTTTCTTCCTCCGCGTGCGTCTCCCAGGGTTACCTGTTGAGCTGTGCAGAGAGCGTGGCCAACCAACCGGAGACCAAGCCCATCCCCGACTGCCTGCGCTGGCTCTTCACCCCGCTGGGCCGGCAGTTCTTCCTGAGCTGTGATTGGTCGGTGAAGTCGGAGAGCAGCGACGGGGTGTACACGTCCCAGAGAGACCCGAGTATGACATCAATACCTACTCTAAATGACCCTTTGTTGTGACATTCTTCTGTTCTTTCACTTTGTCAGTTTTTATTTTAACCCGGTTATTTCTTTTATAACACCGGATAAACTCTAGTTGTCATTGTTTTTATGGTAATTCTATTCAATCGTATGGCCAGAGGAACTTTCTGTCAATGGAAATCTCATATTTTTATATGGAAAGGCTTAATTGCATCTTCAATTGTGAGTATTAGTCCAGATATTTACTCCCAGCTGTGATACAATAATCCGAGCCGGGTCCCTAGTAACATGAGAAAAAGATGGATGGACGTTGTCTGGGTTGGCTCACAGGTCTTTTTTTTTGTGGTGAGCTTCCTGTACCTTGAGTGAATATTGTGTTTCTAAAATGCAAAATGCTCTGATTTCACTGTTCACCTCTCTGCCCCCCCTCCCCCCCCCCCCAGCGGACCCCATTGCCCAGCTGCACCGCTGTTTCTGCAGGAAGCTTCTTGAGAGAGCCGTCCACACGCTCATCCAGCCTCAGAGCGGCTCCGAAGCGGGCAAACGCCACGGCGACTCCGGGTAAGCCGGTCCGCTCCAGCGACGGCGTTCCCCCGATTCGCTGCGAATCAAAGGTTCCTCCTGGATCTGACCCCGTCACTCCGCTCTGTCTCTCCTTCAGCGAGTTCTCCAGCGCCCTGGAGTTCCTCCAGTTGTTAAACAGCTGCACAGAGGAGTCTCCGTCCCCTCCTCCTCCCTTCTCGACTCCAAATCACACCACCACTCCAGGTACGAATAGCAGGAGGAGAACCGCCCTGTCCAATCGCGGCGGAGCGTGAATCACATCGGATGTTGTTTGCGTGGGGGAGGGGAGGGGAGAGATTTCAGTTTTCATTACTGCGCGTTTCCCAGATAGCCATCAGAGTTATTACTGTCGGCATGAATGGATTTCCTGTAACACACACTGACGAGCATTTTGGCCTTGGAGATTAGCTTCTTATCGGATTATCACAGATAACACTTGCAGTCATTGATTTATGGTAATTAATGACTTGCAGTGGGTATCAACACATTGACAATCTGTTGAGCGGATCTGAATTAGCAGCAACGTTAATCGTTTTCTTCACACTGAGACCGTCTCTCCCCACAAAGCATGTCGTATCGCCTCACAAGCAGCTTTTGATCCCACTAGAGACGCAGAGCGAAGCCTCAAAGAAGAAGCGGGTCTTAGCCGCCACGCCGTCTCACGGCAGCTTGAAAAGAAAAAAAGCTTTTTATAGCCACATGAAAAATGCTTTGAGGCTCTTGGACTCGAGCCAGTTGCTCCCTCTTGTTTTTAATAGGACATCTTGTCCCTCTCTTCTTCCTGCCAGTGGGAGACCCGGTGAGTCGCTGGTGGGCGTTGGTGCTGAAGGCCACCGTGCATTGGCTGCAGGGCGACGACGTCGCCGTGAGGGCGCTGCTGGCCGAGGCGGAGCGCATGCCGAGGGCGCTCCACACGCTCGAGTGAGTGAAGCAGAAACTGGTCACGAGCTGCAACTCAGAGTACAGAAATACAAGATAATCAGGATGAGATGGAGTCACAGACATGGAAGTCAGAACTAGATCCTCTTTGAACCTCGTAACAATCCAGGGCTGTAACGAAGTCAAGTCACCAACTGTCCTCTTGCGTCCCCGTCTCAGCCACCCTCTGCCCAAGGCCGTGCTGCTGCTCTGCAAGGCGGTCCAGATGAGCCTGCCCCCTCTGAAGGGGGAGGGGGCGATGGCCTACCTGTCCCACTGCGACCGAGCCAGCGGCTACCTGCGCTCCAGCATCTCGGTGCCCGTCGCCCAGACTGGGAACTGGCTGAACAAGGTGACGCACCGAGGGGTCGAGTTATGTCATCTCGTCCGCCGTCTTTCACACAAACATGTGCAGACATTGTGAGATCTGAAAGCAGACACACACACACTCATCGTGGGGCTGTGTGCGAGTGTGTGAGTGTGTATGGGTGACAGGAGGTGGCTGTGGTGCATTGTAGTTGCATTGCATGATCCTTAAAGCCGTGTGCAATGTGCCTGCAGTGCGGTACAGAGGCCTCCCCAATCTGCACGCACCCGCCACACACACACGTGCACACACACACACACACACACACACACACACACCACCCCTTCACATTAGACGGCACTGAATATCACGGTGTGACATTTAATTTTAAGCAATTGCACACCGGGGAGATGATGATGATGATGATGATGATGGTTACATGCAGAGAAGATGCACCAAACAGCACTTTTGACCTTTTTATTTTTATTTCCTTCCCTTTTTCAAGGGGGTGGAGCTCCTGATCTGTGACCTTCTGCTGACCTTGAGGACCAGCTTGTGGCAGCGGGGCGGCAGCAGCAACGGGGAGCCCGGCCCGGCCCCCGGGTCCCAGTTGGCTGGTTTCCAGAGGGACCTCAGCGCGCTCCGAAAGCTCACGCAGTGCTACAGACAGGCGCAACACAAGGTACACGCAATGGACCACGCCCTCTATGTTCAGGTCTCAGCAGGTTACAGTCACAACTCCCTACGTTATATTTCATACGTCATATCCGGTGTTGTGATCTGAAACAAGTGCAGGTTAAGCTGCAGAAACCACGTTGACGCTTAAGTTCTTAAAACCGTCAAGATAAACCAGTAATTTCATGTATTTTATGAATTTACTGTACATGTTTTTTATATATATATATATATAAATGTATCATCAATCACACTTGTCCTGTTTACTGTAGCCAGAGGGTCTTTAGTAACGCTCTCTCGGCGACCGCTGCTCATTTGTTTTTCGTCTTGACTTGTGCGAGACGCTCGGGACCGACTTCCTCCTCACAAGGTTCTGTTGTGAGGAAGACGAGAACAGCAGAGTGCTTCCTCTAGATAGCCCGAGTAGTTTGCTGCTCCAACATCACTCGAACACCTGTAAATACTTGATGAAGACCATTGCAGCTCTGATGTGTGTGTCTTCGTCTTCTGCAGGTGTTCCTCCATGAGACCACAGTGAGGCTGATGGCGGGAGCCAGCCCCACGAGGACACACCAGCTGCTGGAGCACAACCTCCGACGCAGGCCGCACAACTCCGTCACGGCTGGTAAGGGAGAGAATTTTTGTCTCTTGGTTTTTAAAGAACAGACTTCGTCGTCATGGTTACAGCGAAGGTTCACCTTGACCGCCGGCTCAGGATCATTTCCCCTGTGGTCGTTCTCAATTTTAACTATTAATGACAAAATGACTCAAACCATCCTAGAGGGCAACACAACCCTTTGTTTACACACACACACACATACACACACACACACACACACACACACACACACACACACACACATACACCCCTAACCTCTACTTTGCTTCCTCCTCTTCATTTCCTCCCGCCTGCTTCGGTCCGAAGGCGAGTGTGTCCTGGGAGAGAGGGAGAGGGCTCACGCCATCCTGCTGGCCTGCCGCCACCTGCCCATGCCCCTGCTAACCCCGCCCGGGCATCGCGCCCGCCTGCTGGCCGAGGCCAAGCGCACCCTGGAGCGGGTGGGAGACCGTCGTTCCCTACAAGACTGTCAGCAGATCCTACTGCGCCTCAGCGGGGGCACAACCATCGCTGCCTCCTGAACACACACACACACACACACACACACACACACACACACACACACACACACACACACACACACACATTAGGGCTACTCACAATTCAACAAACTCGTAATTTGCTATCTACACACAGATATAAACCGGGCTTCTCATCAACGACATTTCAGACTTTTCTCGCCCACAGGCAGCTGACTTCAAGCTGTCTCTGTATCCACACTGCAGGCTCAACTGAGCTCCTCTTTGATGCTTAGTCTCATTGTTGCAGCACAATCACGCCACCTTGTGGTCATCAAAGGTACCACACTGGCTGGCTTCCTGCCTCATTTTTAACACACAACAAGGAAAAATCAGGTTTAATAGGCCCCAAAGGAAAAAAGGGACCGTTATATAGTAGCTGTTCAAAGTAATGCGAGGCAGCAGCGCTTAGATCAGCTGTAGGAAACCGAGCTGTACAATCATCACTGCACACGGCGATGTGAGTGCTGCAATAACTGTAACGTCTCGTTGAGCTCCCGCGCATCAACCGATGGGCGACGGAGAGTTTGAGAGGAGGACGCCGAGGTCGGCTGAGCACGGCTGTAGGATGCAGACGGAGGGACGAGCTCGCTGGTCAACACGCAGCGCTGAGTCTCTTCTTATCTACCTCACACACGGTGCAATGCCAGCATTGTACGGTGGCGCGGAATTCGGCTGCTTGTACTGCTTCGTACTGTCAAACGAGAAAGAGGTCTGATTAGCAGACACACACCCACACACAGATGCTTCTACTTATTATTCCATATTAAATTAATTACATTCAAACTCACAATGTGATTGTATATAGGCTGTACATAGGCAGACAGAAGTAGATTAAACAACAAGTCCTGATTTATGCTTGAGAGGATACATACACACACACACACACACACACACACACACACACACACACACACACACACACACACACACACACACACGCAGTGAAGAAACGGCCGTATCGTGTCACAGCCGTATCGTGTCACAGTCGTAACGGTTTCCTTTCAGAAGCTTTCACTAGGAGAGCAACATCAGCAGCATCGCACTCCAAGTGATACTCCAACCAAATAGAAAAGCATCCGAACATCCATAAACATCGTACCGGCCGCCCTCGGAGCCCAGAGGCAGCGAGTGTCGACCTCCAAATGTCGGCTGGCGTATCACTCGGGGAAACATTGGCGTAGAAAAGGGGGCTGAACACGGAAGATTGGTATTTCTTATAAGTGACGTCCACCTGTGATGTAACGATCTAAAGCAAAATGGCCTTGAGGTGATGTAAAGAATAATTTCATTATTTTTCTTCACATGCGGTCAGATGGAGGAGGAGTTGTGTCTTCGTGAGTTCTTTGTCCAGGTCGCTTTTTTTATTTGTAATTGCACTTCTGTCATTCCTGTTTTCTGTGCTCTGGTTTTCTTATTTAAAGGGTATGCAATATTAATACAAACGTTTTAGCGCCAGCTCCTTTCATTGTTTCATATTGATAAAAACATCCTGGGATCAGAAATGGAATCTCTAAAAAGGAAGATTTATTTTGTTGTTGACTGCATTTAAACAATTAGCCTGAGATATTTGACTCCCTCTTTCTTTGCTGTTTTTTAGAATACAGGCAAACACACACGACTGCTCTTAGAAGTCTGTCTTCCAGGTCAACCCGAGGTGTAGGTTAGCAGCCTAGTCCTGAATAAACTGTTTTCAGTGTAGATTATTTTTCCTAACTGGCGAAAGTGTGCAAATAGGAAAGCAGTGCTCGCACAGGATTTTTGCAATCGTTATAATTATGTTACAATAGTTTTTTTTTTTTTTTTTGGTCTTTCCCCTTTGATGTGTTTTGTTTGTCTTTCTGTGTTTAATTTTGATGTTTGTTTTGTAATAAAACAACACATGACAGTGTTTGCTGTGTGTGTGTGTGATCTTTCGGTGTCCCATGCTGGTCTTGGATGTGAAGCATAACGGGAACAAAAACGAGAGAGCGTGTTTCATCTGAACGCAGGTGTTGGCCGAGTGTGAACGCCAGTGTCGATCTGATAACGATGGTGCATAGGTGTCCTCTTTCACATATTCCCTTTGTGCGATGGGCACTGGACACCTCGTTGTAAATGAAACACTTCAAGCGAGCGAGGACCTGCCACTTGGAGGGATTGGGGACGAGTACCGAATATAGAAATAGCAAATGCCTGGGTAAAGGTTTGAAGACTGTTGATCACATTATGATTAACAGAAATGCAGGCTGTTACCTCATTTGAAATGGCATCATATTAATTTTCATTAGGCCTGATATCGACTACATGAATTATATCAACAGATCATGCTGTTTAAATAAAAACCGCAGCGTAAACTCTATAAACTAGGGTATATATTTTAAGTGACATCTGATGACACCAAGTGTACAGTCTGAAAACTCTGAACCACCCAAATCATCATTTGTCCGCGGTGTTTACTGCGGGCGGAACTTTCGAGCGAGTTTCTAGTCGGACATATTTGAACGACCACCCCCTCGACACCAGAAGCCGGAAGTATAGCAGGGTAAACTCACGTGCACGACATGAAAAACCTAAAAAAAAACAAAAAAACAAAGAATGAGTCTAAAAACGCTAAATTCAAGCCCGGCTCCAAGAAAAGAGAAAACAAATACATCGTGACGTTTGACGACAAAGGCCGAGAGTAAGTGTTTCTACCGATAACCGTGATGTATTATGCAGCTAGTATCTTAGCATTAGCCCCAACGTAGGTAACCACAAGTTGGGGCTACAAAGTATACAAACCAAGCAAGTGCAGATGTTTTAACAATAATAGCAGGTTTAAGTACATGATGGCTCACAATACGTCCAGGTTATTGGGAGTTCAGTACCGTGAAGTTAGTCACATATTTAACTCCAGCCCGAACAGCATTGTGATGTTGTTTTGAGCCATCGTATTATTGTCCACGTTTAATTTAGTAACTGTAACAGAAACGTTATTGTTAACGATGTTATTTTTGAATTGTAATTACGCAATTTAATTCAAAGAAAATGCTCCAAGCCAAGTTGTATTCCCTTATTATTGTTAGTTTTATGTCGTTTATGCTCCACAAACCGGTAGAGTCTGATTCTGAAGTGTCTTCCTCTTCTGCCCTGCCAGGGAGTATTTAACGGGGTTCCACAAAAGAAAGGTTGAAAGGAGGAAGGTGGCGGTGGCAGAAATTCGAAAGAAAATCAAGGAAGAGCAGATCAGAGTCCGAGAAGAAGTAAGTGTGAAGTAAATTAGCCTTTTGGTGGGAGAGGGTGAGGAAACAATCCACTGATGACATTTCTGTCTGTGCTTTCAGAGGCATAAGGAATACATCCGGGTGCTGAAGGAGCGGACGGATGCTCTCGGTGAGTTTAAAGCAAAAGTCTTATTAATGTTTGTTTTACTTCCCTGTAACACTTGAAAATATGTGCCTGTTGTTGTTTTTTCCTCACTTTATCCAATTTCTTAGAGGAGGCTGAAGATGATCTGGAAGATGTGATAACCGCTAAAACGGAGTCGGTGCAGTTCGATCACCCCAACCACACCGTCACCGTGACAACCATCAGTGAACTTGACCTGACGGGGGCTCACCTTCTTGGAACGGAGGCAAATCAGGTGAGCCGTAAACCCTCGACCCATCTTAACGGCAGTCACGTGTTTGTTTGATCGGGACGAAGGAGGCTGATGCCGATTAAATGTCATTAACAAAGAGGATCTCTGCTTTCAAGGTTGATGAAGACGGCAATGATGAAGAAACGGGGAAAGAAAGTAGGGAGGAAACAAGACCGATGCCGAGAAAAGCTGGAAATCCAATCATGAACAAGAAGTAAGTCGGTTATCATGCAGGTTTCTTCATATGAGCGTCTATTAAGTGACGCCAGTTCTTTCCTGTCAGTTGAATACTTTTGGTCAGACATCACTGCCGTTTTGGCTAATCGGTTGATCAACTGATCACTTAATGATTGCACAGGTCGTCCGACTGTTATATTATGTGACTACGGGTCAGTGGGTAGCAGGTCCGTCTTTCAATCACGTGGTTAGAGGTTCAATCCCCGCCCTAGTCGATGTGTCCTTGAGCAAGACACTTAACCCTGAGTTGCTCCCTGTAGCTGTGTCTACGGTGTATGAATGTAACAGGATTGTAAGTCACTTTGGATAAAAGCGTCAGCTAAATGACATGTAATGTAATTATGGGCTATACCCCACAACAATACAGTGGTGACATAACGGCGGTCTTCAGTTGTCTGGCTGTCTTCCTCCAGCCACGCTCAATCCAGCTGCATTTCTTCTCTCCCCCCCCTCCTGCTGCTACAGGATCCGCTCCCTGAACTCGTCGCTCAGCTCTTTCACCACCAAGGGGAGAGCGAAGGGGAAGGGGAAAGGGAAGCAGGAAGGCCGAGGTGGACGAGGCCAGCAGACGGACAAGAAACAGAACGCCGCCGAGACGAAAAAGAAACCTGGGAGGACCAGCAAGGGGCAGAGACGCAAAATGACCGGGAAAAAGGTGCATCATCGGGTGTGAACGAGTGTGGGGGGGGGATCTAAAGTAGGGTTGGAACGGTGCAACAGAATGGACTTTTGCGTGTATGTACCCTCCTGTGTTGGAAGTGTATATGCTGAGAACGGTGTCACAAAGGAGCACCAGCTGGTGTGGATGCTCTGTTGGAACGTGTCTTAAAATGTAAAATGTAATTAAATAAAAGATCCATCTTGACCTTGTGCTGCAGCCACGTCTCACAAACTGTCGGTGTGCTCTGTGTGGAATTATTTGGTCTTGCTATTGTTTAATAGGAAAGCTGACGCTGTCAACATCCTCTCTGGAGCATCAGGAAGTCACTCTATGTCTCCGCCTAGCTCAGGAACCCTCGTGTGGGTTTTGAAGGAGAACCAACCACTGTGTCTCTTACTTATTGGAGAACCCTAGACACACAGACAGTAGTTTGAACCTATGTTAAACCTACACCCCGCCGGTGTTTATTTATTTACGTTAACCTGAGCCAGCGTGTGCCAGCTGTCATGAGCATGAGTTTCATTTCGCTTTCTAAAGCCCATGATATTTAATACAGCCGCTCGATGGAGACACCGGCCGGCCGCTGGCTGCGTGGTGGCTCCGGGGTCCGCGTGTGCTTCGGGGCCTCCGCTGTGTTAACTGAGAGCCAGCATGGACGTCACGGTTGCTTCAGTTTCACTCATTGTCACAGCAGCCAATCGGATGGATTGGAGGGTTTGGCCGCCCTGGAGGAGAGAGAGCATGGGGGAAGAGGAGGCATGTGGCTGATGGGGGTCTGCAGGGCAGCTAATCCTCAGACTCTCGATGACGTACTCCAAGTGGAGCTGACAGCGGGAGCCTCACGTCAGGTAATGCTCATCGATCTCATGATTCCTACGTCAAAAAGTTACTAGTTTTATTTATCTACTTTATATGGTCTTAACTAGTTGATTTAATAATAATAATGTCCACTTTATTGATCTCAGTGGGAAATTATTCTCTGCATTTGACCCATACTTATTATTGTTATTAAGGAGTAGGGAGCTGCAGTGAAGCAACGAGGGGTTCAGTGTCTTCGTAGAGCTGTGCAGCTTCTACATTTAAGGTAGATTACAGTGCATGTGCTTCGTGGCAGTGAGGCTAAACTTAAGGGACAGTGTCTGTTTGGATTGTGTTTCATTATCTTAAGTGTGATGAGTCATCAGAGCTGCTGCTCTGTGTTTACACGTGTCTCTAGCGTCACCAGGCTCAGCGGCACACATTGTTTATTCCCAAAAATGTCAGACTTTTGTTTTTCTTTCTTATTTCATGTTAAATTATTGGTGTGGAGGATGATTTGAAAATATATAATTCTTATGTTTGTATGTAATTTTTTAAGCCGTACATAACACTGCTTTACAGTACTTTTCAAGGTGATTTAATAGGTGCAACACATTTCTAACGTTTAGAAGTCTTAAATATAAACTCCTAGTGGCTGTTTGTTTTATATCTAGGGGCTATCAAACGAAATTTCGTTGTATAACAACAATGACGATACAAATCTCTTGGTCTTTATCTTATCTTTATCATTGGGATATTGCCCCTAGACCCTTTCCCCTGTTTTCTCCGAGGGATGCGATGACCGGGCAGGTTCCCCCTCTGGCCTCCTCACCATGCCCCTGTCCTGCGATGAGTCCATCTGCCCCAAGTTCCAGCCCAACATCTTCGACCCCTCCCGATGCCACGACTGCCTGCGTCAGAGGCGCCTGCACGCCGGCGCTGGGGACGGCGCAGAGGCAGCGCCACAGCAGAAGTCCACAGCACAGACTGGAATTGGGGCTAAAACTGGGAGTGACGCTGGGATTGTATTGGGAAAAGGAGTGGTGTTAACAACGATCCCATCGCAGGCAGAGGAAAGAGACACCAGCAGCAAGGTACAAAAGAAGAGAGGTCGAGGGAGGGAGGTGAACATAGTAACTAGGTAACGGGGAGAGGTGGGAACAAGAGTACAATATGTGCTGAGTGATGGGATTAGCTGGACCTGAAGGGAGATGAGCGCATTAGAAGTCACAAGTGAAGTAGCGAGACGCTGACGTTGTAAACAAAGTCGAGGAGAGAGACTCAAGTCTTCGACTACTGTGTGGCTTCACTCGGATTTGCAGGTCAGAAAGTATGCACAATGTTTCATGATATCATGTAGAATGGAAAATAATCTTCTCACTTAATTCAAAAGTCAGCGTTTCTCTGGGTTTTTAAAAGAAATCAGGTTCCCCCCTAATTTAACACGGCCGACATGGCAACACGTTTTTTTTAAATCATGTGTGAGTCTATGTTGCTTTTGAGTAAATCAAGAAAAGGTCAGTGACGGAGGAGAGGCACTGACGAGGAGCGCGGTGGAAGCAGTGGCTCCTATTATAAATTAATAAAGCTGGATCACTTACTGCCCTCTTGGGAATCACTAGTTGTATAAGACACAGGGGCCACACACAGAAAGAAGGGCGTGTTTTGATACAGTATTACAACTCTGACAACTTTTTTTCATTTTTTTACTGCTCCCATGTCCCAGCTGCTGTTATCTGGTTACAGTGATGTTTTGGAGCCCATCGTGGGGTCATGAGTTGGACCAGTTCGGCTCCAATGGAACTGCCCTCCTGCAGCTTCCTGGAAATTACAAAAGATGGATGCCAGTTTTTGACATTTACAGACAGTGAAGTCCCTATTTTGGATTCAAGTTAAGACATCTTAAGTCTTTGAGGTTTTATGGCAAGAAAGAAGAAATGGTGAAATATTAATGAGGAAAGGCATGAGCCAGGTCGAGTTACAGAGGTGTAACCCTAATCGAACAGCAGACTGAACATGCGAGTTTGGTCACACAGAGGGGACGGACACTATTCAGCTAACGCTCTGCTCAGGAAGATGGAGCCGGACAGACAGATGTAGGAGAGCGACATCAGTGCCTCTTCCTCTCTCACTCAAAGAGAGATGGGGTTTGCTGAGGCCTTGTGATTGGTCCGTGTCTTCCCCTGTCATCCTATCAGGAGGACTCTGACGGTCTGTCGGTGGTGAGCAGCTACTGTGATGTCAACGGAGGCCGTCTAGGTCATGGCGAGAGCTCTTTGCGCATCCTGAGCCCCGACTGTGAGCTTTATATCGGCGACGACGACGACAGCAGCGACAGGTAGGACAGCACAAGGCGGTGATAAGTAACTCAGGAGAGCTACCGAAGTGGAATTGTAGACTTTAATCTATGATGTTCCATGTTTTCTGACCTTTAACATCCATGTTGCAATGATGCAATCTATGACATTCCTGCCATTGAATAGTTCTCTCTCTTCCTTCTTTTGCCTCGTACTTTTCGCCCCTCCTCTCAACCTCTCATCTTTCACCCTCTGATCTCGTCACGCTTCGCCCATCTCCTCTTCCGCGAAGCTGTCGTGACCATAGTGACTACGACGAGTTCAGTGGCTCCGTCAGTGCAGAGGACGAATACCCGCCGATCTGTCGACGTTCGACCAAGCTCGCCATGACCAGGCTCGACCCTCCGCCCCATCGGCCCAGCCCCCGGGCCTGGATGGACGACACTCGGAGCAGGGACAATTTCAGAGGTCAATCAGGTACATGAAAGCTGATCTGGTATATTGTGACGCTTGTCAACTGCTTCATTGATTCCTTGGCAGAAGGGAGATGTTGATTATAGTAAATAAGATGCAGAGATGACATAATCGAAGCATTGGAAGAAGACATTTACCATAGTATCTCTTATTTGAACACATGCAGTCCTGTGCACCAATAGGGAGAGCCTTCAGTAAACCTTTGACTTCCAGCACTAGACCAATCCATATCTAGTTACACCCAGAGGTGTTCTTTACTTGGCAATATTGTTTCATGTCGCCAGCTGAGGTGTCCCAGAGCAATTAACAGTAATACGATATTGCTCAGTTGGTTTCAGGAAACCTCCGGTAGTAGCTCAGTAGTTGATCGTTGATGATCTCTTATTTCTCTTACCCCTCCTTCGTTATATTGCAGTCACAACTGTGCAACTTCTCTTTCCTTGCAGGGTTGAAAGAAGACGCACAGAAGCGCGAAAGTGGGTACTTCTCCCTGGGGAGGGCAGCGGGTGTCCGCTCATTCAATGATGACAAGCCGCCTGCTCCATTCCGCCATTTTGAGAGAGGACATCCTATCTTCGGCAGCAGAGACGTAGAGCCCAAAGACACCATCCCCTTCAGAAACCCTAATCTCGGAAAAGCCTCTGAAAGGCAAAATGATGACTATCTATTGGAAACCCAGCCTCCTGACCACTATGAAATAGTCGGCCCCCGCTCTCCGAGTCCTACTCCTTTTAAGATAGCCGAGTCTCTGGCCTCAACGGGGCGGAAAGGTTTCAGCAGTTCCTATGGTCGGGGAAACCCTTCCTCGGACGTCTCTTCCTATCATCAGTCAGGACGCTTTGAGTCCTCAAGGCAAGGCTCAGCTCTGCCATCTCGTTCCTCTTCTCCCTCGCGTGGAAACGCACCGCTTAGACGCAGTGAGCCCAACGGTTCCCCCGGCCGGCATACCTCTAATGGTGGAGGGTGGTCTCAAGGGACGGAGCCAGGATCCAGAAACTCCTTGCAAAGCCCCCACGGGCGACGTGGCGAGTCAGGAACTCTGCCAAGAAACTTTAAATCATTTGCTGGTTCGGTGAAATCCCAGACCAACACAGTTTCTGATTTTAGGAGTGCCTTGAAGAGAACTGAGGTAAGCCAGTCTTCGATTGGTCGAGGTTGTGATAGCAGATCCTCATCGCCCTCAAGGAGGGACTACAACCCTTTAGGCCAAACGTCTCTCCGCAAAACGGAAATCACCAGCAGTTCATCTCACGGACGCAGGAGGGACGCTCGTACTTCACCTCCGTCGTCTCCGTCTAGGAGATCTTCCGACCGTGAGGGTCACAGATATTCCCCACCGGGGAGAAATTACAGCTCGTCTCGCCAATCCCTCCTTCATAAATCAGAGTCTATTGCGTCTCTAAGCGGACGTAGTCACCACGGACGCTGTGGCTCCCCCATAAGAGAAGGCTATGATATTGAGAGCCAGGCTCTGCTACGCAGCCCAACCGCTAGGAACGGACTGAATGACCAAGAACATGAAAGCCCCACCGAGACCAGGCGAGGTTATGACACAAGTCCGTCGGTACTCCGCAAGACCGAATCTGTCGGTGGCAGTCGAGGTCGGGGCAGCCAGTGTTCCTCTCCTGCAAGGAGAGGCAATGAAACTCCTACTCAGCATCAACTTAGGAAAACAGTCACCAGTGGTTCTTCACACAGCCGTAGGCGAGAGAGTCGCACCTCCTCCCCTTCGAGGAGAAGCTGTGAAGCTCCTTCTCAGTCCCTGCTGCGCGAGTCTGAAGCAAACAGTTCTGCCAGAAGTCGTGAGAGCCAAAGTCTGTTGCCCTCAAGGAAAAGCTATGATGCTCCTGAGCAGCGCTCACTGCGGGAAGCAGAAACTAGCTCCTCCCTTAACGCCAAAAATCACAAAAGCCGCAGCTCCTCTCCTGCTGGAGAAGGTAGCGGTGACCAGCCGGGCTACTCGATCCTCAGACAGGTCACTAACGGAGATTCCAGCCACTCCTCTCAGAGAAAAAACACTTACCACGACTCAAAATCGGACTCCAATCGTTCGCCGCGCTCCGGCCGGGAGTCGACTCATTCCCGCCGCAGCTCCTCGTTGTCTCGCGCTGCTGCGCCCTCCAGACAGGCCCCGAATGGCCGAAAAGCAACGTTTGTCACCTTGGAAACACCCAGGAGCCCCGGCAGCAGCAGGTCCGGGGTTGGTAGACACGGCCAGGTCGATCGTTGCCCCTCCCCTAATGACAAGAGGCCCACCCGCCACGCACGGAGCCCTTCTCCTTCACCTCAGATTCAACTGAGGAAGCACACCTCCTCCCAGAGCTCCATGGAGTCTTCGGAGTCGGGTCAACTGTCGGCGGGGTCAACGGTTCGGAACAGGGAGGAGTACGCCATGTTGGCCGACGTGCCAAAGGTCAAGATGATCCCTCAGAGAGAAGCGGCGAGTCACATGGGTCGGCCTCAGAACCAGCAGCCTTCTCGGAGACAAGAGCTCTTTAAACCAGCCAGGTCAGACTTAGATGACACCACAGAGAACGTAAGAGTGGTGTTGGCGTCATAAAAGCGATATGCATATACGTTAGCCTTACATTGAGCCACGCGCAGCAACCTTTCAATAACTCTTTAATATCTCTTTCTACTTCCTGTTCAGAGAAAAACATAATAAAAGTTAACCATTCCCTAGCTGTGCTGAAGGAGGAATCTCCCTTGATCATAAATTGGAGGCGTGTGGCCAATTTTTTTAATTATTAGCATAGGTAACTGTGACTGTGCAACTGTTCTGGCACATGCTCAAAAAGGGGGGAACGTGTGTTTTCTGCATAAGGGCCATTGTATTACGTGTATTTTTGAGGTATTTAATGATGTTGATCGCAAACTCCTGATGTATAGCGAGGGGAATCCATCAGATTGAATACATTTGATCAAATCAGACACACTGAAGACCTGTGTGCCGTTTCAGCCACTCCCTGAGCAAGCATCCCTCCAGAGAGTGGGACGATACGGGGGACACTGAGAGAGACTGGCACTACGGTGGCAGTGGGCATCTATCTCGAGCTCACTCCTCTACCTCATTGCAGGTAGGCTGGTCGGGTCGGAGGAGAGTTTAATAAAGGAAGAATATTAGTTGTCTTAAAACATGTTTTATTAGAGTAGCCTTGATCAAACTAAACATTACTCTGGGAATATTACATTTATCAAAACTGGCAATACACTTATACATTGAGTTGTATTGTTGTTGTTTTTAAACTTCATAAGCAGAGAGAGAGAGAGCTGCAACAGAAGAGTGCTCTGTATAATCCATTGCAGTGGAATTGCAGCTCTGTGGTTTTCACCTCTTATATTATTTATGCATAACCACATCTTTTACATACCACCCACCACATATGAAACATACTTGTGGATGTGAAGCGCCAGAGGTTCCCATGTTTGCTCAGTCGGACATTTGATTACCTTCATAACTCCAAGCTGTTCCTCTCCAGAGGTCTGGCAGTCCAACGGCCGATGAGGGCAACCACCACAGTTCAGAACAAATGCAGGTACGTAAACAGACAGTATATTTACAGTAAATCTATGGGCTCTTTCTACATGTACGTGTAAACAACCTCTCCCCCACTGCGCCGCAGGCTGAAGTTACGGCTGATTTTCCTACCATTAATATTTGTAATGAACATAATAAAACCTGGAGCACACATGGGGTCAATGCACGTTTATTGCCCTTGCAGTCTTATTTCAATATATGGTATCTCTCTGTTACATATTTACTAGACATAGCAGCTTGTCCAGTGTTCACACAGATCCTGAGCATAACTGTAAAGATGTTATGTACTTGGCACCTTAACCTGCTGGCATATCTGCAGTAGATCTACCCTTTAACTCATGACCGCCGGCTGCTGTGTGTCCATAGACTTCACCGATACCCTGCAGGCATTTCATAAGACTGACTGAGCTTTGTCAATTGTGGTCTGCTGGGGCATGTGTTGAAATTCCTGAACTGAAACCAATAGCTACCAAGAGAGGATTTTTTTTTTGGAGGGGGGGGGGCGCCAGTTTTGTTTGAAAGACAGTTTTCAGTTTGGAAAACACTGCAAGTAAATTCGATCAGTGTGTTGAGAGGGATTGGGATATTAAGGAAGGGAGGGAGTGTCGCCTCGTGTTTACCAGCGTTACACGTTTGCGTCTTACGGTAAAACCTGTCGTGGGTGCAAACAAGCCGGAGCCGTATTGCTCCTTTGGGGTCCCCTTAAGCCCCTGGAGGTCCCCGGACTCCGGGTTCAGAACCTATAGCGCCCCACGGGGAGGTGGGCTAGGCTTGTTTTCGCAAAACGATCTTCGCGGATCCGCCCAGGAAGTGGCTGACAGAGCGAAAGAGAGAGAAAAAAAGAAAGAGAGAGCAGAGCAGAGCAGAGACAAGAAGGCAGAAGTCTAACGTTCGCTCCTCGCGACTTGTCGTAAAGTTGGGTCTTCGGTACTTCTCGGCACAAACGGGGTCTCCGCGATCCGCTCAACGGGCTTTCAGACCGGAGAGACTAACCGTTGGCGGCTTCTTTGATGCGGTTATCATCGGTTTGAATGGCGGGGTTTCATCTCACGTCGCGTAAAGTCAGTGTCCTCGGGAGAAAGTGAAGTTGTTTGTCGCTCTCCTCCCCGCGAGGTTTAGCTTAAGCTGAGGGGCGAGCTTGAAGAGTGTGAGGTAACGGTGATTTTCTTCTGTCTTTATTTTACCCTCTGGATCCGGTCGTCATGACGGTGAGTTGCACCTTGAGAGCGGTTTGGTTTTCCCCTGTCACTTCTTCCTGAATGTGTGCGTTACATTAGCATAAAACGCATCGTTTTATTAAATGAGCTGCGGCGCAGGAGGTAACTCCTTCAGTCTGTGTTTATTTTTGTTAAAAAAAGAGTAATACAAGTAAGATAACTTGGCTAGTTTGTGAACTTTTACGAATCGCATTTGTTTGACTCGAGTCACGTTTAAGCTAACGACAAGTCTGCAAACCAGCTAGCTTGAAACTGAGATGTGGTGTTGCGTGTGCAGGAGTGAGTTTATGTATAACGTGATATTGTACATTTTTGTCCCTGTCCATGTGTGGTGTAGTTTTATCTGTTTACCCTGCGTGGTTGTTTACAGTAGCAGGAAGAGTCATTATCCAGTAGCGTACTGTATGCGTCCGTTTTTACAGCCAGCTTTGGCACATGTTTACACACACACGCACACACCCACACACACAAACACACAATGCACCAAAATAATTATATAACTTGTATATACAAAAATAAAGTTACCCAGAGCTAACTGCTGTCATCACAATGAGTGCACACATGTATAATTGGGCTCTACGCCTCTTCCCATTGGTCAGAGAGCTCTAGGTAACTAAACAGAAACAAGTGGAGAGGAGAAGCATACAGAAACAAGTGGAGAGGAGAAGCATACAGTCTGTAAAGGGTGAGCCTCACCAGACAATACTCGTCTATAGTGATGGGAGACAGGAGCCAGGAAGAATGGACATTGTCTCAAACTGTCACCAGTGGTTGACCCTCTTCGCTGACCTTTTGACGCAAGCTCACTGAGCCGAGAGCACATGACAAGGAGAAGCACTGTGGCGTTAGGGTTATTCACATCAGATGCTGCCCTTTTTATTTTGGATCCTCCTGCGGCCTCGACCTCGCACGCGGGCATGTTATTGACTACTACTAGATGAACTGATTTCATTATGAAGTCTGACACATTATAGCCTTCTCCGGTGATCTTGTAGTTTGAGAAGGGATCTTATAAGATGCAACAATAAAACAAGCTTCCTCTTGTTGTAGTTATATCCAGCACCTGATGATCCAGCCATTATTGTTGATTATGATTTGTGCATATAAAGTACGTGTGTGTGCTAAAATACTCAACAATACTGAAGTCTTTTAAACTATTGCCACGTCATTCATGAATGAAAGGATATTGAAGAGGATTGCTATCGTCTTAAAATGATGTTGCTAGTTTACAGTCTATTGGAGGTCACCAGACCTTAAAATGTGGCAGATTAAAAAAGATCAGTAGCCTAGATGAAGTGGTTTTGGAAAAAGTAGCTGGTACTGTGGCCTACAAGAGCATAACTGACGCCAGAAAAGGAATATAAATACAGAAGAGGGGTTGTTAGAGATGACAAGAACAAACGGACATATTATTTGAGAGGTCGAACCGTGAGGGAGCTGAGCAAAGCGAAACACAACGGGAATTAAAGGAACGAGTAGCTGCAGTGGAGAGAAAGAAATAGATGGGAATGAGATGCCAGTCGGCGAGAGACGAGATGACGAATGCAGAAAGATTTAAATGTGTGGAATGTAAACGCTAGTGAAGAAGTGAGAGATAAGCAGTGTGGAATGTACGGTGGAAAAAAAGTGTGTAATCTTGATCTGGGATCGCCGCATCTTTAGTTACAGAACGCACGTTCCCCCCCTTCCCGTGTTTACGTCAAACGCCAAAGACGGGCCTGTTCCTGGAAATATTGCAGAGCAGCGGCGCTTGTTTTATTACATCTTCCACTGCTCCCGCCCGGCTGGAGCAGGAGACGTGCTCAATGTGTCGTAGTGCGCAACGATGTTGAGTTTGAAACCGCAACGTTACTGTAGTCGTGTTCCCAGATTCTGCAGATGCCGTGAGTTTCCCAGATATGTCCCGTCATCACAAAAGCTGCTGCTCCAGTTCCTCGTCGTTGTCCGCCTGTCTTCAGACATTTGTGCTGCACACATCCTGGACACACACTTGGTTGTTCTAGTCATTTATCACCTCACGTGTGTCTTTTCAATTGGTCGTGTCTCTAGTGTCTCTAGTCTCAGAGCACTGCTGAATGATTGCAGTGTGTATCATATTATCAAGTGCTGAAGAAGTAGGTCAGTTAGGGATCCGAATTTATTCATGCGGTCGGAGAAAAATAGTATAAAGTAAGATTATAAAGAAGCATTTAGCCACCAGTTTCAACATAACGTACAATATGAACTGGTTTATTTGTCTTGGTGGCAAAGTAGTGTGGCAGCATTGTATTGGTTACAATGATAGAAGAAACCCCAGGATGGTGCGGTAGCTGCGAATCACTTGTGTATAGATATATAATTATAGTGAGAATGCCCCACCCTTCGATATAGCTGAAATTGGTGCATGTCCTGTTTTTGTTTCACTGTCTTTCTGTTCTCTTTCTCCGTTTCCTTCCTTCAAGTTTTGTGTTTGTAAAATGTCCGCCACGCATTCAGATGAAGGTCAGTGAGCGTGTTTGCTCTTTGCCTCCGCAGCCCGACCTCCTGAACTTCAAGAAGGGATGGATGTCCAAACTGCACGACAGCGGCGAGGTAAGGCGCAGACGTCGAACTCCGCCCGGACGCCACGTCTTGGCTGATCGTTCCCGTTGTCGCGGCGCGTGTGAATGAGCTTCTCTCTTCACACGCGCCGCTGCTCAACACGACGCCGCCCTGGTCTCGCTGCTTATTCAGACCACGGCGACTCTGAGCGGCACGTAGTTTAGTTGGTTTTACCGTCTCGGATATTATCGTCGTTTGGTTTTGATGGTTGTCACATTTGAAGATGAGAGTTGCTGATCTAAGATCAGTCTTGGATTAATTGTGCTCTGCTGTGTTTCTTTAGTGGAAGAAGCATTGGTTTGTTTTGACTGACGCTGGACTGAAGTACTACAGAGACTCGTGTGCAGAGGAGGTTTGTGTTCATTCTATTAGACATGTTTGTTTTCTATGTGACATTTGTAATTGATCATAGAAAACTTGAGCGCTTTACATGTAAACAAGCGTCTTGTGTTATTTGTCTCTGTGTTTCCCGTATAGAAAGATGACTTGGACGGAGAGATTGACCTCAAGTCCTGTGTGAAGGTGTGCGAGTTTGATGTGGAGAAGAACTATGGGTTTCAGGTACAGGTGTGTATCTCTGTTACAGGTGTCGCTCACAGAGAGAGTGTGTGTGTGTGCATTCTTCATATTCTTCACTTCTTGTCCTCTTTATATCAGCCATAACCACGCCTGTCACTCTGTTTTCTCCTCCGATCTTTCTCTCCACGTCTCGCTGTCTTTCCATGTCATTCCAGCTCTGTGACATCTTTGTGTCTCCGTAACCGGTTCTCTCTTTTGTTCTGCAGACGAGAGAGGCTGCACACACGCTGTCGGCCATGACAGCCGGGATCAGGCGCAACTGGATCGAGGTTTTGAAGAAGTGCATCCGGCCCAGCAGCTCTCCAGATCTCACACAGTAATTGCTGTTGAATTTTTAAATATAAATATGAGCAACTTTAGGAGATAATCAAGGGGAAAATAATTATTTTCCTAAAATTGAAAGTTGCATCAGCTCAGAGTTTGATACGGCTAAAATATATATAAAAATACTAGTGCTAGTGAGAGAGAGAGTGCTTTCCCGTGTGCGCGCATTTAAATATTAGTTATTATATATAATATATTATTTTATCACTTATATGTAACCTTATCTTCGACCTTAATGGAGTTGAAGAGTTTCATCTTATTTTCAATCTTCGTCCTGTTTGTTTTTTTCAGGCTGACTGAGCAATCGTGTCAGATCTACTAATCACATGTTTAAATATTAAGTACCCAAAGATACTTGTTTTGATCAAAAGTTGAAGTCAAAGCTTCCTTTTTTATTGTAGTATCTTGTTTTTGCAGTTGTGGAGAGGAGTGTTTGGTGGGTGCGCCTATGTAAAGCAACGTTTCATGCTTCAGTTCTCCCAAGTTGTTTACCTTAAATTCTCCTATTTTAAGATCGTTGCCTCAGTATTCCCGTATTACTCATTTGAGGTCTTGCTGCAGCTCAGCCTCGACTAAATACACTCTGATATGATGCTGCTTCTCACTTTGCACCTGCAACTTCAGGTTTTACTCGCAGAAGAAGAATCAAAGTTTCTTAAGTTACTGGGTGCACCAATGTGTTTTGTTGTCCTAGTGACTCGCCCCCAGCTGTGAGTGTTCATGTTCCCCCTTTGTATGATTCTGATTGACTTTCATCATCCTGACTGAACTTTTTTATTTGACTAAATATGATTTAAGAGATTATCCGATAGGATAATAAGTAATAAATGCCTTGGTTTATAATGTAGGTCTTTGTTGCTCACCTTCTCTAGGTTACCTGACGGCAGCAGTGACAAGGAAAACTCCCATTCTCGCTTTCTGATGTCTTCCTGTCGGCCGTCATCACGTCATGCTGATGTAGTTCAGTCGGAGGTTTCGACCTCCACTACGACGGCTCATCGCAGGTTCGACTACGTGGAGCTGTCCCCTGTCCCGGCCTCGCCGAGCCCAGCCAGTCAGAGAGAAGCGGCAGAGGGCCAGGGGAGGGAGCACAGCCAGTGGCAGGAGGAGAGGAACACGAGCAGCCAGTGGGAGGCCGTGCTGTCCAGGAGGGGCACCAGCGGGGGCTCGAACCAGAGGCCGCGCACCGAGGATGAGATGGAGAGGAAGTGGGCGGAGTTTGAGCGCATGCCGTTAAAGGAGATGAGCTCCTTGCCGCTGATGTCATCGCGGCCTTCCAGCCAGCCAGCCAACGAGGCGCTGCAGAGGGAGGTAGTGCGTGGAGATGATTTTCCAATTTGCAAATTTACTAAAATGCAAATGAACTCATCTGTCTGGATGAAGTTAACCTTTCCTCTTCCTGCCTGTTGATGCTGTTTTTCCTGACCGGCCCTTCAGCAAAGTTTTTTCCATCTAAACCACGCAGTGGAACATCAATAGTAAAGATGTCTGACGCGGATACATCGATGAGGAAACGCTGCTGAAACTCCGGTCTCTTCTCTCTGTGTGTTGTGATGTGTGTCTTTGGTTTGATTTTATTTGCGGTCTCTTCTCATGATACGCAGGCAGCTGCACCACAAGGCTGGACCAGACTCATTTACTTAAACAGGAACTGTTAATTTCATGCTAACGAGCAACATGGATGCATTCATTCTTTAATTACACGATTATATTATCATAATGAACGCTGAATGCCTCCTTTTGTGTTCAAGCTTCGTCTGTAGCTTGATTCTAATCCGGATTTGATACGTCGGCAGTGATTAGGGTCAAAGTTCTGAGCACAAACAACTCTAAAATCCAAGAAGCGCTCGATGCCCATGGTGGCAGCGGAGCGGGAGAGATGGCGCCATGAGTCCTCAGGAAGGGGATGATGGTGGTTCTGCCTGTGATCATGTGTCGAGTGTGTGTTTGCAGTGGGGGTGTTTACAAGTCAGTGAGGGTGAATGCATTATTGCTACTGTTGCTTAAAAACAGTTGTGCCTCACATTTGGCCAAAAACCACCCCACCCAACCCACCACCACACACACACACTCACATACGTTATTCGCATAACGGTAATTTGATCAGCTTCTGTCGTTCAGTGGGCTTTACCTTCCTTCGTTTTCCTTCCTCAGGTGGCGTCACTGAGGCAGCAGCTGGAGCAACTGCAGGGAGGAGGAGGAGGAGGAGGAGGAGGAGGAGGAGGAGGAGGAGGAGGAGGAGGAGGAGGAGGAGGAGGAGGAGGAGGGCGGTGGGGTGGAGGCGTGAGGGGGGGCTGCGGCCCCGAGGCCCCCTGCGGCCGCAGCCTGGGGGCCATGGAGCGCGCTCACCGGCAGGCGATGGAGGAGCTGCAGCGGCAGCACGAGCGCCAGCTCAAGGAGCTGGAGACCGACAAGGACAAGCTACTGCTGGAGGAGACCCGCGACACGGCACGAGGTCAGCAGAAAATACACCTGTAGCCACGGATATGCATAAAACATGCTTTGGAGTGCAGATAAAGAGTGTCAACATGTTTAGCATTGGTTGGCCGCTGTTTCTCTCTCTCTCCCTCTGGGGTCCTTTAGCAAAAATCCTCCACGTGCCATTTTAACAGCCACCAGGACATCACATAGAAGTTGTGTTCAGCTTCTTTTGTCTGTGTTTCAGTAATGGAGGCTTTGAAGAAGAAGCACAAAGACGAGCTGGAGCGAGAGGTGGAGCGAGTCAAGAAGCTGAACAGCGGAGCGCTCGATTCACAGTCTTCGCGAGCCCAGCAACAGTAAGAGACTTCAGATCTGTTTCATGGTGGCGTGGTAGAGATGTACACCCAGCAAAATAAAACATGATGTCCATGCATATGAACGTGTGTACGCTTCACTTCATGTGGCCTTGAAGACGCATTCCTGGTTGCCGCCTGGCTCTGGGTCTCGGTCAGCGCCGGCCGAGGCCGGTCACTTATATGAATAGCTCTCTTGTGCTTTTAAGTGGGAGTTAGCCGGCCACAAAAGGGGGTTCTCTGCGAGATTAAAGGTGGAATTGACGGACTCCACAACCATCCAGGGTTCCCCGTTTAAGCGAGGCCATTACTGCAGCGGACACTGGGTCGTGTTAGGCGCTTGAGGAATGTGGAAGAATTTGGTCACGGATTGGTTTTCCCTTTGTGAGCTTCACGAGGCCTTTTGACGCGGCGCCGTCTCAGCCGAGGCTACTGGAACCGGCATTTTAGGGCTCGTCTGTGCTCTTTACTCTGCATTTTGTCTTCTTCCTCTGAATGCTCTTCCTCCTTTATGTGGTTCTTGGTCATGACCGGTAAATATGTTTTCAAACCGCAGTAGGAAATCCTTTGGGCATGAAAATGGAAGAAGAAAAAGCAGCCACGTACATGTTGCTCTCATTAAATGTAATACATCCTATATAATAACATGATACTTTACTCTAGAGGTATTCAGTCACAGAATAAAGGAGCCACCACTTTATGTCAGTGCATGATGTTCAAGAAAAGGATTCCTATAACTGTTTCTTGTTTCTTTGTAATTTATGCTGCTCTCACAGTAAACAGAAAGCAGGTAATGTGGATACATTCTGCAGCACGGCGGCTGTTCTTGTCATTATTTCTGCCGTTTACTCATCTGAGCATTTCTGCAGGGCAGAAACTCAGGCCTTCCAGAGAGAGCTGGCCGGACTCTCCGAGCGCTACTCTCACAAGTGTCTGGAGCTGAACCGAGCCGAGCAGAACGGCGCCGAGCGAGAGCGAGAGATCAGCCGCAAGGAGAGGGACATGGAGCAGCTGAGGAAAGAGAGCCAGGTGGGTGACCGGCCAGGTGGGTGACCGGCCAGGTACGCGCTGCACGTTGAGGTCTGAGACGATCTCACGCGACGGAAGGTTCTCCGTGGCGTCGCGGTAGCAGCTGGAATTCTGGAATGTAGTGCGACATGTTTGTGGATTGTGTGATTTTTCTAAATGTTCGACTGAGCGTCGTCATTCATGAACACAAACTATTTCCCCCCCCCGCAGGACTTAAAAGCCCGTTTGGCGGTGGAGATCAGTCGCACGCGATCCTCCACCACATACACGAGCTCAGAGAACCGCAAAGACCGGACGCCCTCTGAGCTGGAGGTAAGGGCTCTACACACTGAAAATAGACCGTGGGTGGGGGAGGGGGGGACTCGTAACTCGTAACTTCCTGAACTGACGGATGTGTGAAATATCACCCACTGCATTAGAAATCATCATGTAGATGTGCGACGCATGACCCGCAGTGTTTGTGTCACAGTAAGCTTCGGCAAACGTTGAGCAATACACTTCACCACACTATACAAGTTGTACATTTGCCTGGAGGACACTTCATCGAGGAAGAGGAGGAGGAGAAGGAGGAGCAGCAGCAGCAGCAGCAGCAGCAGCAGCAGTCACCAAGAATGAGCAAAACACATGACACTGACATGTCACAAACACAGGAGCAAACATTTAGCAGTTCATTTCTGCTTTTTACAGTTTTTTAAACGCAAACATAATGTCTCAAGAACTAGTAAATGTCCGAAAGCCTAAACTCTGTTATATAAATGTCAGAGAATGCCTCTGTGTCTATCATAAATCTGACAGAATCAGATTTTCTCTTCTAGGACTGAAGTGATAATTATGATTTACGGTAAATGTATGTTTTGTTTGTCTTTTCCTTTTTTTTTGCAGTAAATAACAGATGTCCTGTTCTGTTGTTGTCCTGCCAGGTTCTTCTCAGAGTGAAAGAAAACGAGATTGAGTACCTGAACAAGGAGATCAGCTGTCTGAGAAACGAGCTGCAGTTTCTAAACACGGTACTCTTGTTTACTCTTGTTTGTGTCAGCTGTACAAATACGGGATATCTTTAATCTACCTGTAAACCCATGATATGGAATGCTCGTCGTTGAATCTTTCAACGATGCGTACGTGTCTTCATAGCCTGGAGCTTTATGGAAAATGCAGTGCAGCTACTTTTTCTTATTTTGCGAAAATAAAGCACCGGGAAGAATCTGTGTACCTGGCTTAGTTGGCCAAAGCACCGAGGTGTGTTCCTCCTGGGATGGAACGGGAAAACCTTGCACCCAAAGAGGAGCTTCTGACAGTCGGTCTCCTCCTCTCCGCCCCGCAGGAGAAACGTCTGGCCGGTGAACGCTACGCGGAGGTGCACGAGGAACTGAGCGGGATGAAGGGCCGGAGCGAGCGAGAGATCCAGAGTCTGAAGGAGCACTTGAGGCTGGCCATGGCCGCTCTGCAGGAGGGGCAGAAGCTGGGCAACAGCCTGGACCACTGAGACCAGTGAGACCAGTGCTCTGGCAGACTTGGAGACAGGTACGTGTATCTGGTGACTTTTAGAGGCACCTATTTAAAGTATAAATTTGATTTTTTTCAGTTCTTCAAGCATTTCTTTCTGTGTGTTTCTTGTTTCTTGCAGGTGTGTCTGCACTACTGAATCAAAGAAGTACTCTGCAGCAAAGAGGAAGCGGAGGACTTGTACAGTTCGGCCTCGTGGGGACCGTGATGGTGCCTTCGTAGTTTTCAACCCTTCTGCCGACAAGCAGCGTAGAATAGCTATTAGCTGGTTTTGTTACACTGGGCCACACACATTATATAAAACTGCACTTTTTATGTTTTATTTTAGCTTTTGCTTGCTTTGAGTACAAGAATGTATGAGTGCGTATTTGGTCTGAAAACTGGAATATTCTTTGAGTGACATTTTTTATTATCAGGTATTGTAGATAGAGTTCATACTGTATGGGCTTTTTTATATATATATATATACATAAGAGCTACTGTCGTCTCAGTGTTCTTTGTTGTACAGCTTTTGAGTCATTTTATCTGTGGAAATGGCTTCTTTTTTTTAGAAATGGGACCTTATCATTTGCTGTAATTACAGTTGTATTTTATTTTTTACCTGGAAAGAAGTGAGCTTTCGTAGTGTCGTGTTTGTGAACATGAAGTCCTGAAACGTACATTGGGATTAATGCATGACAAGATGGCAAACGTTTCTAATTCCTGGCAGGCTGAATTGGAAGTCGGTCTCTGATTGTATAGCTGTTGAATGAATGTTGTCCCACATCACAGATGTCTTTATTTTTTAAACCATGTCTGAGAAGCAGGAAGTCTCCAGCTTCCAGTCCCCCCTGATCCGTGTTGATATTTGTGCCACCACTAAACAAATGACAGGTGTTTATTCAGTGAGACAATTATTTTTTATTGACAGTATGAATTGTGATAAAAATGACTTATCTACCTGCCTTTTTGAAAATATTTTGTTCATATTTAATGTACTGTAAAGCCTGTATCATCTTTATAAATTATACACATTTTTTGCAATCAATAAAATGACTTGAAACACTTCTGCATTCTTTGTTTCATTTAAATGATGTTGTATACCGCCTGGGACGACTAGACACGCATACGTGTTTAGACCGGTTAGCTGGTATAATTTAAATGACATATACATGTTATATATATATATATATATATATATATATATATATATATATATATATATATATATATATATATATATATATATATATATATATATGCGTAGTTGGTGGGTTTTCCCCTTGATTCTGTGCAGCACGGTTTCCTCCCACAACCCAATTAATAATTGGAGGTGTTGCATCGTAATTTGGTTAACCATCTAATGTAGAAAAACAACTTTTAAATTAAAATTGTTTTTAATATTATGCGTTTAATATTAATATAATATCTAATGTGCTTTTATTCAGATAAATATTTTCTTTAGATATATAATATGAAGAGCTCAAACAAACTGAATTCGTGATTAATTTGAGCTGTAGAAGTTAAGGTGATCAATAAATTGATGATAAACGGTAGTCTGACGATGTCAATTCCCGACCAAATAATTTTGAGGGCGGGGCTAAGTTCGGTCTGGTATCCAGGCTAGATAAACGGCCACCGACTCCAGTCGTCAACCCTCCGCCAGGTGGCGCCACCGGGTTTCTTAACGCGTCACCGTCGAAGAAGAAAAACCGGAAACGCTGGAACGACACAGCAATCATGGCGTCTTCAGCGGCGACCCGATCCGCGGCTGGTGCCGCTAGAGTTGTGAAACCTCTTTTTAGCCGAGACCTGGACGAAGCTAAGCGCAGGGTCCGGGAGCTGTACCGAGCCTGGTACCGAGAGGCGCCCAACACGGGTACGTCGGTCCTTTGCGACGGTTGCAGGGTGTAGTTGGTTAAAAAGCAGCGCAGCGTCAAGGTCGCGTCTGTGTGTAGGTAACGTTTACCGAGTCAACACCTGACTAACGGTTGTTATGAAAAGACTCTTCGCCTTGTAGAACCTTCGTTTGCAGATTTAGCTCATGGCAGGAGATTTGTTTAATTAAAATATTATCTTTATTTAAAGTGGACCATGTACAGTTAAAACACCACTGTACTAGATTGTAGTTTCAGCTAACTGGCATATGTAGTTCCTTGAAAACAAACAGTACAGGATAAATACACACAATCCAAAGCTACAGTACATTTACAAATACATACTATTATAAGCATTAAAACAGGGTTCGTACGGTCATGGAAAACCTGGAAACGTCACGGGATTTTAAAATGGTTATTTCCAGACCTGGAAAAGTCATGGAAAAAACTTGAATCATAAAAGTTTAGGAAAAGTCATGGACATTTGTTATCACATATTCATCTACGCCTAGTTTTGAAATAATTAATACGTTTTTTAAAGAAAGACAAAATATAAGCCGGCCTACGCTAACAATACGCACAATTTTCAAAAATGTTAATACCGAGATTTCAGTTTGGTCATGGAAATTTGATTTAAAATCCTGGAAATCCATTGGTCAAAATGTGTAAGAACCCTGTTAAAAGTAATACACACTTGAAACTAAGTATTAAAAATCATTAAAGGTAAGTAATACACACTTGTAAGTAAGTAATGAAAACCATTGCAAGTAAGTATAAAAAACATTCAAACTAAGTTTGTATTAGTATTGTCAAGTTTTCAAACAAGAAACCTTAATTAAACCAACATAAGCATCATCCACATCCCTCTCGCTATGGGAAATATAACCAATAACAGTTATTCAGGTTCCTGGGTGCAGTTGGCGTGGCTGACCCAGAGCTTCTGTTTGCATCGTTCTCCTTCTACAGTGGCGATGTACCAGTTGGACATCAGGATGTGCCAGGGAAGAGAGAAAGTGAGGGAGATGTTCGACAAAAACAAGCACATCACTGACCCCCGTGTGATAGACATGTTGGTCATCAAGGTAAAAACATCTGGACTGCATCAGCAGCTCATAGTTTCGTCTTTTGGAGTTGTTCTCAATGAAGGAAAAAGACAAGCTCACCTTTACCGTGTTGAAACATTTTCCTCGTGTATTTTGTTTAATCCGCAGGGGAAAATGGAGCTCCAGGAAACGATCCAGTTCTGGAAGCAGAAGACTCACGTGATGCGCTACTTTAACGAGACCGAGGAGCCCCGCGCCACCGACTTCCTGTCCAAATTCTACGGGGGTAACGGCCCATGAACTGACCTGACCCCCCTTTGCTTGTCCTGTGACAGTTGATCTCCTTTACTGTAAATAAACACTTATCTCTCACAACAATTGTCTTTTATTCAGACGTTTTATTGGGATTATCCTAAACAAGTGACGGCTCAACCAGAAACACACTAACTCGAGTGTTGTGAACAGTTTGTTGTCACAAGACAGTTGATGAATAGAAAACGGCTCGTATTGAAGATATTCACTATGTCTTTTGGTTATTGGGAGTAGCGGTTTGAATCTATTTTGAAGAGATGTCGCTGTTTAAACCTCCAAACTAAAACTATGGACGGAAACGCTGCATACCTAAGAACAAAAAACGTAAGATTTACTGTCTTGGATGAACTATTCCTTTTAGGATGGAAATAATTGCATTATTCTGGGAACCACAGAATCCTGCATTGAACACCGCCCACCTACAAACTAAAACTATATGGAAACTCCATCTGCATGTGTATATTTATGTGTACCTGTGTTGGGATTTTATCCATTTCTTGTTAATATTGTTAATCATTCAAAGAAGTGTTTAACATCGCCTTCATACATTTAGACGTACGGCTGTCGGCTGCTTTACAATAGCTGGTTCAGGGTTTGAGTCGTGCACACAGTACTGTACAGAGTTCTGCTGGACTATCAACAACAAGCCTGAATTCAGTCAATTCTAATAATTCTTATTTGCAGACTGTCTATAAACAGAAACAACTTGAGACGATGAAATAAAGGACACACACACACAGTAAGAATTGCTTTTCATACTTTTATTGGCGATGTGTGAAGTGGCAGCTTTACAGTTTGGTAATAATCATCTTGAGCAGCATTTCACAACAAATTAAGCGAGAAGGTTCAAAACATTGCAACAATTCAATAAATACTGTACAGCATTACATATTTACAGACCCCCTGTGTGTGTGTATATATATATATATATATATATATATATATATTTTAACCAAATGAAGCCACACTCACACGGGCCATGGAAGCGTTACGAGTGCTGAGTCCTGTAAACACATCGTACCGAAGCATCACGTTCCTCTTTGCATCAAGTCCAAACGATCGTCAGCATCCGATGAAATATTAAAGACCCCCCCCACCCCCCAAAATACAAGTTAAATAAACATTCTACAAACATTGTAAAGCAATAAAAACACAACCAGCCTACAAATAATCTTTGTACAGAGCAGAAGTCAAAATCCAAACTCTGAACCCGACCAGATGTGTCGATACAGCTGTGGAGGACTTTCCACTGGGCCTCCGTCCCCTTCCGGCGGCTCCTCACTGAACAACAGAACAGATGAGACGCATCGGTCAGACTGACCCGCGGCACTCAGACAATGTCACTACGTACGTGTGTGTGTGTGTGTGTCTCACCTGGTTCTTAAAGGACAACCCCCTGAAGAACTTGTTGACCTCGAACACGCCGGGCTTGACGGCTGCCCCGGGTTTGTTGTCCAGTCGGACTATCCGCCCCTCGCCGATGGCCGCTCTGAGGCTCACGCTCTTGACGATCCGGGCGCGGGGCTCGGAGTGGGGCGTGGGCCGCGAGGACACGGTGACGTAGGATGCGTCCTTCTGGCGCTCCTCGTAACTCACTGTCGGACACAAAGCAGGAGGCCGGAGTCTTTTCTCTACTCGTCTACTCAAATAGTTTTCGACGCAGCTTTAGTGATCAGACTTTGGGGCAGTGACTGCCCCCCTCCCCCTACAGGGTTCTGTAAACTCTCACCTGCGGAGGTGACGGCGGTGTCCGTGGTGCTGGTGAGCTCCAGCAGGACGGTGGGGTACCCAGGGTGCAACAGGAAGAGCTTCCTGATGAGCGGCTCCGCTGCAGTGACGCCCGGAGACACCTAGACGAGGCAGCGTGGACGGGTGAGGAGTTCATTAAGGTCCCAGAGGGGTCAGGGTCAAAGATCCTGTTTCTCTGGTGTACAATATGTCCTCCGCGGTGGACTTACGGTTGCCTCGGTAACATTCTTCCGCGCTTTGATTGGGTCTCTGGCCCAGAAGAGGAACGCTGACTGGCCGGTGGAGGTGGAGATTGCGGAGGTTTCCAAAACCAGATGGGGACACATGAACTCCGCCGACCAGAGAAGACGTCCATCTGCTCCGTCAACAACCAGCGCCTGAGGGACCAGGAGACATGAGGGGCGGCATTTTCCGTCTACTTTAATATTCCCAGATTAAAAATCTAATATTTCCACTGATGCGCGCAAGGACAGTTTTACCTTCATGACGCCGTTCGCTGAATGCTGAACGAAAAGATCCAGGATGCCGTCATTGTTGAAGTGTCCTGGGACCGGTTGGCTGCGACAGGACAATAAATAGTTTAGGAGAGATGTACCGTACACTCCCAAACCTGCGGCTCTGTATTCATATTTCATCATCATAGTCCTCCGGGTGGCCTTCACCTGTGATTGGACGTCATGTTGAAGGTCCAGTCTTTCCGCAGGTCTTTCTGCCGGAGCACCGACAGCTTGCCGGGGCCGTACACCAGCACCCAGTCACTCCGGGTGGAGTTGAGGTCAGACGCCGTGTCCAGGCTGTTGTGGTTGTTGCCCAAGCCGGCCACCAGAGGGAGCAGGTACTCCACCCGCTCAGACCCCCTGGAACCGTGTGATTGAATTAGGGGGACATGACATCACCACAAAATCTAATCCACGTGATGAAGGTTAGAATGCACCCATCTGTGTCTGTGTGTGTGTGTGTGTGTGTGTGTGTGACATTTGTAAATGTATGTAACTTCCCACAAACATGCTAAAAGCACAATTGCATTTTATGTTATTATGTATATGTTCCGTCTTTATATACAGAAAAAAGTAACCTGTTAATCCGTTTACGGGAGCCGCCCTTTGTTGTGTGCCTGAGTCCTACCTGTAGACGTGTATGAAGGAGGTGGAGTTGGATTTCTTGAGTCCCTCCCACCCCGGATCCTTCCTCCTGAGGGCCTGAGTTATGGGCATCGTGCCAATGGCTCGGATGTAGATGTCATGCAGGGAGATGGCCTCGACATTACCTGAGCGAGAGGAGGGGGGAGGAGGAGAAAAACAACATAAAGTCTCATCGACCTGCAGCTCAAATGGTTTCCAGGTCGATGAACTCGACATCAGGGTGGAGGCGGCGAGACGCTGAACGCCAGCTGTCGGCAGAAGACTACAAGCCCCGCCCCCACACCCCACCCACTCCAAGAATGATCTTAAGCTGAACAAGTGTGACTGTCGCTTTAAAAGACAATGGGACCGTCCTGACCCCAGTGACCTCATCATTATTGCTGTGCTCCTTTCACAGAGTCACGCACCCCGTATTTAAACGTGGCGATAAACAGTTCAGATTCACATGTTTCCGTTCGTTCCCTCACAGCTGAACAAACAGCTCACATGCCGACTGTAGATGTGTACGCAAGGCGGTGTGCTCCCTTTACCCAGTCCGAACAGGATGTAGTACGCCCCCTGCTGGGTCTCGTGCAGCAGAGGACCGATCAGCTTTCCTTGCCCGGTGAGGTTGAAAGGCACGGCGCGTCCGAGCTTCGCCCCCGTCCGCCCGGAGAACAACGTCAGGCAGAGGTCCAGCGCCTGGGAAACAAGGAGGGAGGGGGCGTGGTCACCGAGGTGACCTTCATCTCATGATCACGTAAAGAGGGAGGCGGCTTCACAGCCATACCTCCTCGTCCGCAGGCAGGGTGGCTATCAGCAGATCGGGCACCGAGTCGCCCTGGAGGTCCGGAAGTAACACCGCCTGGGACTCGATGTTCCTCAGCACGACCGACCACAACGTCTTCCCTGGGGAAGGAAAGGAATCAACGAGGCGGGAACGAGGAAACGAGGAAAGAACAAACACTACGCGGCTTATAGAGGCGCAGGTTACTGTCGTGCAGGGGTGTTTATTGGATTTAAAGAAGGGGGGGCTAAGCCCCATGGGGAGTGGTGCGACTGGGTATGTTATTAAATGTCACGTTATATTTTAATACCTGCAAATAATAATTAAGTCTTCCATCGAGACCGCTTTTTTATTTACATTTCATCACACCAGCTTCACCGATTGTATAGACAGAGTATAAACGGCTGTTGGCTATTTATTTTATTTTCCACAGAGGAAGGATCGGGGAAGGTCCTGGCTCCACGAGGCATCTCGCGAAGTAAGCGAGTCACCTCAGCAGACAGACCTATGCCCTTTCAAAAATTCTTCTCGTTATGTTTACGAGGACACGGGCGTCACCCCGCGTCGTTATTTTCCTTACTCATCAGTTTAAGGCATAACCAGTCAACTGTCGAAGAAGGGTATAGTCACCGTGTGCAGGTGTTCTTGCTCAGGGTGCAACCCGCTGGTGGCTGGCCCATAGGGGGCCGCGGGGCCACACCCACTTTGAGCCAAATTAAAATAATAAAATATAAATGCGTGTTTGATACTTTATTTTTGCATTGATTGATACTGGGGTGTTTATATTGGAAGACCCTGCCAAAAACCTCAACAGTAAAAGAGGTCTCTAGAGGCGGTCTATAATCGCCACTTCCTGTCGCCTCCTGACCTGAGGAGCCGTTGACCGCCACGAGGATGGACTTCCCCACGAGGAGGACCACGGGGGCCGGCTGGGTGACGTCCTGCAGGCCGCACTGGATGTACATCACGGACTCCCGCATGACTTTCCTCCACAGCACCTGGCCGCTGACCGCAGACAGGGCCACGGCGCTGTAGACTGGTCAGGGGTTAGAGAGAGAGAGAGAGAGAGAAAGGGAGAGAGAGAGAGAGAGGGAGGGAGGGAGAGAGAGAGAGAGAGAGACGACTGGTCAACGAACTGGGAGAGCATTCACAAAAAGAAAGAAGAAGACATGATGAAGGAGGAGATGTCAACGTGGGGGGCCATGGGGGGGGGGGGGTACTCCTCCCGTACTCTTGTTGGGCCGCGTGTCGTTGGTCCATTCGGTGACGGCCAGCAACACGTCCTCCACCGAGTCGCCATCCACGTCCCACAGCGCCAGCGCGGGCGGTGTGACCCCTGGACGTAGAAACACGAGGGGTTACGTTTAATGGCCGAGTTTGTATTTAAATATATATATTTAAAAACCCTCATGTGTGGATTAAAGGTTGCGTGTGTTGCTGAAGCAGAGCAGGTGGCGGGCGGAGCGGCGCTCTCTTTACCTCCGGCGTCTCCCAGCGCTCTCTCCCACTGCCGCCTCCTTCCCAGCGCTCCCTTCTGGCACGGGATCAGGAACGCACACAGCAGCACGAGCAGCGCGGCGCACACCAGCGGCACCATGAAGACCGCGCTGCGGACGGCGGTCTTCATCCTCAGCCTCTTTTTCTCCGCGTCGTCGCCGTGGACCCCCAGACCAGATCCCCCCGGGGGGGCCGCCGGGCCGCCTCTGTCCTCTCCGCCGCGGTCCCTCGCCCCCGGGTCCCGGGGACTCCAGTACTGCGTGCCCTTGGCGTTGTCTCGCTCCAGCCGGGATTTGCTGGGCAGATGTTCTCTCCATTCGTCCTCTTCCTCCTCCTCGTCCTCCGGCGCCTCGTCGACGGACCCCACGAGCCGCCCCGATCGGCCTCCCCGCGGATTCGAGGAGCCCGCGCCGAGGCCATTTCGGGGGTAGTTGAGCACGAGGTCATCCTCTTCGCTCTCGTCCTCGCTGTCGGCCTGAGTGAGAGGGTCGTACTCGCCGAGCTCCGAGCCCTTCTTCCCTGCGGGGACACATCGTTCACGCATAATAACTTGTATATTATTTCACAACACTGATGCATTGTGGATACATCCTTCTTTCACTCCTTTAGATGTCGCTAAGGGTCTTAATCTCTACTACCCTATTTAATTTAATTACCACATTAAACATGGTTTAATTACCACATTAAACAATGGTCAGGGTGGCATTAACACATAACTACACACATTGATATACTTTGTTTATTTTAGAGGTAATATTAAGAATAAAGTTATCTCATATGGAGTGTGTCAATACTCAATAACACTACAACTACTGTTTGTTATAACACATCGTAAAACGTGCTTCACGCGGGTGTTTACTCTCCTGAGCCGCTCGGTGTGTCGGTGTTAGCTCCAGCTAGCTGCCGGTGTTACGGTTTAACAGGCGACCGTGTTAACTGGCGACTTTTCATCCCAACGCGTCCGTTGTCGAAAAATAGGATAGAGAAAATGTGTAGCTGTCCTCGTGAATGCCTCTTGGTTTAATTGTGTAATACAGTGTCAAACACTTTACACGATCATATGTACTATACAAATGAAACAATGCGGCCTTCACGAGGGCAGCTACGTGTTCTCTTCCTATTTTCAACAGCTGTCTGTAACTACGACAACGACGGACGCGTTCGGTTCAAAGTCAGCAGGTAACACGGTCGCTTCTTAAACCGTAACACCGGTCAGGCAGATGTCAGCACACTGCTCCGGTACACCGACATCTTTCATTACGAATATTGGGAAACACGTCCATAAATCTGGGCTGGAGATCATGCACACTGCGCGTGTGCGTGTACGTGTGCATCAAATTAATCAACCGCTCCGACCGTTGGAGAGCCGAGGAGCACGAGAGGATCGTCACAAATGTAAGCCTAGTTTATGCTTCTCCGCGCGTCGCGCCGCGTTGACGCTGACCCGACGCTGACCCTACGCTGAGCCTACATTTTTAAAAGTTATCGTGGACCGGTAGCAACAATGGACCAAACAGAAGACTGTGGCCGGAAGAAAAAGCACGGATTCGGCTATAATCCATGAAACCACACAGCCACACACCCCTGGCGACGTGACGGTGAATCGCAGAGCAACGCGTCCCTCAACGCAGAACTTCGAGCGCTCAAGGTCCGCGGCGCGTCGACGCGGCGCGACGCGCCGGAGAAGCGTAAACTAGTAACGCTACATATTCCTGACTGATACACTGTGAAGTAAATGATCTGCCGTCTGTTGGTCTGTCGGTCTGTCGGTCTGTCGGTGGGTCGGTACGTAGGTCTGTCGGTCTAGCGCATCTTACCGGGTAATTTGAGGGCACGGGACAGAGCTGCAGCCATTTCTCCTTCAGCGGGTCCGAGAGACGAGCGACGTGAGGCAGCGTTGATGAACAGCTTGAGGATCACAGAGCCGGCAGGTTGGATCTGCTCGTGCCCAACTGCATGCTGGGACTTTGAGTTCTCTGTGCAGTACTGCGCGACCGGTCTTTGATTCACAATAACATAACGTTCGTACAAAATAAACAGACCAAGGCCCAATATATTATATTTAGGATTATTTGTTTAAACTACACACACACATATATATATATATATATATATATATATATATATATATATATATATATATATATATATATATATATATATATATATACTGTGGGGGAGGGGGGGGAGTATTTAGTCAGCCACCAAGTGTGCAAGTTCTCCCACTTAAAAAGATGAGAGAGGCCTGTAATTGTCATCATAGGTAAACCTCAACTATGAGAGAAAACATGAGAAAAAAAATCCAGAAAATCACTTTGTCTGATTTTTAAGGAATGAATTGGTAAATTCCTGGGTAAAATAAGTATTTGGTCAATAACAAAAGTTCATCTGAATCCTTTGTTATCTACCCTTTGTTGGCAATGACAGAGGTCAAACGTTTTCTGCAAGACTTCACAAGCTTTCCACACACTGCTGCAGGTATTTTGGCCCATTCCTCCATGCAGATCTCCTCTAGAGCAGTGATGTCTCTGGGCAACACAGACGTTCAACTCCCTCCACAGATTGTCTATGGGGTTGAGATCTGGAGACTGGCTAGGCCACTCCAGGACCTTGAGATGCTTCTTCTGAAGCCACTCCTTCACTGCCCGGCGGTGTGTGAGGGATCACTGTCCTGCTGACAGACCCAGTCACGGTTCATCTTCTGTGCCCTTCTGATGGAAGGAGGGTTTCACTCAGAATCTCACGATACACGGCCCCATTCATTCTTTCCTTTACATGGATCAGTCTTACATGGATCAGTCGTCCTGGGCCCCTTGCAGAAGAACAGCTCCAAAGCACAATGTCTCCACCCCCATGCTTCACTGTAGCTATGGTGTTCTTTGGATGCAGCTCAGCATCCTTCCTCCTCCAAACACGACGAGTTCAGTTTTTATCAAAAAGTTATATTTTGGTTTCATCTGACCATAACACATTCTCCCAATCCTCTTCTGGATCATCCAGATGCTCTCTAGCGAACTCCAGATGGGCTTGGACATGTCCTCTGGCCCTGCAGGGTTTGAGTCCCTGGCGGCGTGGTTTGTAACTGATGGTAGCCGTGGTTACCGTGGTCCCATGCAGGTCATTCACTATAGGTCCCCCCTTGTGCTTCTGGGAGTTGTGTTCACCATTCTTGTGATCATCTTGACCCCACGGGGGGAGATCTTGCGTGGAGCACCAGATCAACGGAGACTATCAGTGGTCTTGTATGTCTTCTATTTTCTAATAATTGCTCCCACAGTTGATTTCTTCACACCGAGCTGCTGATCTGTTGCAGGTCCAGTCTTCCCAGCCTGGTGCAGGTCTACCATTTTGTTTCTCGAGTCCTCTGACAGCTCTTTGGTCTTGGCCATAGTGGAGTTTGGAGTGTGACTGTTTGAGGTTGTGGACAGGCGTCTTTTATACTGATATCGAGTTCAAATACGTTCCATTAATACAGGTAACGAGTGGAGGACAGAGGAGCCTCTTAAAAAATAAGTTACAGGTCTGTGAGAGCCATACATCTTGCTTGTTTGTTAATGACCAAATACATATTTTACCAAGGAATTTACCAATAAATTCTTTAAAAATCAGACAAAGTGATTTTCTGATTTTTTTCTTCTTCTTATCTTGTCTCTCATAGTCGAGGTTTAGCTATGGTGGTACAGGCCTCTCATCTTTTCAAGTGGGAGAACTTGCACAATTGGTGGCTGACTAAATACTTTTTCCCCCACTGTATGTGTATATATATATATATATATATACAATTAATATTTAAATCAATTAACATATATAATTGTTATTTCAAGCTTCAAATAGTAGTTCCGCCAAGCAACAAAATAAACAGTCCTGCAAAATATATATATATATATATATATATAATTGATATTTCAATCAATTATATATATAATTGATTGAAATTTGAAAGTTGTTCTGCCCAGTAAACAAAAAAACTATTGTGTGATGCTTGTACTCTATTAATAACGTCATATTATTTTATAACAGAGGCAAATAATAGTGTAACCACCATTTAGACCTTTCACCTCTTGTACATATAGTGGCATCATGTTCCACCACTAAGGACTCTTTGTCGCTATTGTATATATTTTATTTTCCACAAAGGAAGGATCGGGGAAGGTCCTGGCTCCACGAGGCATCTCGCGAAGTAAGCGAGTCACCTCAGCAGACAGACCTATGCCCTTTCAAAAATTCTTCTCGTTATGTTTACGAGGACACGGGCGTCACCCCGCGTCGTTATTTTCCTTACTCATCAGTTTAAGGCATAACCAGTCAACTGTCGAAGAAGGGTATAGTCACCGTGTGCAGGTGTTCTTACTCAGGGTGCAAACTATACCTCGCCGGCCGAAATTTGATTTCGTTTAAATCAGCAGTTAGCAATATTTAGGGTAATAAGTTGTACACATAAAGTGTAAAACGGTGTTTTAAATATCTTAAACTATGTTTATTGCATAAAACCTGAATATGTATGTGCTTACATTTCGCGCAAAGGCTCATGGGCCGCCGCATGTGTCTCCTACATATTTTTGACAAAAGTAATCGATTGCAGATATGTGTATATTAACTGAGCAGTTGTTACGTATGTAATAATTATACCAGTACATTGTAACAATACATATACATTCTTGTTTTACTTTAAAGCCCGTGGTTTACACCTATTGCTATTAAACGATCTAATAATGCTTCCGACGGACAGTTTGCCTTCTGACCCAAATCGTCTTCCGTAGCCTTTGCTAAAAAGTTCTCGTTTGCGCACGCGCAGTGATTCAGTGTGAGAAAATGGCAGACGTCTCTTTGGATGAAGTGATACGACAGCGCGGTATTAATCTCAAGGCACCAGCTAAACGGTATTTAAACTACTAACGTACGGACGGGCTTTGTCTTCAACCACTCTTCGTGACTTTTCTAAACGCATAACGTGAATTGAGAACTGGTTGTAGCTGACGGTAGTTCGTTACCGTAAGCTAATGTTAGCACATTACAGCCAATAAGGCTAGGCTACGCTGTGTGTATTAGCTGTAGTTAGCTGTAAGGCCTTTTACGAGTGAAGCCGTTCGCCGTTGAATTTTAAAAACTGAGGATATTTACTCAGTCAGAATCTGTTTCTAACCAAACGCATATGTAATAGTTGTGACCACGCTTACGTACGTAGAGCTGTAACCAGTCTGCTATTGTTTGTAACTTCACTCGCAGGCTCCGTTAGCCAGCATGCTAATATTTATGTTGGCAGCAAAGCAGCTTTAAACTAAATGAATAACTGTGATTGCTGGATGCGACGGGCGAAACTAGTTCAGACCAAAGTTGAAAACGTCTTAACATTGATCCTCAGAAAGCGTAAAAGAAATGATTATGTTCTCGTATTGTCTGTTCAAATAGCACGGCCCCAGTCTTGCAATGGCCCAGCCATTATATACATTCCCCCTTTTAAGTTACTGTGTGGACAAATAATCATCATATCATTTTACTTACTTGGTATTTAACACTTGTATTTTTAATCATTTTAAAATGTGGACAGTACCACTCTGTTCAGGGCAGGATAGTACATTTACATATTTTTTAGGTGGACATGTTTGCCCCCACTTACTGAAACTCAGTGGCATTTAAATTGGGGGAGGGGGGGATTTTTTTTAACAGATCGGGTCGGGATGTTATTATGGGGGCATTGTTTTGCCCCTCCTAGTGATATCGGGGGCAACATTATATTTCTTGGGGGCAGTTTTGCCCTTTGTCCGTGTGTATTTTCTGACCCTGGTTCAGAGTCCTGAAAGCTGTTGCCATACAATTGATGAACTTAAAGAAACTTATTTCTCTTTCAGACCAATGTTCGGACGAGGTGCCGGCGTGCTTAAAGAAACTCCCACTTCTTTCAGACCCATGTTCGGACGGGGAGCCGGAGTCAGTAAGAGTTTTGACGCTCGGCAGAAGATCGGGACCAATGACGTCAGACAGCGGCTTGGAGCAGGTAAACACATCATCCACTCTGCCAACTGATCAGGACGCTTTGTGTTTTAATACTAAATGTATACCTAAATCTTCTGCCTTGTCTTCCCTCAGGTTTTCAAGTTAAAGATGCTAGAGAGAAGATTGGTCAAAAGGATGCTCGTTTTAAAATTCGGGGCAGGGGTGGAGCCGGTGGCGTGCAGGATGCCCGCCAGATGATCAATTCGCGCAAGCAGGTGCAGAATCAGTTCAGCCTCCCTGCGCAGACCACGCTAACGATGGCAGCGCCACACCATCTGCAGGGCCAGACACTTGTGCCACAGATACAGATCCAAGCCGGCAACAATCTTGCCAACGTGAACTCACGGCAGTTTAACCCTAATGTACAAGGACTGAGTGCAAGGGGCGGCGCAGTGCCACAGCTAAGCAATAATAAGAGAATGATGGATGCTCGTGATAGGCTGAGCCTCAAGAGGAGCATCGGAGGGACACAGACGCAGTCGGCTGTTGCACCACCTCTAAAAATAACCAAGACCATCCAGGTGAGGGAAATAGAAGTTGCTTGGTTCTGCATGTGCTATCTAAACACATTAACCTGCCTACTGTAATGATTGATATTGTTTTTTACAGCAACGTCCAGGAACACTCGGGATGTCAACTGGAATACGTGGAATCCCAATGGTAGAGCTGATTTGTGTTGATGAAAATATTCCAATCCGTCCTTTGTATACAAGCCAAGATTTGTAAAACCTGTTATTAAAATAGGTTTTTTTTTTTCTCCCACAGCTTCTCTCAAATGAGCACGACGGCGCCCACAATAAACACATAAAGATCACTACAGCCAATAACATGCTAAAGTCACGGGTAAGCGCCGCTTCATGACGCCTCGCCGTACCTTCGGTCCGGATCGAGACGGAAACTCGTCATTATTTTATTGTTCATTCAGTTTCAGTTTCCCTGCATTCAATGAATCTCTTCCTTTCCACTCCAGCCCGGTTCATTAGGCTCCACATTCTCTATGTCCGGCCCGATCACCAAGGTGGTTAAGAATGATGCCTACACAGCCCCACGTCCTGCTGCCCCCGCAGCCCCCACCCGGCCCAACAGCAGCATGGCTGCTAACCGGGCCTCCGCTGCAGCCCTACAACCCGTCTCCAGGACTCTCCAGCAACGCACAGCGGCTCCCAGCACAGCGGCTCCTCCTCCCCTGCAGGTAAAAGCTTCCTTCTTGTGTTTGTACTGTAGCTCAGGATGCACACCTCCTCTGCCTTTGTAGCCCGTCTACACCTAATATTATGAATATTACATTTTTGTTTGCGTTCACACTGAATGTACTAAGTTGGTAACTTGTCATATTTAGCCTACTCATGAAATCCAAGCAAGTAACGTTTTTTTTTAATAAACGGCAGTTATTTGGGATTGGGAGCTGTTCATTGATTCGGGATTGTTCAACTAGTTATTGCAAACATCACAATACATATGAGATGTGCATGGTTTTAAAATATTTATTTATTTGACCTAATTATGTTTTTCCACGCTGGGAGCTCAATTCTTTCCCCTTCTTGGCTTTTACGTCCATTATTCTTCCCTTCTCCTGAACTCTTAAAGTCTATTTGTTGTTTACCCCAGTAACTCTATTTAGGATCTAATGTAAGTACACATCTGTTTCCTTGGTTCCTTAACACAACGTCGCTTTTATAGGATGGCGTTTGAAGTGAAAACCTCATTTAGTTTTTGTCAGCTGACTCCGTTGTGAGGACACGAGGGCAATAGCTGTAACTTTAATGATTTGAAAACATGGATGAACAATGTTGGGCTTCAAATGTTAATGTTGTTTTCATTTCATAGAGCTGATCATGTGGTGTTGTTCTTTCCAGCCTACTTTCAGTCCCTTGGAGGGGACCAAAATAACGGTGAACAACCTGCACCCCCGAGTCACTGAGGAGGACATAGTTGTGAGTAAATCACACTGATTGCAAATAACATTTGGCAATGTTTTATATTCACCGTGCGCTATGATGACTGTGTGCACTTGTGCGCCCCGCCCATTTGTCCACAGGAACTGTTCTGTGTGTGCGGGGCCTTGAAGCGAGCGCGTCTGGTGAAGGTGGGCGTGGCTGAAGTGGTGTTTGTGCGTAAAGAGGACGCTGTGAGCGCGTACACGAAGTACAACAACCGCTGCCTGGACGGTGAGTGCCGGTAGCAAGGACGCACACGTCAAAACCTCTCTGGCTTCTGGGCTCTGGCCTCTGTTTAGCATGCAGGTTAATGACCAGCAGGGAGTTTGCTGGTTAGAGCCATCACTGTGGAACTGAAGGATAGCCCAGTTGGATGTATTTAGTACCACGTATTGGTAGAGTTTGTGTTTTTCTTATCTTTTTGTCCTCCCACAGGGCAACCCATGAAGTGTAACCTTCATATTCAGGGTAATGTCATCACTTCGGATCAGCCCATTCTACTGTAAGTAATGACTGTTGTTGAATGTGTTTACTTTATTTCACTCCAGCTGTTATGTCACCCTACTGACTGAAATTCATGTCGACCATTTACTTATTTTTAGGTATAAAGAATGACAATGTCTCTATTCGATTCGACAATACTTTTATCATTGTCCAACTTAAATGAGCATGTGTGTGTTTTACAACTATTCAGTGTGACATCGAGCTGCCTTTGATGAAGCCATTGCTCAAAGATGACATTTTGTGATTGGATTATTCAGTCTAAGTAATGGATCTAGAAGGGTAGTAATGAACTTAATTTGAAGTAATTTAGTTTAGCTTCCCTTAGACGTTGGAATATACAATATGATAGGATATGCAGACGTCCTGAAAGAGACGTGGGACCCTGCATGTTGTTGTATTCCTTTGTCATCTTGAGAGATATTTTCCCTGTGACTCAACAGGAGGCTCAGTGACACTCCCGGCGCAAGCGGCGGCACAAAGAAAGACGGTCTGCCCCCCTCCTTGTCCCGCCCCCTCGGCCAGCGAGCCTCCTCTCAGCCCACTCCAGAAGTGGACCCTCAGACGATCCTCAAAGCTTTGTTCAAGTCCACCACACAGTCCACCTCCACCACTGAGCCGCCCAGCTCACAGGCCACCGCCTTTAGCATCAAGATATAGGTTGTGTCTCGTGTGAATACACCGTCTGTCGTCTGTTTATAAACATATTGCTACATTCTCCGTGTTCACATGCAAACTGCGCCGTTTCATCTCAACAGCGGGCAGCCCTACGTTCTCTCATAAGAAACTGATTTTTACACATTTGATATACACGGCTTCTCTGAAGTGTTCTCGGTTTTACGTCATCTAATTGGTAACCTGTTTTCCTGATATGGACTAGTGGAAGGAAATGTGATGTGATTTGTTGTTTTAATCTAATGTGGTGGCGGACGCCAAATCAAACTGGATGTGTAGGTTTTTTTTCGGTCAGTTCAGTTCAATTTTGTTGGGTTTTATTACTTTTTTAATACTTTACTTTACAGTTTATTTCCACCCACCCTTGCGTCCCACCTCAAAAAAATGGGAATGGAAAATAATCTATAAAAAGAACTACAGACAGATACTGAGAAGCGTTATCATTGAGAGAAACATTCTGTTTACGACTCTGTATTACCACCCACATGTGTGCTGTTATGTTGCATGTGCCTCTTTTTTTGCATTTTTTTATGTGGCCATAGAACTAAATTGGAGTATAGACCAAACTCAAAGTAGAAACTATCGGATAAGGCAGGACGATGATGTATATTCTACGTAACTTCAACCTGAAAAGAGGTATTTCTCTCTAAAATGGCCGAAATTACTTGGGTGAGTAAACCGGGGACTGACCGCAAATAATGCCACAATTTCAATGTCATATTACGTTGATATTTAGTTTTACCATCCTTTGGCAACCAGAATCTTGTGTACTCTATATGCGACTGTTTTTACTTGGTTGTTTGACTTTGAAGCAGTACATGTGTAATTCTTCCCTAGTATACATTGCACCTGATTTATGTTCAAAGACTGTAAATTACTTTGTTTTCTGAATCAGTCGAGAGACCAGAGCGGTCAGATCTGTCTGTGAAACGTTGCCATTAAATATTTAGCTTTGTAGATGTTGTCTGACTCGTCTTTCCTGCCCGCCATGTAATCATGATCCATAATGAAATCACACATCTTTGAACTCTTTTCACCCGTATTCTAACTTTCAGATGCCTGTTTTTCTTGACCATAGCCATGAAATAGAGGTTGCTACTCGCCTTGTAGACGAGTCCAATTTATAACTAAAACCCAACAAGCACAAGTCATACAATTATTGTTGTAGCTGTAAACTTCACAAATCAATCAAAACAAATGTGGATTTACCTTTTATTTTTGGTTGTGTTAACATTTTGTTGGGGATCTATGTAGCACAAACAAAGAAATAACAATTCTTGAAATCTCACTGGTAAAATATATATAATGTTTAAACAAATTATATACGTTCATGCATTTATTTGTATTAAAACAAAGACATATCGCGTCCTTGTTTTGTGATGTACTTCCGGTGTGAAAGGTCACATCAAAATGGCGCCGTCCAAGAAGAAACATGCCAGCAGCCAGCCTTGTATTATTCCAGGAGGATACACGGGTAAATAACTTGACAACATTACGAATATTCATTCCAGCTTGTGGCTCACATGCGGACTTATCGTCGGACATATTTTGTTATTTGTGGTTTTACACGAGGGGGTCACTGACCGGCAGCCCCTCGCGCTCGTGGGTTGCCGACTGACGTAAACCACTGTACCGAGCGTCGTGTCGGCTGTGGGCTGATAGTCTCTCCCCTGTGTCTGCTCGCAGAGCTGACTTTACAGTTTAGATCCGACAGCGCCGCTCAGCACAAGCTGTACCTGAAAGAGCACAAAGTGCGCGCGGAGAAGAGCTCCCACAGGCCGCTGGACCGGACCTTGTTCGTGCTCAACGTGCCCCCGTACTGCTCGGAGGTACAGTAGCTACGGCCAGCTCGCCTGGTGAGGACGATTGCCCGGTGGTGACGTCACCCGTGTTAATCATCCGTCATGTTTTTGGGGTGGGTCTCAGGGTGTCGTCAAGGAGCTGTTCTCTCGGTTCGGCTGCGTTCAGTCCGTGGAGCTGAGGGACCAGCCGGGCTCCTCCCAGGAGTCTGGACCCGCACTGTCCCGGCTCTTCAAGCCCGTGAAGAAACAGGTGAGCCCACCTGTCCCTTGCACTCGTTATTATGTGCCGTCTTATTCCAGTGAAGTCATTAATCTCACCTCTCGTGTCTGTGGCGGTCCCCCCTCTCCCCCTGCAGGGCTTCAAAGTGGGCTACGTGGTGTTCCAGACCGCTTCCAGTTTATCTGCAGCCAAAGCCCACCCGCGTGAAGAGCCTCTGGTGGTCTGCACGGAGGAGCGCCAAGTGAAGACCGGCTCGCAGAGTGAGAGATGCCGCAGTGATGCGTTCAGCATGTGAGCCAGATCCTTGTGGGTCAAGTCAGACTTTTGACGCGCTTAATTTTCTTTACGCCAGAATGGATTGAGCAGTACACCAAGTCCTTTAGTCCGCCGGACAAACTGCAGGAGATCGTGGACTCCTTCATGGCAGGCTACGACAAGCGGAAAGAGGAGGTGAGACCCTCGCCTCGCGCCGGCATCACGCGCCCGTCTAGTCCGTCGTGACCTCCAACGTGTTTTTTTTCTTCTTTCTAGGAAGCAGACAAGCAGCGGGAGGAGGCCAAGCAGCTGCAGGACGACGAAGAGGGCTGGGTGAAAGTCACAAGGGGACCCAAGGGTGCCAAGGGCCGCCCACACAGCGAGGCGGCCAACAAGAGGACTCTGCAGAAAGAGATACGGAAGAGGAAGAGGAAGGAGCTCATGAACTTCTACACCTGGCAGCACAGGAACACACAGAAAGAACGTGAGTGGTCCGATCTGCAGGCTGGAGTTCATCTTTGGAGGAAGTGGAAGCGCGGAGCTCTGTGAAACGCCTTTTTCCACGGCATCACATGTTTATTTTCTCTTTCCCTCAGATATTGCTGACCTAAGGAAAAAGTTTGAGGAGGATAAACAGAAAATAGCGCTGCTGAGGGCCCAGAGAAAGTTCAGACCTTACTGAGGCAACTACTCCGACTTCACATTCCTCATTTCACTGCTTGTGTCTGTGTGCTATATTATAAAACCCTGAGCTTTTATTTTATGTCAATAAACTGTTATTCTGACACTTATTTTCACCATTGATTTGCCAGCACCTCACAAGATATTTGTATAATTAATGTTGGTAGAATAAATTATTTGGTTAAGAGACATGGGGACACAGGCCAAGTTTCATACAATAATATGAGTATAAAACCATTTCAACCATTTGTTTTGGCCTTGATTACATTACATGTCATTTAGATTAAAGACAACATGATCAACAACAGCGCTGGTTTGCAGAATTGAAAAACATTTGTATGCACATCGGACCATGAAAATTTTTATTTATTTAGATGGTTTGTCAACTTGTGCCTCCGTGGCGTGCGGCGCTTCTCCCTTCTGGCGCCTCCCGATGCTCAACCACAGAGCCAACGCCAGGATCAGGAACAGCGCCGCCACGACGGCATAGAGAGCGTACACAGTCACCTGAAACACTGAGGAACGGGGAGGGGGAACACGATTAATTCAACGTTTGCCATCGTCGTATTCCATGCAGACTTACTCGTCTGCCGATTCACGCACTGGTCGTCCTCCAGCTCAGTGGCGTTCTGTCCCAGCAGCAGCGGCCCCATAGAGACCAGCTGGACCCGGTCGGATGTAGACGTGGCCTCTCTCTTCTTCCGCTCACCCTCGGATGCTGTGGGGACGAGAGGTGGGAGTCGACCACATAGACGCAGCTCATACTCATAGTAGGGGAACAATATAACCTGTAATATACTCACGAATGATGGCGCATGGCTGGGCACACTCCTCGCCGTTGGTGCAGAGCTCCACCCAACAGTAGAAGTACATCTAAGGCAGATTACACACATTCAGAGCTGCACTTGTTTTATTGGATTGAAAATGAGTGGACGCCGTAACCTTACTTCCTCCTCACTCGGGTGGCCTGTATGAGGGTCCAAGAAGGCAAAGGTCTTGACGTCAAACCTCCTGACTTGGGAGAGGGCGGTGGTCTCCCCCTGGTCGCTCACATGGATGGAGCTCCTGTTGTTATCCAGAGGGTTGGGGCATCTATCCAGGAGGAGAAAAACACTTGTATGCACAGAAGTGCGGCGTGGTCTCAGGCCGCTGCTGTGATGAAGTCCAGCTCACCCGTCCTGGAGGAGCCGCCACACGGAGTGTCGAGACACAGGGTAGGCGAAGCAGTCCCGCATGCGCAGGGACAGCGTGGGGTCCGGGGACGGCTGGGCGATGGACACCTCCACGTACACAACCTTGCGCAGCGGAAAGGCTATCGGGAGCTGGTCCTCGAGGAAGAAGGACGTGAAGGACGCATCTAGGAGGAGGAAGTGATTACAAAGGCTTAGTTAAGGACTTGACGCCACACGACGAGGTCACACACTGCTCTGTTTCAATTACCTGTGGCTATTCTCATCTGCACTCTCATGGTGCCCAGGGCGGTCACAGGCGGCGGGTTGGTCATCGGAAAGGAGGGCTGCTGGTCTACTGTGTGATTTACATCCGACTCTTCAAATTCACACTTGACATGGACCCTGAAGACCCCCAGACTCATTAACACGTCGCCGCCGGTGTACCGTTCCACCCTGTGATGGCTCTCGTCTTGACGGTAGGAACAAAAAACAACAACAACTCACTGAAATGGATAATATTTGGTTCCGTTCTCCGTCTGCAGCTCCTCCACTTCCACCTCAAAGATCTTCACGTCTCCATCTACCTAAAAGACGAGGCGTAGAACGAGAAGATTCAGAAGTGAAATCAAGTTTTTGATGGCATGTGGAACAACATCCTGACTCTTGAATCAAAACTCCTAGGCGAGGAGCATTGCCTTCATCTTTGCGCCGCAGTCCGTGAGTCCTATCTTGAAGACGGCCGCGTCTGTGGTGGTGGCCGCCGGGGTGCACTGCGACAGACCGTTGACCACGAGGCCGCTGGGATCGAGCCGTCGGTCTGCGAGAGCGGAATCAACCGAGAACACAACTTGTCCGTCCAGAGAGCAGGCTGCGGGGGGCAGAGCGCGAGTCACACTTCACCGGAAAATCAAATCCTCTCCACGTGAACAGCGTTTTGCATGATGATGATCCCACCATTGAGTTTGTAGTGGCAGGTTAGTTTGCGGGCGTCGTAGCAGCATCCCAGTTGCTGGCAGGCGTCCCTTGAGATGCCTCGTTGGCCGCAATCCAGCTGCAGAGGTCCTTCTGGGGCACAGCTTCCCGGTAACGTTGGTAAGCGTCCTAAACAGATGCAGTAAAGTGTGCAGTAACCCTCTCTGTATTGCCAAGGACGGGCCACGTTATCACCATCACACATTTAACTATTAAGAACTTCAAAGTGTTGATCGATGGAAAAGGGAATAAAAACAATGAGCACAGATATAGAAGACACAATGTCTCCACTCACGTGTCGGGAGATGTTGAATCCTCTCGCGTTGTCTCTGGGTCAGAGGACAGCTGATCTTTACCCTCAGCCATTGATTCCCTTCGAGCAGCTGCACCTGCAGAGGGACGAACACGTTGCCACCCTGCGGAGCAAAAAAGGTCATCGTCAACACCGAAGCCGTGCACACTTTTTTGGGCATCTACACACGTGTGCAAAAACATAAAAAAGGGCATGTGTGTATATTCCCATCTTCTGTGGACAGAAGATGGGAGGCCTCCATATCGAGTCAGTCTTTTGCATAGACATATTCCCAATTCCAATGAATTTGTAATTGTTTTCTACAGATTTAATTATGTGTTATTGATGTCAGAAAGGTGCTGCGGTGTGTCTCTTCCTTGAGGGGAAGACAAGACAAACACAACGTCCAGCCTCCCTCCTCCTCACTAAATGTCCCTTAGGTTACCTTCATCTGTGCATAGCAGCCATCATATGTGCTGAAGAAGGAGAGTTTCTGGTTCAGGTCTCGGCCCAGTTTCAATCCACAGAACCCGTTAGATTGAAGCGCTGGTGTTAGAGCCCCTGTCCGGTCTAAAAAAAACAATAGTATATTGTTACTGCCGATATAGTATTGATAATGCAGCTTCTTCCTTTTTTACGGATTAAACTATTTAAATGAGCATTTCCAAACACACGCGTCATCTCAAGTGGTTGTATATATAGAACGTGCCACACAGAAAGCACCTCACCTTGTACGTGTATATTATTGTTGACCCGCGGGCCGAACACGGCTCGCATCCTCCGGTCATAGCAGGTGACGTCGGGCATGACGAGCTGCGCAGGTGTTTTCTCCCGCGGGACCGGGGAGAGGCACCGGGAGCGTTGCGCCAAGACGGCGACACATAAAGTCACCAGAAAGCGGTTCGCACAGTGAGAAATCATTTCACAGGGTTCTTCTGCGAACAGACCACGTGCTTCATTTGACCGGAGGAAGGGACCACGTGACTGCTGTTAATTAGAGTTAATCAGTTTGACGCCTGCGTCCTCCTCTTGCGCGAGAGCTTCACCACGTGTCGGTTAGTAGCCTACTTGTTGTCGTTTATGTAATAATAACAAATAAATAATAAATAAAAGAGGTTAAAAATTATGCCACAGTTGTCCACCATCTGCGCCCTGAGGGCTAAAGCTGCGTTTAAAAGTAGGTCAGACTGAGCTGGGAATTGATAGAAAGGTCAGTGTTTAAATAATACATATGATGACGAGCATGTATCCCCAGGGAGCCATTAAATGAGCTCATTGCGTAACTCAAAGGTCTTCTCCCCGTGGCAGTGCTTTGTACCCATCTAATAATTAATGCATACGCAATTTAGAAAATGTTAATCGCTGATGCTCTCTGTACACATGATATCTATTGTTCTGTCCATCCTGGAGAGGGATCCTCCTCTGTGGCTCTCCTGAAGGGTTCTTCCCTTTTTTCCACCGTAAAAAGTTGTTTTTCTTCTATTTATTGGGAGTTTTCCCTGCTCCGATGTGAGGATTGTAAAGCCCTCTGAGGCAAATTCGAAATGTGTGTTATTGGGCTTTATGAAATAAACTGAATTGATATTGGATTTTAATTCCAATTGGCTGTTTATCAATCCGCGTTTACACCTTTCATTTACTTATTAAAGCATAATTATTCTATCTTGATCATGATTCATCATCATATATATATATATATATATATATATATATATATATATATATATATATATATATATATATATATATATATATATATATATAAAACTGGAGATGGCCCTCTCCACTTATGTAGAGATTTCATTAAAAACAGAGAGTAGTCATTTACCACATTAACTATGTATAGAGTGTATTTCTGATTAATTTAATGTCATTTTCTTTGGAAAAAACTGTACCTTTTTTTTCCCTTCCTTTTTCTAAGTGACCCCAAACTTTTGAACGGTAGTGTGTGTATATATATATATATATATATAAGTGGACCAAACTATTTACAATATGTGTGAATAATGTGACCGATGGACACGTGTTCACCGCCGTGTGCTTGGCGGACGGCGGTGTTGATCGTCGGCCTGCGGGTGCATCACGAGTCGGTGAAGCCGTGACGTAACGGCCGTGACGTTTTTCCGAGGCGTCCCCGTCGGGCTGACGACCAGACTTCCAGCACGGAGCACAGGCGAGAGAACCAGACGGCTCCCCGACATGGCTCTAAACCGGAATCACTCGCAAAACGGCGGCGTCCTGATCAACAACGGAGAAAGGTACGCGTGTTATGGCGTCCGCGGTGCTTTACTGTGTGAACTCGGCGGCCGCCGCCTCTCTCTGGTTGTTTTGTTTACCTTCTTCCTCACGGTGCGTAGTCAACATAATGCTACCGGCTAGCCTCCCGCTAGCTGGCCTGTTAGCACAGTTAGCTCACACGTCTGTTTCCATTGTGGACGTCTGTCTTCGCCTTGTCCGTCGTATTTTTTGGGGGCAATTATAACATCGTGTTCAGTGTATATGATACGTGAGTTTTATGATATCGGTAGTAGTCGACTTTATGGCCTCCCCGTATTGGTTCAGCTAGCTGTTGAGCAAGATGGCTAACTCGTACCGTTGGCCAATCACAACAGGAAGTAGCTTCCGACTGGACACAAGTTGTTTGAGAGCGCGTGCACGGGCGGTTATCTGCAGTGGGTTCAGACGGTTCTCGCGTGCACATCAATACTCCTGTAGGTATTTGGCTGCAACAGGTTACTTCATGTTTCGTTCCACCTGCTGCTTTTTCCCCCAGTGTGCTGCGGGACTGCAAGAACGTAGAGTTGTCGTTCAGCGATGTCACCGGCAAGACGGAGCTGCTCCGGGGGACCAAGAAGGGCACCATTTACCTCACGCCGTACAGGGTACGGCCAGGACGACACCCGCTGTGTTGCAGCCAATGCTGTGTGTGTGTGTGTGTGTGTGTGTGTGTGTGTGTGTGTGTGTGTGTGTGTGTGTGTGTGTGTGTGTGTGTGTGTGTGTGTGTGTGTGTGTGTGTGTGTGTGTGTGTGTGTGTGTGTGTGTGTGTGTGTGTGTGTGTGTGTGTGTGTGTGTGTGTGTGTGTGTGTGTGTGTGTGTGTGTGTGTGTGTGTGTGTGTGTGTGTGTGTGTGTGTGTGTGTGTGTGTGTTATTGTAAAGTTGTCAGTGTTCACGCTGTGGTAACTCACCCCAAACATGCTCTTCTCTCTCCCCCCATCCGCTGCCTTAGTTGTTGTTCGTGTCCAGTAACACCAAGGATTGCTTGGGTTCGGCCATGTTCCCCTATTATCTGATGAAGGGCTGCAGCATCGAGCAGCCGGTCTTTGCAGCGAACTACATCAAAGGGACGGTGTCGGCCGAGGCCGATGGTGGGTGACGTTTTTTCTTTCTTCTCTTCTTGTTACTTTGAACCGGTGTGAAGCCCACGTGTAGATTCTGTGTTTCTTCTAAATCTTCGTCATCTCTTCATCTTCAGGTGGCTGGGACGGCCAGGCCCATTTCAAGATGTCCTTCCCCAGTGGAGGAGCTATCGATGTGGGACAGCATCTCTTCAAACTCGCTACAAATGGTTTGTTTGCTAGTTTTCCCTCGTTTTATGATGATGGATATTTGTTGAATGCGCATTAATAGTTTTAAAATCCTGCACCAAAGTAACCACATGGTAAAAATACAAATGTCAAAGTTAAAATCTTAATAGTACTTGAGTTCGGCCCGAAAAAATGAACACACCCTGTTTTTATTTACTTGCCCTTTTCTCTTGCTGTACTTTAGCTTCTCGCGCCTCTCCCGCACAAAACGGCGCCGCCTCTCACGGCTATCCTTCCCCCGGAATGATGAACGGCTACGGCCCACCTCAAACTGCTCCTCCCGCATATCCGTACCCAGCCCCTCCCCAGCAGAATGGATTCTACCAGGGCCCCACCCCCGATGCTGGAAACATGGGCTACCCCCATCCAACCGCTGCTGCAGGTACAGCATCCAGTATTTAGTATTGTGACATTTGAATGTGAAGTGTAAATTAATTAAATGTTCTTAGCTCGATGTCCACTAGATAGCTTTCACTTTATTTTACTCTTACGTTCCTTCACTTTTATCATTTTTTTATTTAGAAAAGGCAAGTTTACATCCTCTTTATGACGTGTACATACTGTCGTAGTTTTTAGCTTTTAGCCTGCATATGCAGTGCACACACATTTTTATATTTCTATTCCTGTTTTTTATCAAATGTCCTCAAAGCACATAAGAAAAAACCTTGAGGCCCAGAGCTGCCATTTCTCTCCTGGCCGTCATGTGATTTGTGTCTGTTGTGTAACTAATTACTCACGGAGACTGTAACTTCCTTTTAAAACATTGTCCTCTGGGTTCCAGGAATGTACCCGTCTGGCTTTGACTACATGGCCCCACCTCCACCTTACCCAGGGCCACCCCAAAATTGGACTGCACCCCCCCAGAACTGGGCGGCGGCGGCACCACCAGCAGCACCTCCAGGTCTATTTCCCTTTATTTTCCCTCCTCTTTTCGTCTGTGTCACCGCACCCGTCAGATCTGCTCCGTCTGCCCCAAAGTGAATCACTTCCACCTAAAATAAAAGTGGGCTTATGTCTCATCCGCTACACGTCAAAACCCCAAAGGATGAACATCTCCCCTCTTCCTCCCTGTGCGATGTGTATAACACCTCGTGGATTGCAGTGAAAACACTCTCGCCCTGTGCTCGTAGTCCTTTTGGCGTGTTGCTATTTAATGAAGCACTTGAGGAGGACGATGGCCTCTGCAGCCGGAGCCCGACTAGATGTCTGAATGATGTCTCGATGGTTCCCGGAGCTGTCGGTTGTTGTGCCCCACATGACTAACGCCGTGCTCCTCGCATCGTGTCCCCCTGCAGTGTTTGGAGCTTCAGCGTCTGTTCCTAAATACGGGCGGCGTTCATCACCGTCTTGTCTTTTTGTCACGTCCCATTTACATGCACAGGTAACTCCAAGGCGGTGGAAGCGGCTGGCAATGCGTATTACAATCCCAGCAATCCACACAATGTCTACATGCCCATGGTGAGGCCCCTACCACACACACACTCATTTAAAGTTGTGTGGAAGGGACATCTTTATTGTCTCTTGCACCACGTTTTTTTGAATTTTCTTTTTATTCCCACGCAGGAGCGGCCTCCTCCATACGCACCGTACCCAAACGCTCCTGACAAGAAAAGCAACTGAAGCTCCGGCGCCATCACTTCAACGACACTCCCCTCTCTCTCTCTCTTTTCTCTCTCTTCCTCTGTATCTTCAATAAATTCTAAAGCAAGGAGCGATGCGGATGAGGATACAGTACCTACTCCATTGTAGAATACTGAAAAAGAAATGCTAGTGGGAGGGCGGGAGAGGGGGTTCAAGGATGTCAGTCATAATTTACCAATTAATTGATATTTTGGGTACAGGAATAGCATACAAAGCAATTGCATCTTTTAAATCCAGTTTTTGCTTCTTAAGTTCATTTAAAAGGATTGACAACTTGTAACTCTAGCTAGACGCGCTCATCATTATTAACATTCCCAATGATTTATTTATGTCTAACTCTCTAGCGCGTAGGTGAGGGCACACAACCGTCCCTGTGAAGAGCTGAACGGAGGAGGCAGGATGGGGTAGGGGGGGATGTAGATGTATTTTTAAGACCGATTTATTACCAAAACATTTTCTGGCAATTTCTCGATTGCAGTTCCTGTAGTTCTTAACAATAGCTACTCTTATTATAAAAGGTTAAGTATTTTTGCAGTATCATTGAAGGTGCCGTGTGTGTTTCCTTTACAGTTTTGCGTTGTTGTCCAGAGGCGAAACCAGAACTGGGTTGAGTCGTGTTTAGTGATGCGGTTTCAGACATTCTATGAGTAGCAAGAGTTGCGAGTTCGGGTTTCCCTTTTCATAAAGCCGTGAGTCCATTCATTGTACGACCCAAATCTCCCTGTCTCCATCACAATAGGATATTACATAGTACAGGTTTTGGTTATGAAAAGGAGCAGAGCATTGTTTGGGGAAGAAGAAAAAGGGGGGGGGGGATCAGATCGAGTTCTGACATAACGCATCTACAGGATGCATGTGCAATAATTCAACCTCTGAAAACAAGGTTAAAGGTGACACGCTGGGGGTCACCTGCATGACCCCGTGCTCTACTGCAACAGTAGCTTCTATTGTAATCGTTGTGCACGGCGAGCTGACACCAGATCTCTACTCTGTGTGGCTCCACTAGTGTGGGGTTACAGGGCCACGGCGTATGTTCAGGGTCCGTCGGGGTTTTGCCCGCTGTTGAAACTTCTGAACGCCAACCCTTAATTTCAATTTTCTTTTTTAAAGTGGGCTGCGAAGCCACCCGGCGTTGGAGTCGCATCGATAAGCAACTGTTTGAAGGACTATTTGCACACAGTTGAAGTGGATAGAGGATGTTTTTTGTGTTTTTGTTTGCTTTAATTAATCAAATGTCTGTACGTTAATATCTCTTTTGCCGTTCTTATTCCTTTTTGCTGAATTTTGTCTGTCAATTAAAATCTAATAAATAAGTCATTTATTGAATTTTTACATTTGTCATTTGTCTGATCTTAAAACTGAGTGTCTTGACTACGATCAGCTGCTTAATGATGTCTTTATTTATCTTGGACTACTGTCCCTGGTGACGTTTCACAAAATAAAAGAGACTTCTAAAATTGTCTGCACGCTCACTGAATAATAGATTTATTATGTTAAGCACTAGTAAACCTAAACATTATATTCACTCATTACAGAAAACCCCACAGTACAGATTAGTATCAAATAACACTGTCATAATAAATAAAGATGGCCTTGTCATCATGCACTAAAACACAAAATATTCACTTTTACACCAACGCTGCAACACATCAACGACACACACTCACACACACACAGCTAGCTATTATAGCTTCCACACATCTGTCCTCACTAATTCATAATGACTAGTTCTACTTTATGGCTCGACTCCTGTTTCTTTCCAATTCCTTTCTCAGGGAACAGGAAGTGTGCTTATTACTACCATGTATCTAATCTCAATTATATACATTTGTCTGTAGTCGTCAATGAATAGTAAACTAGATTAAGATGTACAAAACCCTACTGTGTGTTCTACGGGGACTTCATCAAACATTTACGTCTAAAAGGAACAGAACAGTCAATAAAGTTGTATTTGAATACAGACTGCATTAAAGTATTCACTGAGTTACTTGACACCCGTTCTCTACAGGGAGTTTCCTTGAGATCTATTTTCCATCGGCTGTCAACCGGAAAGCAACAGATGAGAACGTATGACGCGGCGCTCCAAAGAAACACCCTCACCTCCTAACAGGCCTTCAACACCTCGTTACTCCTTGTTTCTGAGCTCGAGTTTAAATTAGAAACAAAAGAAAATGAAGAAGACATGATAACGACGCATTGATGGTGAATAATAAATCGCCCTGTAGCTACTGCACGCGCGACAAGCCCGAAGATCTGATGGGTAAAGGCAACATGGGTGATGTCTGTCCACGTTGGGTTCAAAGGTCAATCACGCCCCCATATTGCTCTTACCAATCAATCGAGCGCTTGTCCTAAGCGAAGGGCTAAAAGAAGGCCGGGTGAAGGATTCAGCGTGGGATTGGGCTCCTACGGCTCCTCCTGCAGAAACCACACCTCGTTGCGGCGTCCGTAAGGCTTGAGCGGCGGGTCGTAGCTGCAGCAGAAGTACTGCTTGCGCTGGTAGGGCGCCGTCTCGCCCAGCGTGCGGGTCAAACGCAGGGCCTCGGCGCGGTACTCGCTCTCCCCCGCGAAGCCCCCAAACTGCCTGTGAAGAAACGATAAAGGCGTTTTTATTTTGTCATTTGGTGGATAGTTCAGGGGGCGGGTTTAATTCAGGGTTCTTACACATGTTGACCAGTGGATTTCCATGACTTCTTCATGACTTTTCCATGACTTTAAACCAAATTTCCATGACAAAACTGAAATCTTGGTAAAAACATGAACAATTTAGAAAATGTGGCGTATTGAGAGCGTACGCCGGCTTACGTTTTGAGCGTCTTTCTTTAAAAAACATATCAATTATTTCAAACTCTCCGTAAATGAACACGTTATTATAACAAATTTCCATGACTTTTTCAAAACTTTTATGATTTACGTTTTTTCCATGACTTTTCCAGGCCTGGAAATGACCATTTTAAAATTCCATGACTTTTCCAGGTTTCCCATGACCGTACGAACCCTGTTAATTGGAAGGGGGGAGGTGAGGAGGGGCGTGTGCTGAGGACTTTTTACTGGATGTGTTGTCTCATTGGGATGCAACAGGGACCGCAAAGGGCACCGCGAGGAGAGAGGATATGTTGACATAGGCCCTCTGAAAAGGTGTCAACACGTTTTGACGACACATGGGAGGTTATCTCAGGAAACTCTTTAAACGACACCTACAGGGTGTAGACGGTCATGCCGGGCCGCTCCTCGATCCCGACGGCGCTGTCGGTGGGCGTCGGGGGGCACGGCTGGTAGCCGGACGGGAGGCGGATGGCGACCACCAGGCGGCGAGACAGAACGCCGTCGTTCCGTGGGTACACCGTGACGATGATGGGCGCCGCCGTACCCATGGCAACACCTTGTGAGACAGGAAGTGCTGTTTATTAACGACGACAAGAAGGAGCAGAGGGGAAAGGAGAGAGAGGAGAAACTCCCTCGAGCAATCCATCAAGCAAAGGTCAGGATGTGTGTGTAGCGGAGATGATGTCATCGTGTGAAGAACAACACCTCTGGACAGATTAAAGGAGGATTTTGCAGATTTCTGTTTGTCTGCTGACCTACAGCGGGGACAAAGGCCCTCCAAGGATGAAAGTGTCTGAGTGTTATTCAGATTTATTCTCCAATGAAGCTGCTCTGTTTCAAGTGGGACGGATGAAGCTGCAGCAGTCGTGTCAGTGTGAGGATGGAGGTGGGTATCGATCTCCTCTTTGAGGCTTCAGGCCTCCGTAAAGACCGGCCACCATTTCAATGAATCAAGGTGTCTTCCTTCTCTTTTTTCTTCTTTCTATAACGCTGCATACATTAGTACTCTCACGTCATGTGGTAAAAATAAATAAATACATAAAATGAGACTATTGTCCGTACCTTGTTCGTTGCTCCCACCGATGTACATGAGCAGCTTCCTCACCAGCTCCCCCGTCACTTGGTCAAAGGACCGGCCCTCGGAAGAGACCACGGCGTATTTGGCCCCGTCGTACCGCCGCACCTCGAAGCTAACTCCATCCTGGGGAGGAGAAGGTACAACATTGGGGTGGGGAGGGAGTAGGGGGGTGGGGTGGGGGAGGTGGGAGGCATCAGCAGGCTAAATGCAGAAATGTCTTTTATGCATATACCCCAACACGGGCGTCGTCTTCCTGGGGCCGGGAGAGCTTCGGCGTGATTAATTCACCTCTGACACGCCGATGCTGACGATCTGCTCCGCATGACGAAGGCCTCCAATAATTGTGCGTGTGTGTGTGTGTGTGTGTGTGCGACCACGTGAGACCCCCATGTGGGCGGCCAAATAATAAGACGCAGACGAAAACGTATTTACGCTGATTTGATTTAGTTTCTTCTTCTGCTCCGCACGGTTCAGTCAGCCTGCAGAGAATAATGGCCAAGAGATGTCTTACATAACACACACACACACACACACACACACACAAACACATCTCCCCCGCCCCCAGACACACGGCTCCAGCAGATGCAACAGTTTTGCATTAAATATGACTGGAGTGGGCCGAATGTGGAGCACGGTCACTCATCTGTGCCGCTCGGCCGAGCGGTGACTTTAATATGTTTTGAAGGAATCTGGCCAAAGAGGAGGCCGCGGTGCAGGTTTCACACACAGCTCCCCATCCCACTGACGTGATTACAGCGAGGAGAGCTCCGTGTGTGTCCTTGATGTCATTGTGAAGCGTTCTCTCTCCGGTGGTCACCATCAATCTGTCAAACTTTCAGTTAATTCATTTTAAGACGACGCGGGCCGTGCCCGTTCGTGCGTGGGCTTCTCGAAATGTAATTCAGAGGATTGAAATATTAAAAAAAAAATCTGCGTGTGTGGGTTGTCTGTACACATCTTTTTCATCCCCCAGCACATACAAGATGGCACCATATTATCACAGAGCTGCAACTGGTGACAGGTACCCCGGCTCCTGCGTAGTTATTACAAGGAGTTGTCAGCGGGACCGGCATTAACATCGTGTACGGGCGACATCCCGAGGCAGAGGAGCCTGACTTCAGTGAAGCAGTGTAATTAATATGTCCCTACTGTGTGTGTGTGCGTGTGTGTCAGGTGGTGTGTGTTTAGATGCTGCCTTCTGCCATGTTCTACAGGGATAATTGCTCTGTGACGGAGGAGAGTGCACAAAAGGCATTATCAACACGGTGACTGTTAAATTGCTATTTCATGTTCTGCTAAAATAAACCACATTCATTAGCAAGCTCCTCACCGAGACTCCGCCTCTGTGTTGCTGTTACCCCGTTTGTGTGTGTGTGTGTGTGTGTGTGTGTGTGTGTGTGTGTGTGTGTGTGTGTGTGTGTGCGCGTGTGCTTAGGTACTCCTCTGTATTCTGAGAGAGGTTTAATTAAGAGAGTAGGGTGTCGGAGTCAGGCGGCTGCTGCACGGATCAGGTGTCAAGCTCTGATTCAGTCAGTCAGATCCAGAGGTTTGATGAGCCCCGAGCTCAAGGGCTTTAATAAACACTTGGAGGAGGAGGAGGAGGAGGAGGAGGAGGAGGAGGAGGAGGAGGAGGAGGAGGAGGAGGGGGGGGGCACTCAAGTGACCTTTAACATCAAGCTGCACTTGGACCAGTGGTGTAAATGAGAGATAATTTACCCATTTTCAAATGTGTAATGAAACACAGTTAACCAAAAAATACCAGCTGTAGACAATAGCTGTCAGTGGTCAGTGTCAGGACAGATCAGACTTCTAGTGTGTGTGTGTGTGTGTGTGTGTGTGTTTGAGTGTCAGTTTAGGTAATATGATTTCCTGCTTGTCTAGAAGTCCTCCTTGTCTGTGTACCTTCGTGAGCTGCTATTCAGAGATACAAACACACACGAAGCCGATTTCAAACCCCACGCCAACTGTGACGTCACACAGCTACGTGCACATTTAAAATAGTGCACATTTAAAATAGTGAGTTCATGACAGCGCTCACATCTGGTTGTTTACCGGAATGTGCACATGTCGATTAAAGGCAAGCACAATGTACACAGTGGGCTACACTCACGTAACGAGGGGTGAAGGAGGAGGGGGGGGGGGTACTGGGACACAAGAGGGCACGCCTTTCCTACTCGATGACGTCACCTGTCGCGTATGCACACGGGCCTGAGCTCATCCGTAAACCACAATCACGTCCGATCGGCGCCCTCGTCCAGGGGGTCAGTCAGCGTGGCCCCTGGGGGTTCACGCGCTCGCACATGCGCGCGCAGGACTTCTTCGTCAAACACATTCATAAAACATCTTTAATGTCATGATGGGGAGATGACAGAGACCCACAGCGCAGTAAAAAAGACCCCACCTTTCTGACTTTAACGTGCGCGTGCGCGTGTCTGTCTGTCCGACGGTGACACGCAACTCGAAAGCATCACCATCTGTATTCACCGCTGCAGGCCGCTGATTGGCGGCTCAGCGGGCATCTTTATAGGTCGCGAGCAGTTAACTGCCCGGCTGTCAGTCAAGGTCACGGGTCGGTCAAAGTCCACGGCTGCTGTCAAAATATCGATAACTCAAACACCATTCAGTCAGCGTTAAGAGATCAAATATGGACGCACACAGAAGTGCGCCTGCACGTCAAGGAGCGCGCGCGGCATTAGCAGAAATTGCTTCAGAGACGTCGGAGGGAACGAAGTTTGAGTGTGTGACAGGTGTCCTCGCGCCGCTTACCTGCGTCTCGCTGCTCAGCAATTTATATTCCGTCACCTCGGTGTTTCCGAAGAGCGAGTTCTTGAGCATCCCAAACATGTCACCTCTCCTCACGCCGCTCCTTTTTCGCTCTGTTGTGCGTCCTCCCTCCTCGCCCCTGTGCACGTTTTCTGCACGGCAACTTTCTCCCTGGCGTGCCCCCCACCACCACTATACCCCCACCCCCGTGTCCTTGGGTCTATGTGAAAACAAAAAAGAAAGGAGGGGAAAAAATCTATAAATTAAAAGAAAGTAACAATGTATCCAAAAAATGCTCCAAAAGCGCAAATGCTCGTCCGGAGAAGAACGCGCGCGCCTTGGTCCTCTCAACACGCGCCGTCTCCCCCCTTTGGAGGCAGAAGTTAATGATGCTGAGTCCTCGCCTCTTCGCCGCGAACAAATCAGCCTCCGCTGTGACACGGGAGGAGTGTCTCCGCCCTCCTCCGCCGTTCCTCTCGCAACCAGCTCCCTCACAGCACCACCTTTCCGCTCGGTAACGCGTAAACCCACCGAGTGCCCCCGGAGGAGTATAACATACACGTGGACGCGCTCCCGCAGACTCCTGCTGAGAGATGCTGGATCAGATCCTATAGTATAGTTACCTCTTCCAAAAAAAAACCCCACGTGCCTCAAAATTAGACTAACGTGCAGTGCCACTCAGCTCCCATTAGGTTCCTCTCTCGTTCTGCTCAGGACGCAGGAAGGAGTCGAGAAGCACGTGCACGTCGAGCTGTTAGTTTGTCAGGACGCATTGGACTTTGTTTCTAGTGTATGTGTGTATGTGTGTGTGTGTGTGTGTGTGTGTGTGTGTGTGGGGGGGGGGGGTCTTACTCCCTGTGTCACTGTGCGTTGCTTGGCTTTAGGGTTAGGCTATTTAAATTCACACTGAAGGCAATGTTAGTCACCACAGGAGAGTAAAAGGAAACCGGGAAGGGCAGATTTGATGAAAATAAAAAAAGTGGGATGGGTAACACCGGGTCAGGAAGCTGAGGCTCTGCATGAGGGAGCTGTGGTCAGAGGGGCGAGGTAACAGAGGACAGAGCTGTGGTCAGAGGGGCGAGGTAACAGAGGACAGAGCTGTGGTCAGAGGGGCGAGGTAACAGAGGACAGAGCTGTGGTCAGAGGGGCGAGGTAACAGAGGACAGAGCTGTGAGGATTTGATACTTTTCCACCAACCGAGGACACTCCCTAAATTAAAACAGTGTCATCAAATATTTACAGAAAGACTCAGCAGGTTCCAATGTGAGCTTGATCAAACTGATGCTTATTAAAGAGATATGTTAAAATCATATTTGGATTTATATGTTCATGTTCGTAGTCCGTCCCAAAAGCAAAAAAAAAAAACTGCCAGAGGCGTTTTATGTCACAATACTCTCAAGGTCCTTTGTTCATCCACATCCGACTAGTAAGTCTGATGCAGGAAAATTGCTACAAAATATGGATTTAACGTCCAGTTTATTCGATACCTGAGCAGCTTACTTGTTAATGTGTTATGACGTGTGATCAGGTTCTTAAAAACTCAGAGGAAGTGTAACAAACAGTGACTTGTTGTAACTAAATTAAACCCAATGACAAATGCACATTTGAATGGCTGTTTTGGCCTTTTTACTGAAAAATTACCAAAACACAAACGATGTGGACGAGCTGTAGTATATTTTCAGCTAGACATAGATTTATTTGAATCATAGCATACATTTTCACAGTTTCTTCAAATGCTCTCGGATCAGATTTTCCTCATAGGCGAGTTCCACCGAAGCTCTCCGTGATCTCCAGTCCAACACTTATCCCTTTACGGTTTACTTTTCCACGAGGGCGCACGTATGAGACCAGAGGAATCCAGCAGAGGTCATTTTTTTAGGAGAATGTCAATGTTTTCTTCCAGCTGTGGACCCCCTACCCGGCCCCATGTCCTCACTTCTCCCAGCCTTTACCTCCCGGCTGAGTGGGCAACCGGAGCCCCACCATGCCAGCCGCCTGTGCTGCGCTGCACTCTCCCTTGACGTGATAGAAGTCGTGCAGGGCCTTGTGGGTCCTGGAAGACGCCAGCAGACACAGGTAGGTGTGTGAGTCGTGGTTCGCCTCATCCTGGGCCCGGCAGTACCTTTCTGCTGTCACCTGCTTGCGCGGAACAGGAAGGAAAAAAAGTCGAGGGTCAAACAATGGAGGGGGCTCAAATCATTGAACAACGTGCACGTGTTATCGATTCATTAAGTTAATCTGTTACCATAGAGACGGATGAAATCAAGTTTAACATGTATGAAGAAAAAACCTGAAGCTTTATCGAGCTGGTGGACAACAAGGAGCAATGGCTCCATTAATAACCTTATGGACAGTGAGTATCGGTGCGGTCCCTATATATATATTTAATTTTTTCCCACATATGCATTACAGTGCCTCAGGGTCTTTCCAGAGCTGGGACAAATACACCCTGACAAGCACGAGTTGCTCCGAGCTATTTTACGTCAGTGACCGCTCATGCATTGACCAGCCTGGTGAGCCATGCTCTGCTAAGCATTCATAACTGTGCGCTTTAAGCCGATATGCTTAAGCAGCTCTAATGTGCTCAGGGAGTTGTAAACATACAAAAGGTACCTTTAGGGATTCTCTTTGACAGAAGAAACGTGAGGATGAACGTGATGCACAATGACATCTGAGGCTTCAGATTTAAAATAACAAAGTGACTCTCTGTATTGCAGCGGATGAGTACACATTCCTCGATGACCAAAACATCTGTTGAACCTGCCTCGGTGATTCACGTGACCTTACATTAACGCGTATGGTGCTCTTCATCATCATGTCCTCGGTTTGGGTTCACGTTAACGCCCGAGGCCAACACACCACGACAACTGACATAGTTAGAGTCCAGTCGAGTGAGTGAATTAACGACCGGAGTTACGGTTTAAGAAGCGACCGTGTTAACTGGCGACTTTGAACCGAGCGCGTCCGTTGTTGTCGTGGTTAAAGACAGCTGAAAATAGAAAGAGAACACGTCGCTGACCTGGTGAATGACGTATTGTTTAATTGGTATAATATATATTATTGATATGGTTTGACACTCTTAAACCTAGCGGAATTCATATATAGTGTTATCTATCCTATTTTTCGGCTGACAAGTCTCCAGTTAGCACGGTCGCTTTTTAAACCGGGACAGAGGACTTCACGCAGCTCTGAGCTCGTTAGCTGCTCATGTTAGCATGTCCTTCGACTTCACCTTGCGCGGAACTTTAAGCTTCTACACGTTGCAAAGTAGGCAACAACCCACTATGGGGTCGTGTTGGGTCGCCCCACGCTCATTCCACGCCCGTGAATGTTATTTCCACTTAACTCTTGAAACGGTGACGTTATACCGTTTAAGAGTTTTTCGGTTAGCTAGCTAGCGCGAACCACGCACTTTGTTGTGGCAGTCGGTTAACAGAAGTCAGCTGAAAGGAAGCTGGCGCGGGAGATTCACCTTGTTCTTACGAAACTGGTCCATTATGTAGTTGTACGCCAGCGACCGGTTGTACGTGGGTCCATGGATGGCACGCAATTCTTTTAGTATTCCTCTGCAGACTCGCAGCGGCGATGACAGCGCCGCCATCTCTGAACAGTGTTGTGATGGTGCCGAGGCGCGCTCAATCAAACACCGAGCAGTCGATCAGAGTACCGTAAAGCGACCGCGGGGTGGCGATGTGGCACACTAATACATTTACGACACATGGTATTTCCCCCGCAAGACATTTCCCACCTGCAACGGGGTTAACGTATCCTGCAGTGAATTACTTTTTTTTTTTTAAACAAATATTCAACGCGTATATGAGTGTATTTTTTTAGATGTTAGAGTTCAGATATTGTGAGTGTATTTCTCATCCAGTGTGTCACCAGTAATTCCACCTTCGTTATCGTCTCCTCCGCCAGCTCTGTGCTTAGCGGTCCAGAGTGGTGATCCCGCTGGAGGAGCCCACTCAGCCCCGGGTGGGAGCGCGTTAACAGCCACCGGGTCACTGATGGAGCCACGTGCTGCTGCTGAGAGCTCCCATGTGCAGAAGTACGGCGGCCGACGAGGTAAAGGACATGTACTCTCCCCGTTAAACACACCGTCAAACAATGTCACCAGTGACACGTATTGCCACGTTTCTTCCCCAATAAGTGTTTTAAAATTTCAGGTTCACAGATGTCTGAAACTTGGGAAATGGTCAAGTCTGTTGAGTGCTTCAAGGAACCACAGGGATTTTTTTTGGGGGGGACTCCACCTTCAACTTCATTGTCAGGTCATTTTCTTAAAGCATGATTCTGCTTCACACGCCACCATGTCACTGTAAGTACAACTGGGCTTGAGTTGGTGGAATCCTTAACTAGTGTCTGATAAACGAGGTCAGCAGAGGAGACGGCGGGGCTGCGGAGACTTGTTATCATATTTTTATGTCAGCATCTCTTCGTCTCCCTTAGGCCTCTTTCCTATAAATAACAATAAGGGAATACATTGAAAACAACTTATTCCCTACTTTACCTTGCTCTCTCTTTTTTGAGTACAAGCCATCTATGAGGCTGAGAGTCTTTGTGGGCTTGTGAAGTTAAATGTAACTTCTATATTTCACTAAATGGACACTTTGCATTCCTGGTTGCAGAAACAAGACACGCATATATATTTCGCCGGAGACGCGACTAATGTGGAGGTGCACAGCGGTCTCTACCTTCTGAAGGGTGCTTTTTCTTTTGACCGACCTGTTTTCTGTGTGAGAGCTGTAGCAGCTTTGATTTGGACACTTGAGAGCAGTCATCTGTCACCATGGCAACACTGAGTTTAGCTGAGGAAAGGACCGGTCTGCTTTCACAACTCAGCGGGCTCGAACCAGGATCCCTTCTTAATGCTTTGTAAAATTGTAATACATAGCGTATATATACATATACATATATATGTGTGTATATATATATATATATATATATATATATATATATATATATATATATATATATATATATATATATATATATATACGTGTATCGTAAACAAGGAAACGGGGCTTTGTCACATGACGTGATGAACACCGCCGCCAGAGATGTGCAGCTGGAGTGAGACACTGCAGCAGGGAAGTTGCCCGAATAGGTTATTTAACGCTAGTGAGGCGTTTCACTGAACGCAGGTCAGAGGTCATCCAACTGGTTCTCCACCACTACTCTCTGTACACATTGCCAGTGCTTCCAGTTATTTGAGCTTGTGTATCGATGGTTGACTCTAGGGGGAGCCACTCTCTTATCAGTTTAACACACGGGTTCGGTTCCTCGACATTTGTTGGAAGAGGCACCCCTCTCCCCCTCGTCCTCCTCCTCCTCCTCTCTCTCTCTCTCTCTCTCTCACTCTCACTCTCACACTCTTTCAATGAATACTAATGCAGCGAGTGGGCCCACCTCCCTTCCTCCTTTTCGCAGGGATGGGCGGGAGACGGGAGACATAGCAATTCTAGCTCAGTATCCTTCCTCATGAGGCAGGCAGCGCTTGACTAGCAGCAGCCACCAAATGCCCTTTTTTTCTCCCTTCCTTCCTCCCACTGAGCAATATTGGTGCTACGGTGTGTGTTGCTGCTGCAACAATGTCTAACCTGTGTGAGTGGCACGTGATATCAGACCAGAGTTGAGAGAGAGGAGAAGGACATCTGTGCCTGCCTTTTTTTTGTCATCTGGATGGGAAGTCTTTTTTGGGAGGAGAGACAGAAGAAAGCAGAAGGCAGCCGGGGAAGGGGAACAACTGGCACTAGCCAATCCCCCCTTCCACAGATAGACTGGAGACAACGGAGGCCACTGGAGTATTTGCTTTTATCTTTCGTTTTTTGTTCTTTTTTTTCCTCATCGCGCTGCTGGGAGGTGCTTTACCTTTTCATTTGCTCGCTCTCTCGGTCCTCTGTCTTCTCATCTATTTCGCCATTTACCTGGTCAACAATTTCTGCTATTTATGAGCCAGACACGGAGAGAGCGAGAGGCAGAGAGACAGAGAAAAAGAGAAAGAGGAGGGGTATTTTTTTTTTGGTGCCCCCCCTATATTCTCTCTTTTTTTTATTCCCTTCATTCAATCTCCCGTCCCCTCTCCATCGCTATCACCGCCAACCGTTTCTATCCCTGTGCAGCCCACGCTCCCTCCTCCTCTTCCTCCTCTTCCCCACCACTCCGCTCACTGTCCACCAGTAACTTTGGCTACTTTTTTCTTTTTTTTAATCCACCAGCGTTTTAATTTCCTTGCTTTTAAAAAAACCTCTTCATAGAGACATTATAATTGGCTTGCTTGTATTTTCTATTTATGCCCTTTTCACTTTTGTACCTTTTCCTATTTCCTATTCCCTCCTTCTCTTTTTTCCTCCAACCACCCTATGCATCTTTTTTGGGCGATTCTTAATTCTAACCATAGGTAGGTCTACTTAGTGTTGAGTGTCTGTCTCAAAGTCTTTGTTCCTTGTCTGTGTATGCAAGGTGTTCTGTGTGCGCATATATTAAGCACACCTTGACACACACACACACACACACACACACACACACACACACACACACACACACACACACACTGGCCTACGATCTAGCCGTGGTATAACCACGGCTGCCCTCCCGTCCGCCTCTCAGCTCATTCTCGCCTCAAGCCGTGTCATCGTCACGTCACTCTGCCCTTTCATCCTGTAATGTCAGTGTCTTTTGACTCGGTCTTCCTTTTTTTCTTTTTTTACGTCCACCTCCAAAAAACCCGAGACCACGGCTCCTCAGTCACCGACTGCGGCCGCCATCGCGGGGGAAGCGGCATGTCGGCCGCCTCATCTCTATGTTGCACAAAGCGTCCGTCCTTCCATTAAAGCGTCTGCAATGGCCCCTGCTGTCACACACCTCCTCCTCACGCCTCGTCCTTCCTGTTCGCTGCCAGCCACACTGGGGCACGCTCAGAATCCCACATCGGGGTCCAGTGTGCGTGTGTGTGCGTGTGTGTGTGTGTGTGTGTGTGTGTGTGTAGGTGGGTGCACATTGTGGTCAAACCGAGGTGCGTTTTTTTTTAAGTTTCCCCGCCGTATGTCTGTCAGGTGAAGGTTAAACGGAGGAAAAAGGCCTGATTCATGAGCGCCATTGTGAGCCAGAGCTCGTCGGCTCGGTCGGGGTGTCATCTGTGTTTATACACTCCTCTGCCTTCCTTTTTCTCTGCCCTCCTTTCCCCCCTATCTCTCTCTCTCTCTCTCTTTCTCCCCTCCCTCCCTCCCTTTCTGAACTGACTTCTTCTCGCTGACAGACACACACAAGCACTCAAAGAGAATGGACTAAAAACTGGCGTTTATCATCCAGAGGATTTTTTTCCCCATCCATTATAATTTGCACTTCTTTTTCTTTTCTCCACTCACTTTCAAGCTTTCATCTCTTTTAATCACCTTTTCTTTTCTTTCTCATTTCCCTCCGCATCTTTCTTTCCTATCACCATCTCTCTGAATCGACCCCCCCCCCCCATTGGTTTATTTGTCGTCCCATTTCCGTCACTTCATTTGCCGCCTCACAAACATGTCACGTCCGACCATGCGCACGTCATCGAGCTGTCTCCGTTTATTTTGCATTTTGGTGATGTAATTTCTCGATACCTCACCTCCAATATACTTCTTCCGTGTGTTGAAATGCGAGGGGCCGATAATTCACGAATAATCTTTTTTTGCCATTTAAGAAAACCAGACGACAAGATGGCTCGAAATAATTGAGCTGATTGCAAAGTAACTGAATAATTTGGTGTGTGTGTGTGTGTGTGAGAGCTACAGAGATGCACAGCAGCAGACAGATGCATAGCAAAGTGAAGCAAACCACACAACTCATCTCCTTGTCCATCCTCTCTTTCTTTTCTTTTTTTAAAGATGTTTCCACCTTTTCTTTTCCCCCCTGAAGGAGGTGTAACGCCTCTCCTCTTCATTACATGAAGATAAAGAGAAGTGGGACTTCTGAGCAGCGGTCAACGTGATAGAAAAGCACTTTGGACTTTAGCTGCTTTCCTGTGGAATTACCCTTTAAATCCTGGATTTGATTCCAAATGAGCAAAAAAAAATTAATAATAATTAAAACTTCTTTTTCGTAATGGACCGAAGCTGATTGCACTATTTCTTTTTCGACTATTGAATCTTAATGGGATTTCACTAACGCGGATTAAAGACTCAAGCCACATCTTTGTCTAGTAGTCGATGTAACGGCCACCATTCTTACCATTTTTCCAGCCTACAAAATCCATTTAGATGTAATGTTTCTTAATGTTAAGGGTTAAATAGGTGAGTACGCCGCTTTGAACCACTCATGCTATCGATGTTGCATGTTTTTAGAGGACGATTAATGGATGTAGATATTCATCTTCATAGTTTTTTGTCATTAAGTCAATATGTTGCATGTGTGTGTGAGGCAGTGTGCATTCAACGTATGTGTGTGTGCGTGTGTACTGTATGTGTGTTAAATGGATATTGTGGGATTATCAGAGATCAGTAATTTCCCTTGCACTTCACCATTTATCCTTTGTGGTGTTTTTTCTTTCTTCTTCACCAGAAGCCTTTAGTCTATTTGACACATTTCATCCATGTGAAATTAATTCTCATGCGTACACTCGGATCTGATAACGTACCGACTGTACCTCCATACACCATCACGCTCGCTTCTGTTCTTATTAACCGCCCTCCACCTGATGGAGGAGCCACTTCAGCCTATCAAATCATCTGTTCAGCTCCACACACGCGTGTGTGTGTGTGTGTGTGTGTGTGTGTGTGAGTGAGTAGAATGTGCAGGCAGATCAATAAAGTGATTTACATGAGGAGAAGGACTGCATTGGCCTTTTTCTCAATGCAATTATTTTGATCTGCCGGTATTTCAAAGAAACTCAAAGTGCTTCACAGCGGGAGGACGACAGTAGATCTCCTGGTGGATGTGTGTACGTCTGCAGCAAAATGTAATTCACACACACACACACACACACACACACACACACACACACACACACACACACACACACACACACACACATAAACATGCAGCCACTTTGTGCATCCATCCATTACAAGTGCATCGAAGATTGACCACTTGTCTCAAATTAACTTTCCCTTCATTTGGCTGACATCTGTTTGGATTCATTCGTGTGTGTGTGTGTGTGTGTGTGTGTGTGTGTGTGTGTGTGTGTGTGACAGCGCTGCACAGTCAAGGTTGGCGCCGCGTACCTGTCAAACCCACCTGGGGCCTGCCCCCGTAACCTGGGACCATTACCCGCTGTGCTCGGGGGTCTCGGCTCACACGTGACCCCGGCAGCCGATCTTCAGTCGGCCACTTAAGCCGCGGCCGCGTGTCACGGCCGTCACAGCTGCCGCGCTGCAAAATGGACGTCTCGGGTGCAGGCGCTCGCCGCTGTCTCTCTACTGTAACGATGACAGAAATAGTGCAGGGCTTTCAGGGGCGAGTGGGAATCGCCTTGTCGCTGTAACTGTAACTGATACGGCCGATTTGACTGCGCAAAAGATGCTGATTGAGTTTTTTTTAAAGGGACAGTACACCCCAAAAAAACCTAAAATATTTTGTTCTTCTTTGCGTATTACCTATATAGTTTTCAGCGGTCTTGATTGTTTTGGTGCGGGTTGTCTATAGTTTGGGAAAACAACTGCACTAATATGGCACTCAGCTTGTGGCGCTCACAGCAGAGAGAGAAGGGGAGGAGCTATGTATTGATTCTGGGGTGAACTGTCCCTTTAAACGATCCCTTGGCGCGTAGCTGGGGGAGCAATCGCTGTCCAATTAAACCGCTTGGAAGATGGATATATCTTTATCACTTCCATGCAAAGGAAGAAGTGAGTTGTTGGCAACCAAAGCTCGACAGATATATATATTTATATATATATATATTTTTGTATTAGCATATGGGCAATTTAATGTCCTGGCCAAAAAGTGACATCGTAGTTATAGTCCGCTCGTGTAATTCCAGGAGTTCTGAGTGAACCTTCTTTTTAAATGAATAATGTTTGAGTAAATGTGGCCATCAAATGTTATTGATCAATAAATCAGCTGTATATTGGGTGACCGGCACCAGCACATACACTTCAAGCCTCCTCCTGCCTATCATTTTTTTTGTTTTGTGTTTGGAAAACTTCTCAATGCCAGAAGCTTCCGAGCAGAAAGAAGTCTCCAAACAGAGCTTAAGAGATTTCCACCGGCGCCGTGTTTGCAGTCGTCATTGATAAACAGGCCGGGAGAGGAGACAGCAGGGGCTGAGGAGAGTCCTAATCCCATCCCCTCTTCCTCCCGGCTCCCTCTCCGTCTCTCCTCCTCCCCGGGCGCTGCCTAACGAGACGACCACGCGGCTCCTGCGGCTGCCCTCATGAAGGCAGCAGTGACCCTCTGTGACACGTCTTATCTCACAGAGACTTCCACCTAAAACCTAAAACATGTAAAGGCCACTTGTTAAAGTCAAGCACCTCAGATCCACGTGTGTGTCTGTGTGTGTGTGACCTCGTCTATCTTGTTAAACGAGCCGGTCGGAGGCGCGGCGCTCCGTCCCGAAGCTCGTAACTTTCTGCAACCGTCGGCGAGCGAGTCGACGGGCCGACGGGGGCCGACTTAAAAAAGTACATCTCCATTCCTTCTTTTTTTTTGCATGTTTCTTTTCTGTTATTGGCAGCGTATTCACTTCAAGCGAGCGGAATATGGGTCATGATCCGATATAAAAAGGCTCTTCAATAATTCATCGGAGCTGATTAAGAGGACTTGTATCGACGCAGACACTGTCCATGAGAGGGGATGGGAGCACACACACACACACACACACACACACACACACACACACACACACACATGCAAAACACACACACACACACACACACACACGTAAAACAGCAACATTTAGGGTCTTTTCGTGGGATTAGGAGAAGCTGAGGCGTCGGCCTTCTTTGATGTTTTAATCTGCTGTATGTTCACCCTCTTCTGTTTCATGCGACACGTGACCGGCCCGTGATTACGTGTTCGCCGCATGCCAATGTGTGTGTGTGTGTGTCTGTGTGTGTTTGTGTACGCTTTTTTCGTGGGTTGGTGTGAGGGCCCATCAATCTATTAAATATGAAACGTACAATCTGTTACCCCGCAGAGACTGATTTATTATTCATTGACATATTTCAATTAATCATTAATTCCCCTAAAGTGTGGCCCACACCCTCGCCGTCAGAGCCTCTCCCACGGGCTCCTCGTGGGCAGTGTGGCCGCGGCACACGGCTATAATCTGGATTAATGGGAGCTGTTTATTCTTCTTCTGATCTGCGTACATGTCGTTGGTGATTGTTGGCGATGAAGGCAGAGACAATTTAGTTGTACAGCACATTTGGAAAGAAATGTTTAATTTATCATCCAGGGCTGGATTCTCCTCAAACACACACACACACACACACACACACACACACACACACACACACACACACACACACACACACACACACACACACACAGACACACACAGACGGTGTACTAAAAATATTAAGGGGAGAAAATAGCCCTCGCGTTTGGCTTGGAGTTCAAACAGTGATGCAGAAGTCGGCACTCTGGTTGAGTTTTAACGTATAAACTCCGAGGCGAGCGGGTCAGAGGTCGCACGCTGTGGTGTTATTGGAGTCTGACCGACGGCGCCCTGCTCCTAACCCTCCTGTCCTCCCTGTTCCCTCTGCAATAACAGACCGGCGGACGGCAGAAAAACAAGCGGCGCCAAACATCTCTTCGGAGGAGCGAGCGGGGAGAACAGAAGCCGAGCTGCTCCCGTGGAGCACAATTACCCCCGGAACCGCTGCTTTACCCTCCTGACCCGCCCAGGATTTTACCTAAACCTGCTGTGAGTTCACGAGTCCTTGTTCTGCAATCAACACTGAAAGGATGGGAGGGGGCGTTCAATAAACCCTGGAGACTCGAACCTAGTACGATCAATTATACATTTCAGGATGCGTTTACTGGTGTGTTCAGGGCCCTGAAAAGATCTTTCAAATAAGATAACTTGTTGTCCTCTTACCGGTCAGAAATGTCACTCGGTCGGAGACGCACACAGAAACAGAGCGGCGGTACACAACGCCGCCGCTATGAAACCGACTCTCATGTCGTCTCCTCTCTCACGCTTTGTGGTTGCAGTTGGGCCTCCCTCAGTCTGAGGCTATGAGAGGGAGAGAGGAGTCCCAGGCCGCCCCATCATGCTGCTTCTGAGACGCTGGGATGAGACTGTGGCCGGCGAAACACGAGGTAAGACGGCGTGTGGCGTGTGGCGTGTGGCGTGTGGCGTGAGGCGTGAGGCGTGAGGCGTGTGGCGTGAGGCGTGTGATGTGAGGCGTGTGGCGTGAGGCGTGTGGCGTGTCCCGTGTCCCGAACAGGAGCTGGCGCTGCCACGGCGCCGGGCTTATCTGGCCCGTGTGTGTTGTTGTTCCCCGTGTGCTCGCCTTTCTTCCAGCCCGGTGATGGATGGTCTTAAAACTTCTTAAAACGGCTTTTCTCCGTGTTGTTGTTGCTCCGTATCACACGGCGGCTTTGCTCAAGAGGCAGGATAACGGTCCAAGGTGGAGCCTCCAGATGAACGCCTTAATCCCGGTTTTTTAGCCCAGTGTGCACTTTGATCAGCGGCGTGCGTCAGCGGGCGCGGGCGCTTCGACCTGGCCCCGCCCCCATCGACTATCGGCCTCATTTGCATGCCTCTACGGCATCGATCGGGCAATTAAGGGATTTGTTGGAGGAGATTTCCTCGTGTGACCGTCCGGACATGTTGGCGGTCATGCTCCCTTCTGCAGGGAAGGAGGGAAGGAGGGAAGGAGGGAAGGAGGGAAGGAGGAAAGGAGGAAAGGAGGGAAGGAGCGAAGGAGCGAAGGAGGGAAGGAGGGAAGGAGGGAAGGAGGGAAGGAGGTTCTCTCTCGGTTCCAGGACCGTATTATCCAGAGTTCATCTCCTCGCTCGCCCTCTCTTTCGCCCCCAATCACCACCGCCATACACTATTAATCAGCCTTCAGAGACTGAGCCTCGGCGAAGATTGAGAAGCAACATTTCTTCTTTTATTTTTCAGTTGTTCTTTTTCTTGAGGCACTGGTGGTTGTTGTGGTGTGTGTGTGTGCGTGTGTGTGTGTGTGTGTGTGTGTGTGTGTGGGGGGGGGGGGGGTAGAGCACTACAAATGCTGCCGTCACACCGTCGCCGCTCTCCCCCTCAGCCAGCGGCAGAGCGGCAGTGCGGCTCCGTAATGAAGCGCAGCTCAAAGTCACCGCCGCCGGATGCTGACGCGGCACTTTTGCCAACGATCGCCTGGCGTCACGAAAAAACCATCACCGCGTGGATTAATTAACGGTGGCAGTGAATCTCGTTAACCGAGCCACCCCAATACTTTTTAAAATAAAAAATCAAATCATACGCAGAGTTCCAGATTAGTGGCCTGTTAGGCCTAATAATAATAATAATAATAATAATAATAATAATAATAATAATAATAATAATAACGTTTCGAGGAAAAGAATAATGATTAAAATGAAGACGTATGAGAATAATAACGTCTCATGAGTATTTTAAAAGCTTTATATCCGGCCCTTATGTACCTTAAGTAAATTGGATTCCGGCCCTTCGTTATCGTCACCGCTCAGTGCCATTAATGAAGTGATGCGCGGCTCATTTTTCAGTCAAATCCAATTAACAGGCGACTCGTGCTTCGGCTCCAGCAGCGTCATCACTCAGATTCCACATCTGCAGTCTTTGATCACCTTTTGTCCGCCTGCCGGTGCTCTGAATGCAATTTACAGCGGATTTCAGTATCGGAAGCGAAAGCGTGAGATAAATGAGCGCCTCACATCTGTCTTCCTCCTGACGCCGTTTCCTTTTTCGTCTTCTTTTAAAGTCTGGTGTAGCTTCCTCCCGCTGAAGAGGTCAGTGTGTACTTCTGTGTTTATTTTGGGGAGAATATTCACAACTGGCATCGTTGATTTTTTTCGTTTTTAATTTTATAGACAGGGTGTGGAAAGAGGTTTTAGATTTTTGTTAATTTTTTTTTCCTTCTTTTTCTAACTACTTTGTTTTTTAGAGCCGGTGAGTGAAAAAAGGAAAAGAGAATGGAAATAAGTGAAGAGGTATTTCTTTTCTTTTTCTGGGGAGGTGGAGGAGAGGACAGCGAGAACGCAGCTGAAGACGACGTCTGGTACGCCGCTGTGCTGCCGTCTATTGTTTCTTTTACACCATATGCACAACAATTACATTTGTGTGTGTGTGTGTGTGTGTGTGTGTGTGTGCGTGTGTGTGTGTGTGTGTGTGTGTGCGCGCACATCTCATTAATTCAATAACCCGCTATCTTATTCAAAGAAACTTTTCAGGCACGGCCAACTCGCCGCGGCACATCTGTCTCCGTAATGAATTCCGATCACATCGCTCCACCTATCGGCTTCGCTGATGTGCAATTATCTCGCGGATGAACACACTCGTAAGACGCGAGGCTCCGCCGGCTCATTGATCATTTATTATTAATTGAATTTGAAGTCGCGAGGATCACATGTTTTTTTCGGCTTGACCTGAAAACACAGCTAGGATCTGTGCGGTGTTATTGATCGCAGCATCGATCGGCTTCCCTCTTCCTCGTCACCGCGGCCCACAGATCTCGTCGCTGGGCGCGGCGCTGCACGCCGGTGGCGTCGGTTTCCTCGTGGCTCTCGGACGCCGCCGCGCTGGAGGCTACAGGTGCCGTCAGCGGTCGGCTAGAGATGCTGAAGTGGTTTGTAACAACATTTTGGAGTTGTTTTAGTCCCTCATGGAAATACATTGGACTTTTAGTGGTTCCAACCCTCTCAATCTTTTTTATCTTCTGAGTTTCATCATTGTAAAGTATGTTTAGACTGTTCAGTTGTTTAAAACAAGCGATCTGAAGACATCAACTTGACTTATATAACGAGGAAGGATGAACAGAGTTGCCCTTTTAGTGCCTGTATTTGTTTACATGGGCAGCTGGAAGAGGATGCTGACGTAGCTATTAGCACTCCCTGTTTGCGGTGCACCTTCTGGAGGTATAGACTCGTACCACTGAGTCACTTTGACCTTGAAGACAGACACACGCATCATCGTTCTCAGGATGAGTAGTTCTGCAGTCATCAGGAGATTATTTCACCAAATCGAAAAAACAGACGTTTTTTTTTTTTTTTAATTTGCAAACATTTATACATTTCATTTTTTTCTGTTTGATGGGGTGCTGAGTTTCATTAAAGAGAAATACAATTCATTTTTTTGATTTTAGCAAATGGCTGCAATGAAATAAAGAGTGAAACATTTAAAGGGGTCTGAATACTTTCTGTACCCACTGTACATATATATATATGAATACGTATATATATATATAGTATATTTATATATATATATATATATATATGTATGAATACATATATATAAATATTTCTTTATATATATATATATATATGTGTATGAATACATATATATATATATATATATATATATATATATATATATATATATATATATATATATATATATATAAATATTTCTTTATGTAGTGGCCAAGAAAGAACAACAAATTTGTTTAGTAAAAAATTTGACAAAACAAAAGAACAATGAAACTCCTCACACTGCATCTCCTGCGCTGGTAAATAGACCTACCCAGGTGCATGCTGGTCCTGTACCTGCCCACTCCTACACATAACCACAGGTGCCCACAGCGTTACCCAATTGACAAACACATGAACAATCAAAAGCCAACAACAACAACAACAACAAAGAATTAAACTAAAAACTATCAAAAGAAAAAGCTATTCTAATATATAAAAACATTTAACCTAAATAAGCAAACACCGTAAAAAACAACAACTAAATCCTAATATAAATGATTAGCACTGGGCTGGGAACAGCTGTCTCAGCTTCAGCTGACTTGTTGTTTTCTGGCCTCACCTGGAGGTTGTGTTGTTGAAGTAGGTGAATGATTTGCTTCGGTGCGTGTGCGTGTGCGTGTGCGTGTGCGTGTGCGTGTGCGTGTGCGCGTGTGTGTGTGTGTGTGTGTGTACACCACAGGTCAGCATCTTTACGCAGCCGCGATCGACAGGAAGCACTTGGAGGACTAACCGAGTGTCGGAGGGTTGTGCTTCTCGCTGAGAGGAAGGATGATTGCGGTTGTTTGATGAACCAAACCGATTCCTCATTTGTACGCCGCGGCCGTGCAGACGGCGGGGCGGCGAGAGGAATCCATAACGCTGGGTATCGGAACAACTTTGACTCTCAAAACTTGTCTGGAGTTCTGTAAAAGCTGCACGCCGTCTGTGCCACCAGCGAATAACACGCAGCTCGCCGCCGCCGCTGATTTGAGGTCAAATCCTCTGATCCGGCTTTAAACTGCGATAATAAGAGCGGCGTGGCGCGTGATCAACGCCGTGCTCACAGGACGTGAGCAATGTCTTGTTGTGCAGAAGGTTCGGCTGATTAATGCTGGTTGAACTTATTTATCTTCATCTCTGCTCCATAAACTCAGTTTTTCTTTCCCATTATGAAAGATGTGCCGGACCATAAATCAGTCGCTACCACAGAAGGTATTACTTTCCCCTGGCAGCGCTTTAATGGGAGGAGCCCCGCCTCTCTGTCTTTCTGTCTCTCTGTCTCTCTGTCTCTCTGTCTCTCTGTCTCTCTGCCTCTCTGTCTCTCTGTCTCTCTGTCTCTCTGTCTCTTTGTCTCTTCGTCTCTCTGTCTCTCTGTCTCTCTGTCTCTTTGTCTCTCTGTCTCTCTGTCTCTCTGTCTCTTTGTCTCTCTGTCTCTCTGTCTCTTTGTCTCTTCGTCTCTCTGTCTCTCTGTCTCTCTGTCTCTTTGTCTCTCTGTCTCTCTGTCTCTTTGTCTATTTTGTCTCTCTGTCTCTCTGTCTCTCTGCCTCTCTGTCTTTGTCTCTCTGTCTCTGTCTCTCTGTCTCTCAGCCTCCCATCCTCTCTGTCTCTCCGTCTCTCTGCATCTCCACTTCTCTGTCTCTGTCTCTCTGCCTCTCTGCATCTCTACTTCTCTGTCTCTCTGCCTCTCAGCCTCTCATCCTCTCTGTCTCTCTGCCTCTCAGCCTCTCATCCTCTCTGTCTCTCTGCCTCTCAGCCTCTCATCCTCTCTGTCTCTCTGCCTCTCTGTCTCTCTGCCTCTTTGTCTCTCCGTCTCTCTGCATCTCTACTTCTCTGTCTCTCTGCCTCTCAGCTTCTCATCCTCTCTGTCTCTCTGCCTCTTTGTCTCTGTCTCTCTGTCTCTCTGCCTCTCTGCCTCTCAGCCTCCCGGTTCCCCCTCAAAGCCTCCTGCAGCCTTTTCCAGTAGATAATATACAAAGTTATTGATTGCGTTGTGTTAAGGAGAAAACTGCCCGCCAGGAGTTTAGCAGAAGAACTCCCAACGGGGAGCTAATGCCTCTCTGAGGGACCTCATCCACACGCTGTCAGAAGCTGTGATACGTGGCAGCCGGGCGGCGGAGCGAGAGAGGGAAGCGGAGGAAGAGGGGGATGGAGAAGGGAACGAGTAGGTTGAGTGTGGCAATCCGTCTCACAGGGAGATGCTGTAACACTTCCGACGAGGCAGACACACAAGAGGAGGCGAGAGGAGATGGTGAGGGGGCCCTGACATAATAGGTTTGTCAGAGTCTGGATGATATAACTCGGAGCACCTGGCGACGCTCTGCCTCTCCCGTGTGCTCGGGCGATCGTTCCTGTGTGCGTCCCGTCATCGATTCCTGCGAGCCAGAACCAGAACCAGGGGTTGAGGAAATGCTCCGACTGTTCAATTGTGAAAAAAAAACTCCCGACACACGGCGACGAGAGACTTGGTACTGACGGATATGCTGCGGATCAATTCCCACACACAGTTTCCACAAAGAGAAAGCTCAAACTATCGATCATCGCATGGGTTGTTTTCCTTAATATCTCAGGCGTCACCGGGTAGGACTTGGTTAAACTTGGTGAAAAGAACCCACAATGCACCTGGAAAAACAGCTTGTTACATTACGCCACCACATTTTTAAGAGCGCTCAAAAAGAAACCCTGATTGGACCCTGAGTGGTGCGAATATAGCTGGCCGCTATATGCATTATACATATATCATAAGTTCCAAATATAAATACGGGGCTATATGGTCTCTATAGCAACAACATCCATATTGTTGCCTCGTTTGGATGATTCTTCAATATTTATTTCAGACATTCACCTTTTTTAAGGTGCTAAATGCTTGTTTCTGCAGCGCTGTCTTTGCCACACACACACACACACACACACACACACACACACACACACACACAGGAAAACAAGACTGTAGATTAGAGTGCACGCTTGTTTCTAACACAGTTGCGACGTTATGACAACAGATTGCCTTTTATTACTACGAGAATTAAGTCTCAGTCCATGAATGTGACACCTCGAAAGATAAGACTAAGCCAGACCCTGAAGACCCCCTCATTGTGTGTGGTGTGTGTGTGTGTGTGTGTGTGTGTGTGTGTGTGTGTGTGTGTGTGTGTGTGTGTGTGTGTGTGTGTGTGTGTGTGTGTGTGTGTGTGTGTGTGTGTGTGTGTGTGTGTGTGTGTGTGTGTGTGTGTGGACTTCAACATTCTCTGATACAGATGATCGATGACTTACGAGGCTCTCTTATGGGCTTTTAAAAACTGAATCCACGCACCAAAAAAACAAAAAACCCAAACATATTTTACGTCCTCACTGCACAGAGATAACAAACATAGCAGAAACGTTGTAGATGCGTGGCGTGCAGCTCGGCCCGCCGGGTCACCGAGGCGCTCTATTAAACATATTTAATAGTATAATAACAGCCAGCGGAGGGTAAAGAGGCAATCGGCTCTAAAATGTCCCAGACTTGTAGGTCTACAGGACGTTTCCGGCCCGTATTAATTCCCCCCCCGAACCCGAGCACTCCACAGAAGACTCCCGCTGCTGCGGGACATAAAGCTCTCGCTCGGTGTAATTGCGACTATAAATCCGTCAGCGGGTTTATCTTAGCCGTACAGCCAGTGGCTCAGGTTTGATCGCGGCGTGGATAGCGGTGGCAGATACGGAGGATGATGATTGACAGGTCTCATCATCCCGCAACTACCACGGCGGCAGGCGGATATCATGAATATATGCGGGTGTAATTAATAGCTGCAGGGAAATAAACATGCAGCTCCCACAGCTCCACATCTTCACATTAAACAACTATATTAGATATAAAAAAAACAGCCATAATGTCTCATATTGGAGCTAATGTTCAAATGGGGGTTAGTGGCTCTGGTAAAGGGCGAGCTCTGCTTGACACCATGCCGGATGAGATATTTAATTTGAAGTCCACTGGAATTATATTATCTGTCATGACAAAATTGCCCCCTGACATGATCTGTAACTGCTCCATGTGTCTGATATCTATTATGAAGCGGAGGAACCCTCAGGGAGACATAAGATACTGTCTCCTCGTGTGTGTGTGTGTGTGTGTGTGTGTGTGTGTGTGTGTGTGTAATGGGAACATGGAGTGAGAAAGGGGAAAATGTGCATGTGTGTGCAGAGAGAAGGGCACACTTTAAGGTGCCTTTGTCACGTGTATGTGTGTGTGTGTGTGTGTAATACACATTACCTACACACTGCTGACGCGGTGGTGTAGATAAATTACGGCCTTATGATAACCTTTTTATATTTCGCAGTAGGCTGACAGTGAAAGGATTCACTTTAAACCAAAACACGCTAAATTAATAGAGTAATAAAAAAAGAAATGATAGGAAACGATTGTCATGCTTTCTCCATGGATGTTTTTTTCTCTGTGACTTTCTCCAGGCGTGTGTTTGTAATAACTCAGTTGTGTAATTGATGAGCCGATAATATATATATATATATACAGTATATATATATACCTATATATATATGTATAGATGTGCTCCCATGTGGAGACGGCGTCTGCATGTTCATTACTGTGTGCCCGCTACATAAATGGATTATATCATAGTGTGCGTACGCATCATTCAAATTGATGCAGCCCGTCTCCCGCGTGGGCTTGTTGTGCACGACAGTACGAGGTGATGGGTCAGCGTCGTGCGTGTGTGTGTGTGTGTGTGTGTGTGTGTGTGTGTGTGTGTGTGTGTGTGTGTGGGTGTGTAAGTGTGTGTACGGTCACTGTGTTTCGTACGTGATTGCGAGTGTGCCAGGCCTTAAAAAAATCAATCATCGAGAGTGACGAAGAATGGGAGAGCACAGAAGGAAGCACACACACACACACACACACACACACACACACACACACACACACACACACACACACACACACACACACACACACAAACATACACTAACCAAAGTCCTAGAACACTGCAGAGAGAAAATGGAGACACACTGTGCTTTTTCTGTTTTCTTCAATGCAGAATGAACTCTTACACTTATCTCACTCCTGTAATCTCTCTCTCTCTCTCTCTCTCTCTCTCTCTCTCTCTGTCTCTTCGCTTTCTTCTTTCTCTCTTCCCTTCTTTACTGTCATGCTTTCTCTGCATTTGTCTCCCCTCTCTCACAAACTGTATTTTAATTAAAGTCTCTCTGTGTATCCAGTGATCGTGTGATGGCGTGGATTTAAACGGAGGGGATGACATAAACTTACCATCACTGTCGGACCAAAGCTAATTCCATCCGCCACGGTTAGATTTGCTGCGCTGGCCATTTTCCAGAAGGCTTTAAAAATAATTATAAAAATAAATTCCCCAGCCAACATCTATTCCACCAGCCATCTATCTTCTTTTCTTCTGATATTCCCAGACGCTATCTTTTTTATATATTTATGTCCAGTACGTCAGTTCACAGGCATCCGCCATGAAGTGCTGCTGCCCGTGAACACGGACCGATACTGGCCGTTTGAGGCTGATGTCGCCGGGTGTCAGCCGGGGGTCGGCCGCGGGACCATCGGCACTCAGGGCCCAGCACTCGTGTTCATCTTATATTGTAATTTCACACCGTTTACCTTTACAATTGCCTAAATAAATAGTTTGAGGGACTCCAGCTGAGCCCCCCCCCCCCCCCCCGGCCCTCACTCTCTGGTGGATGGGAGCTTGTGGTCGTGTCTCCATAAATCAAGACGTTACCACCGGCGCTATGAGGCTACTTTTTAATTAAAACTGTGAGTCAGTCGGCTCTGATTATGAATTGTACTCTGCTGCCACTGAATAAAATATACGGGGCGCGCTTCTTTTCGTCTCTCCGTCGTCCTCCCCTCTCCTCCGTCCCTCCGTCGTCCTCCCCTCTCCTCCGTCTCTCCATCGTCCTCCCCTCCTCCCCTCCTCCTCCGTCCTCCCCTCTCCTCCGTCCCTCAGTCGTCCTCCCCTCTCCTCCGTCTCTCCATCGTCCTCCCCTCCTCCCCTCCTCCTCCGTCCTCCCCTCTCCTCCGTCTCTCCGTCGTCCTCCCCTCCTCCCCTCCTCCTCCGTCCTCCCCTCTCCTCCGTCCCTCCGTCGTCCTCCCCTCTTGTCCTCGGCCAGCGCTCGGCGGACCTGAAGGCTGACGTCATCGTGAAACAGTGGAGGAGCTTAGCGGGTTGCATAAATGTAATAACTCAATATGGAGGGCCAAGCGCCACCGGGGGGGTCAACACCATTATATCACACCCAAACAGCCAGGAGGGCCCTGAACACACACACACACACACACACACACACACACACACCGCTGGAGCGTCTGTTGGCCACACACACACACACACACACACCGCTGGAGCGTCTGTTGGCCACACACACACACCACACGACACTTCCTTTGATGACTTCAAGTGGAAGGTGCTGCTGATCCCGTCAAAGCAGAGAAGAGTATTATGACGGGGACAAGCCAACGCTTTTGGATCCTATGAGACGGACGATGGAGGCGGCTCGCCGTTACTCAGGAAGCCACAAGCTGAGGGAGACGGAGCGGCTCGCCCCGCCGCTGTCAGAGGGCGCCGCCAAGTACATAACAAAACCTGTGAATATATTTATATGCAAAACGAGTGAGTCTTAAGGACTACCGGGTGGAAACGGAGCCGCGCGTCTCCTCCAAAGGGGCCCCGTTGCTAATCGATGACCTCTGAGCGAGCACGCCCGACGCCACCCGACCGAGGGAGGCGTGCAGGGGGGGGGGGGGAGCCACGTCAGTGGCGCGCGAGCGGGGGACGGAAAAAAACCTGGCCGAATTGGAATTCAATCTTCCGGCTATTGCACAAACCGACTCGCGAGTGCTAATCACCGCTAATTGAAGGTGCCGGAGCGCCCCCCCCCCCCCGACTGTGCCGCTGCAAATGGAGTCCTCCGGGTCGTCATGGCGACAGGCGCAGCAGCAGCAGCAGCAGCGAGGCTCTGGAGGTCTCCTGACCTGGAGTCAGATCATCTTTTAAACACGCTCCCCGCAGTCGGAGGCACCGCTGGGCTCTAAGCGCAGCGATGAATATTCAGGGCGGCGCTGTGTGCAGGTCGTCGCTGCAACTTAGGGAAGTTAGCTTGAGTGCAGGGTTTTATTTACATGCTGGTCTGTGACTCACGTGAGTGCTTACTTAGCTGTTGATTGTGTGCGAGGCTATGGGTCGATATAAAAAAGATTAAACGATTCATTATTTTACGATAAGGGACTGTTTTAATGAGCACAAGGCAACATCCAAAGTGAACAAATCCGTCTTTATATTTATATTTAGCACATATTCTAGTGTAAATTCAGCCCTCCCATCAGAGCTTTTAACCAATCAGATCAATGATTTGAGGAGCATATGATTTACTCCGGTTGGATCAAGGTGACGGAGATAACCGGGGGTCGTAGTCGGTTCAGGAAACATCTGTTAGTGTCATAGCAAGGTCCATCCTTATTTATGCTGGCTAACTCTAAGGAGTTCAACCGAGGGTATATGATTCCCCCCAACAGTTTCAGCTCAGAGCGAACACGCCGTGTTCCTTCAGTAGAGCGTCGACGCCGTTCTCGGATCAGAGGAGTCGCCTCGGCTTCGCGCGGATCGGTTTTTACTCGCCCGCTAACCCGGCGCTTAGGTGTTCGCACGTCGGCCGCAAAGGTGACGAGGCTCCCCACGGGGATAACGACGGCGACGACGGAAGGCCCCCTGATTTAATCCCGACGCTTAGCCTGGAGAGGGAGAGGCAGAAGAGAGAGAGAGAGAGAGAGAGATAGAGAGACGTGACAGCCGAGCGTCTGCGAGAACATTTTTGATGATCGTGCCAAAATCCATCACCCCATCCTCTGTTCATGTGCATTATGGGCGCTCGTGAAAATGTCAGTGCTGCGATATCGGTCCTCCGGGCTGCTTCTAATCATAGCAGCCCCCCCCCTGTGCAAGAATACCTATAATTAATTAAAATGTGTCAAATTAGCAACAGAATTGATAGCCGAAAAAGGAAAGTCATCAGTCAATATTCCGCCTCGGGGCGGAGGGAGGAGATGGCTTATCCTGCAGCTTGTTTGCAGAGGTGGCCCGTGAGAGATTATGGGTGGGCGAGTTACATAACGGGTCATTATCGCTTTTGGATCCTCTAGAAACGAGAAGACAGTCGTCACTTTTATCTCTAAGTGGACCGAGCGTCCAGAAAATGACGCTTTTGTGCGGACGATCCCGAGACTACATTTTCTTCCCGTACACACACATACACACACACACACACACACACACACACACACTTGGTGCTCATTGTGCTCTCCCGGCCCGGCGGTGTGTGCATTGTGCCGCCAGACAAAGAGCAGCAGCGGATTAGTCCGTGTTCCTGCTCAAGCGCATTTCAGGCCTTCGGGTTTTGATGGATCCACACGTACCCGTGAAATGTCGATTCCCCCCTCGGAAAAAAAGCTTGATTTTTAAGACGCTGTATTTCAGTATCGTCAGTGGAGCAGATGTGACCTGGTTTGTTTCCCACTAGTATGAACACACACATAAACAGTAGGAGTCTCCCAAAACAAAACAACAACTGCAAAACACTTCCACACCTACTAATCCAAAAAGGCAGAATCACGGTGCCAAAAATAACAGCTTGGAATGAGATGGATAGAGGAGGACAGATTATCGCGGCTCTAATCTGTGAAAAGCTGACAATAAAACACATTTAAAGTGATTACAGGGCTGTTACTGGCGTGCGGGTCGCTCTCCAGCCCGGGCGTTACCTCATGAGCGGAGCTCGGCCTGGAGACACATGCAGAGGCCTCCCCCCATGACACCGGGGTCAGGCACACGAGGAGGGGGGGGGGGGAGGGGGGGGGGGGGGTTCCTTGGGAGAGATCCTGGAGACCGAGCGCTTATCTCCCTGAATGTTGTCAAAACACATTTGTCAGTCTGCGGTGGGTGAACGTCTTTGTCTCAGTGTACACAAATAAACAGCCGATGGTGGATGGAAAGGGGTTCGTAAACACACACACACACACACACAGACACACACACACACACACACACACACACACACACACGCACACACACACAAAACAGTTTTCCCCTCCGCTCTGACCTCTGGCTCGATGGAAGTGTGCAGCTCTCCCCACGTGTCGGACCAGCAGCTGCAGGACCAGCTCAACAGCTGCCGCCCCTCATGAAGCGTCTGGTGACGGCGTCCGCCGGGCACATGGGCCAAGCGGGGGGTAGGGGGGGGGGGGCACGCTGCCGATGCCTTACTCTCCCTTCGCTGGGCAGCTCCTCCGCGGTCCGGCAGCATCGTGGGGGGGGTTCCGGTTATTTGGATTCAGACGTGGGACCCACGGTGTTGCCTCACCACTTCCCACATCTGTCCTTGTCAATTTGGGATTTTTGGTTTCGCGCTGGTGTGTGTGTGTGTGTGTGTGTGTGTGACACTCCCCCCGTCCCCCGCGGCTGGAGGCCGACTGGAATTTTATGGTCCTCGTAATCGTATTAATTCATTACGGGCGGACACGTTGCGCTGTGTGCTAATTGGGCGACGGCTTACCTTGCGGAGCATCCAGACTGTTAAACACTTGGGCTTCGTGCCAAAGAGTGTGGACCACATTCAAACCCGTCAGATTAAGGTCATTGTGAACCAATTAATTGAGAGATTATGATGCATTTAATATTGGCTTTTTAATGCACCGGCTGCATGCACCTGCCCTATGTTCTCTTGGCATCTTCCTGC
>CM070091.1:6287716-6290216 GCA_036178185.1 Liparis tanakae
CAGCATCTCCTCTGGAGGAAGCGTTTATGTCCTCCATAATACATCCCATAATGCTGCCTCGGAACATTCCTGCATGAATTATTGATCGGCGTGAGAGATTATACGTAAACTATACGCCGTGGTGCCGTGTAGCGCCGTGTGTGTGTGTGTGTGTGTGTGTGTGTTCGTGCACTATTCATGTGTGTAAAGTGTGACCTCCTCCCTGTGACACCCCCCCCCCCCCGCATTGATATGCACTGATTCACATGATGCATGTTCACTTCGATCAATGTTGCATGGTGCAGTGTTAACCTCCTTCTCTCTCTTCTCTCCCCTCTTTTCTCCTCTCCTTTTCTCCCCTTGTTATGTTACTCCATCAACTCTTTGCCCCCCCGACTTTCCCCTCCATCTCCTCCTCTTCCTCCGTCTCTCCAGGTTTTACTCTCCCACCGCTCCACCATGCCTGTCTGCAGATGCCGCAGCCCCTTTTCTCCTCGCGGCCAGACGGGGGCCTCCTCCTCCTCCTCCTCCGCCGCCGCCTCCGCCGCCGCCTCCGCCGCCGCCCCCTCGGTTGCCCCGGCGCAGAAGAGGCGGGTCCGACCCCCGCATCCACCCCCGCCTCCGTCGCTCCACCTCCACGCCTCTCACCGCCTCTCCCTTCTCCTCCTGCTGCTCTGCCTCCTCCACCTGCCCCCGGCCTGCCACTCGCGGAGAGAGAAGGGCGGCGCGGGCGGGGGCGGGGGAGGTGGCGGCCACCACTACATCGCCATACCCCAGCCCCCGCCCCACCACATGGCGCTGCCCAACATCCTGCGCGGCCTCAGCATCGCCGTCGTGCTGGTGGGTAACTCCAGCGAGATGGCGCTGAGCGGCGCCCGCGAGAAGGAGGACTTCCTCCACCTGGCGCCCAACGTGGAGGTGCTGACCATGAACGAGACGGACCCCAAGAGCATCATCAAGAGCATCTGCGACCTCATGACGGAGCACTGGCTGCAGGGCGTGGTGTTCGGGGACGACACCGACCAGGAGGCCATCGCCCAGATCCTCGACTTCATCTCGGCCCAGACGCACATCCCCATCCTGGGGGTCCGCGGGGGCTCCTCCATGATCATGGCCGCCAAGGTAGGCCCCGCTTTTTAAACAGTTCTGCTTATGTAAAACAAAAAAAAGAAGATGGTCCCCTTCTCCAGTAATCATGCAAATAAATGTGTGTGTGGTTGTGAGTGTTCACACACAGAGGGGCTCACCTCGTAAACACAAAGATCAACGTCTGGCCGGCTCTGATAATTAATACGTTAGAAACATTGCATGTCGGAGCACTCGCTCATTTAATTGTCCGGTCTTGTCATTGTAAGTTCAGCAGACGCGTGGATGTGTGAGACGTGGCGTTGTGTGTCTGTGAACTCGGATCTCTGCGTTCTGATTGGCTGTCGGTCTCGCCGGGTCCCGGGTGAGGTCACTGGTTCTTTCCCCCCATCAGAGAAAGATATTTCTAAAGACTCAGCATAGAGACGGATGTTTGGTTTTGTAGTTTTTATTTTATTGTATGGATGAGTGTTTTATGGCCGTTAGATTCCACTCAACAAAACAACCACAGCTGTTACAGGTGAGAGAAACATGAGACCAGAGCTTCAGATGAGGCCTTCAACTCTCGGTCCTGGTTATCAAGACCCGGAGGCTCCTCATCCCCTGCTGCACCAGTATGAACCCTGGGGGACAGACAGACAGAGAACAGACATAGAGCAGACAGACAGAAAGAGAGACAAACAGACACAAACAACAGACAGACGGCAGACCGCTCCTCCATCGGCTCCCCCCCCCCCCCCCGCGCTGTGGCCTCTTATTTCTGCTCCTCCTCATTAGAGCATGGAGAGAGGAGAGAGGGGAAGGGCACAAGGAGGCGCACATACACCTTCTACAACACAGAGTGTAACTGGTCTTTAACCCCTCACCCCCCCACTGACCGGACGAGCACTCCCCCCCCCCCCCCCTGGGCGGCGACATTGCGTGTGAACATGTAATTGTATGGAACACTTTGGGTATGGAGGAGAAGGAGAAGGAGGAGGTTAATCTGGAAGCAGTGCTGTGGGCCCTTAAGGAATGTGTGGGACATTGTGTGTGTGTGTGTGTGTGTGTGTGTGTGTGTGTGTGTGTGTGTGTGTGTGTGTGTGTGTGTGTGTGTGTGTGTGTGTGTGTGTGTGTGTGTGTGGACAGTATCATTCATTAAGCACACGTGCCCTAACTGCACCAGGCAGCAGAATTGAGAGTCGTGTTTTGGGGCAGCGGTCTAATTGGATTTCCCCGGCCACGAGCCAGAGCCCCCCCCGCCCCCGCCCCGAGAGGCCCCTCCTGGCTGCACCGGGGCCCCGGGGACTCGAGGACGGCACTGCGCCGAGGCTCAGTCTCTCCAAGCAGATTTGTGTCTGCCTAATGGGCTGAGACAATGGAGTGGCGAAAATATGATAGAGAAGGATCAGGGAGGGGGGGGGGGGGGGAAGAGAGGGACAAGGTGGAAAGTGGA
>CM070091.1:6295216-6365216 GCA_036178185.1 Liparis tanakae
TTCTGGGGTGCAAAGGCCTTTACACACCGGGGGGGGCAGACGAAATAATAGCAATGAAATCATAAAGAATCCTAACGGCAGCGATGCAATCGTGCGACAGTTGAAACAATGATTGGCGCTGGCAGAGGAGCGGCTCCACCGGCGAGCGCCTGTACACTATTTAATTGACTTTCCTTCGAGAAAGAATATAGTTACGCTGTTTTTTTTTCTACGGGGCTTTTATTGTGAAAGGTATAGGAACGAAAATGCAAAGGATCTGGTCTGCGCTGCCGTTGTCGAGGTTAAAAGGAAGTATGAAGTTTGCTGTTTCGACCACGGAGCCTCTGTTGGTGTTGGTGTTGTTGTTGTTGTTGTTGTTGTGGTGCACTTCTGGTGTATGTTTTCAATGTGCCCATTCAGGCACGACATGATTGGTCGATGCCTTCATTCATTCGCGCTCCAAAAGTTTAATTACAAAAAAAATATATCGCTTTTCCGCCGCCTTCTGTGTGTGAAGGCCTTAAAACGTCTCACACACGCACACACGCACACACACACTCACACACACACACACACACACCTTCTGGTTCTGTCGTCTCCTCTTCCCTCCTACTCCTCCTCAATTCCTTCATTCTCACTTTGAGTCCTCCGGGGTACGAGACTAGCCACACCTTCCCCCGCAGCACAGTCCTCCTCTCATGTCTCCTCTCTCCCTCTGGACTAGTTCCTTACACCCACAGTCCCCCCACCCCCCCCCCCACACACACACACACACACACTCCTCCCTTCACCACCACCGCCGCCACGTAGACCGACGAGCAGCTCTTCCTCTCTTCCTCTGACAGTCATCTCCCCCTCTCATCTCGCCATGGACCTTACACCAGCCCTTTGCCGGGACCCTTATTAGCCTCTACTCCGGCTGCCCCTCCCGCCCCGATCCAAAGGTGGAGAGGTAATGGACCTCCATCTATTCCCCCACACACACACACACACACACACTCCACACGAGAAGATAGAAATCATGTGTCTTAATCACGCCGCTCATTTCTTTAATCACGGCCTCTCCCGGGAAAATCATTCGCGATGTATTGATTTCAAAATGCAGTCGCAGATTACACGTCGCTCGTTTCAATGTCAACATGTGGATATCTGATTAGACGGCGCCACTCGTTCCTTTAGAGGATTACCATCGCCTCTACGGATAGGGCTCCGAGGGGGAGGGGCCTGTGCACTCACAGGGACGTGAGGTTCTGTTGGTTCTGTTGGTTCTGTTGGTTCTGTTGGTTCTGCGTCTCTCGGCCCAGAGCTCAAAGAGGTCTGGGCCGAGAGACGCAGAACACATTCTGGCTAAAGTGATGCATGAGTATGAATAAAGAGAGGAGGCGTCTGTGTGCACCGTCTGGCATTTTTCGGATATTTATTTAAATCAAATACATGAAAGTTCCCACGTTAAATGATCAAATGACTAAACTATTGGTCCCCGATTAGACCAAACTCCCATTTACCCTCACACACACACACACACACACACACACACACACACACATTTGATTTGATCCTCATTTGATCACCCCCTGAATCTGCCGATGCTTCTCCTTCTCCTTCTCCTCCCTCTCTCTGGAGTCCACTCCATCTTTCCTCCAGACCCTTCCCCCTTTTTGCCCTTCGTCCACGCTCTGCCTCCACCGCGGCCTCCCGTGTCGAGAGAGAGAGAGAGAGAGAGAGAGAGAGAGAGAGAGAGAGAGACGTGAGCGAAGACCACAAAGTGATCGCTCAATTACTCACTAGTGCTGTGCCAAGCTGGCGCTCGTCAGAGCCACATGCTGTGACACACACACACACACACACACACACACACACACACACACACACACACACACAACCCTGTACACCAGACCAATATGTTCCGAGGTGTTCCTGCTGACCTACAATATAAAAATGATTCAATCTAGACACCTTGTGCAGAGTACAGACATACACACACACACACACACACACACACACACACACACACACAATGACGTTGACACAAGCTCCACTGCTCCAAACTAAATATGGAGACACCAGCACACACAGTCGTCTGTCAGGTGTTTCCATCTGAAGGTTTCTATCTCGGTTCACAAGGTTTTCTCCCTGAGGCGGAAAAACAGGCGAGCAGTCCACCATCAACACCTGAATACCCTGTGTGTGTGTGTGTGTGTGTGTGTGTGTGTGTGTGTGTGTGTGTGTGTGTGTGTGTGTGTGAGCAGTACATGTAGCCTCCTTGTGAGAGTCAAAACATGGACGCTGGTGTGGAAATGAGTTTCCCTCGCGATGCTCCTCGATGAAGACGAGTGGATCCCTCTGTGCTCGCTCTTCTCTCCTCTTCGTCCTGTCAGTGCGTCGCCGTGGAAATGGCGTCATGCGTTATTTCAGAAAACAAATAAAAGTGCGCCTTTTGTCTCCGTTTTCTTTGTGTGCTGCTTTCAGAGTCATCGCAGCTCGTGGAAACGCATCCCCAGAATATTCTGTTTGCGTCCTCTTGAGAATCCAACGCCGCGCGCTCACAGATTCATCAGCACAACATAACGCTTGAAATGTATTTATGTTTTTAAATAAAAATGAAAAGAAAACAAGAAAAGATCCTTTTGCTCAACCCCATTATGTCTTATTGTATCTCTCTCTCTCTCTCTCGATCTCTCTCTCCCTCTCTCTCTCTCTCTCGCCATGGAGCTCCCGTGATGAATGTAAACGCTGCCCCTCCCCCCTCCCTTGTTCACCTAAATTACAGCAAACACCTCCTCTTTAGTCTCCGCCCCCTCTGTCTGTCTGCATTTACCCACAACCCCGTCGGCCCAGCGGGGCGATGTGCCTCCAGCCTCCATGCAAACACACATTTAAAGGTACAGTACACAGACGAACGAGTCATGTCAAGTACACAATGCCGCGAGATGAATGACACGCCTCCAACGCGCGCGTGCCTCCTCCGTGTGGACGCTCTCGGTATGACACGGAGGCGAGACGGCCGACGGGCGTCCGACACGCTTTACCCTTCCTGCCCATCCTTCTCGCATCGGTCACCGGCGGACACAGGGGAGGAGCTTAAATCACACGTGATGTTTACCGCTCGACGAGCACTCGTGGACATGTTGATTCAGGCTCATTGGCGTGGCCGGAAAAAAAAGCACATTTAGTGAAAAGTATCAACACTGAAGTCACACCAACGACGGCAGGATTAGAAAAGACGGACTATAGTCCCGCGGATTAGATGTGTTTGAATATGGAAGGAGAGCGTCCTGACGATCGTCCCCGTTTCCCACCATGACACAGAGTACACAACCGGTAGAGGGAACGCAGCCTGACGCACACACACACACACACACACACACACACACACACACATACACATACACACACACTGATATGTGCAGCACATGCAGGAGTTGACAACTCCCAGCAATCCAAACCGGCCCGGAGAGAAGAAACGCCGCTTCTCTTCCATTCAGGGAGCGGTGATACGAGACGAGGACAGCCACGGCCCGGTCGACACCGGCGGTTACATCGGTTCACACGGAGCAACTGAAATATTTGGCAATTCTTTATCTTCCGGGCTCTTCTGGACATTTAAAGGGATCCATATGGGAGTGTTGTTACACCCGGCTGTGACAGGTTATTACAACCAGTTTTGTGTGAATGTGTCGCATCATTTTGGGGACAATTCGTCGACAAGTGAGATAATAATGACATCGTTCACATGCAAACATTGTGGCGCTGGGGTAAAGGTCAGCGGGGTCACAGAGCCATGAGGACCCGTCTTGTGCATGTCCTGAACCGCCTGGACCAAAATGAATGTAAAATGAATGTAAAAGAAACTGAATATTTGGAGAGCGAGTTTCAGTCCGGACAAAAGCGTCTGCTCCGGCTGACCTCGGCTTCCCCGCGGCCGTGCCGTCGGCGTGGTAATAAAAAGAGAAGAAGAGAAGGTTCATTCATTTCAATTTAACACACCGTTATTGTTGGAAGCTCAAAATACGAGAAGAGCTCATTAACCAGCTCCACAGTTTGGGGAGGTCATAAAGTTCATCATCACCGTTATTATCTCGCCTTTGGACATTTTATTACTCGTCTTCCCATTATCTTTACCACCATTACCATGTCCTGTTCCAGCATCATCATCATCATCATCATTACTATTCATATATTATCAATAAAACAGCTCCCACTGGGCATTTAGGGACTTGCATTAGTGCGCTTGGGCCTTCGCTCTGTGGCCGGCCGGTTCCCGCCAAACACTGATTTACATTAGCGAGTCAAAACAGCTTAATGGACTTTTAATGCTAATAAACAGAACGCTGTGTGCTAGGACATCAACAACACGTAATACACACTCAGGCAGCCCATCCATAAACGCCTGCATCAATAATCCCCGTTTCTGTTTCTTTTTACACATTAAAGATACACGACCGATCAAAAGTTTGGGGTCACCCAGACAATCACACTTTTATTTATCAAGTGAATAGAACATCTAGTCAAGACATTGACAAGGATAGAAATAATGATTTTTATTTAAAATAAAAATTTAGTTCTTCAAACTTCTACCTCAAAGGAAGGCCAGTTTTAACTGTTTCCAGCTGTGCTAACAGAAAAAGGGTTTTCTACCCCTCTGTTAGTCTTTTAAGGCGATAACACAATGTACCATGTAACACTGGAGATGGGCGTCTACACACCTCTGTAGAGACTTCATTAAACACCAGAGAATAGTCATTTACCACATTAACTATGTATAGAGTGTATTTATGATTAATTTAATGTTATCTTCATTGAAGGAAACAGAGCTTTACTTTGAAAAATAAGAACGTTTCTAAGTGACCCCAACCCTTAGTGTAGTTCTAGCGGTACTACACCTCCGTTCCCCTCATCTATTCATTGTAATATATTTGTCTTGAGCCGCAGCCTTTGGACGGTTTAACTTCTGGCCGGGTTACTCCGTGAGATTAGGAGGTGGGAGTTATAGCCCCGCCCCCGCGCCGCGCGCTCCCCTGGTTCTGGACACGGGCCAGGAGATAGTGGCGCCGACCTCTCGAGAGGCAGATCCTGCTGAACTTTCATCTTGCATCCGGCAACGAAGATAAGTGTCTCCTAAAAACAAGAAGAGGAAGAGAGAAGCGAATGTGTATCCGCTCTCACGATTAGGATCTCACAGCCGAGTCCAGGTGATTCATGTGGAAAGAAGAAGAAGAAGAAGAAGAAGAAGAAGAAGAAGAAGAAGAAGAAGAAGAAGAAGAAGAAGAAGAAGAAGAAGAAGAAGAAGAAGAAGAAGGAAAATAAACTTTGTGTTTTATTATAATTCTGCTGATTTCGTTTCCGAGTATCACAAACTTCATTTATCACTTATTTTGCTGACTTCCTGTTTGACCAACACACATAATGCATCCTATAAAAACAATTAGCTTCAAGGGACAGACTTCAAAATCCCAAATGTAATATCCCAAAACAAAAAAAAAATTAAATAATAATATGTAGTATTAAATCTCATTTAGAAAAAAAACACTATTGTACTTATGGAATATTATAATGTTTTAAATGTAAAAAACATGTCTGAATGCTGATTGGCCAGATGGGTGGAGGTCCGTCAACAGACTCCACCTGACTGAGCGTCTTGTGGTCTGGTGAAGGTGTCGGCTCAGGCTGTTTTTAACAACTTGTATATTTGTAACGTTATTAGAGAAATGATGTTTGAAACTCGTACAGCTCGTGAGCGATCACGTTCCACTGGTTGACCTTCGGCGTGACCCTGTGGTTCTCTCTCTGATGGAGGTCCTTCAAACGGGCCTTTTCTTTTTTAAATACGGTGTTTCTGCCCTGTGATATTGAGTTTTTCTTTAAATGCCTCGGCCGCATTAGGAAATCCCCAATCTGGCTCCAATCCTCCGTCGGGTTTCTGCTCAACCTCGAGGCGCCATTTGATCCAAGGTCATGAGGGAAGGGGGGGGGGAGGGGCACAAGGCTTCAGGGGCATCACTTTGTAGCCTGCAGGAGTTTCTGTTATCGAGGAGTCCGGGCGGATCCGCCGCAACATTTATCAAACATAATTTCTCAGACGTGCCTTCTAGCCCAACTCAGGAGGGCGGGCCGAGGGGCGGGGCCAAGGGGCGGGGCCGAGGGGCGGGGCCGCTGCTTGTGTCCACGCCGATGACCTCATCAGCCGCTTCTCCATCGCCGGCTTGATGACGTGTCCGTAGTCGTCGGGTTTGTTTTCATATAATTGCAACAACAAAAAAATTGGAATGAAGACGCTTTCCCAACATTCGTGTTTTTGATCCCTTTCTGGGCGACGAGGAGCGAGAAGAAAGAAACCACGTTTTATTTTTAGATGAAATGTCAGCGGCGTGCAGCAGCGAGCTTTTGGTTTAGAGACCGGGCCGTGCCGTGGAAACGAGGTTATTGTCTCTGATGCCCGGAGCGGAGACACGCGCTGCCGACGGTAGTGACATCAACACGCCCGGACAGGGGCCTCGGAGAGGAGGCCTCGGAGAGGAGGCTTTGTAGAGCATCAGGAGGCCATAGAGCATCAGGAGGCGTTGTAGAGCATCTGGAGGCGTTGTAGAGCATCAGGAGGCCGCAGAGCATCAGGAGGCGTTGTAGAGCATCAGGAGGCCGTAGAGCATCAGGAGGCGTTGTAGAGCATCAGGAGGCGTTGTAGAGCATCAGGAGGCCGTAGAGCATCTGGAGGCGTTGTAGAGCATCTGGAGGCGTTGTAGAGCATCAGGAGGCCGTAGAGCATCAGGAGGCGTTGTAGAGCATCTGGAGGCGTTGTAGAGCATCAGGAGGCCGCAGAGCATCAGGAGGCCGTAGAGCATCAGGAGGCGTTGTAGAGCATCAGGAGGCCGTAGAGCATCTGGAGGCCGTAGAGCATCTGGAGGCCGTAGAGCATCTGGAGGCCGTAGAGCATCAGGAGGCGTTGTAGAGCATCAGGAGGCCGTAGAGCATCAGGAGGCGTTGTAGAGCATCTGGAGGCCGTAGAGCATCTGGAGGCGTTGTAGAGCATCAGGAGGCCGTAGAGCATCAGGAGGCCGTAGAGCATCAGGAGGCATTGTAGAGCATCAGGAGGCCGTAGAGCATCTGGAGGCCGTAGAGCATCTGGAGGCCGTAGAGCATCTGGAGGCGTTGTAGAGCATCAGGAGGCGTTGTAGAGCATCTGGAGGCCGTAGAGCATCAGGAGGCGTTGTAGAGCATCTGAAGGCCGTAGAGCATCAGGAGGCGTTGTAGAGCATCAGGAGACCGTAGAGCATAAGGAGGTCGCAGGTGTGAGACAGATTAGTGCACGTCTGAGTCGCTGTGTGGGCCGTGTGGGTAGAGCGACGGGTGGGCGCATGGGGGGGGGGGGCTTAGAGCGACGTGTGGGTGGGTGCATGCGTGGGTGCAGGTGTGTCTGTGAGTGTCTTATCTTGGGTGCTTTTGTGTGTTTGTTACTGTAGTCGGACGTATAAATGCACGACTGTGTGTGTGTGTGTGTGTGTGTGTGTGTGTGTGTGTGTGTGTGTGTGTGTGTGTGTGTGTGTGTGTGTGTGTGTGTTCCATACCAGCGGTGAGTGGCATCCTCTTTTTGTTCCCCACTAATGGCATCCTTAGCGGGGCTGTTACGATGGAAACCACGTTGCCACGGAAACGCAGCCTGTCTCCATGAATTAGAAGTATCTCACTCGCTCTCTTTGCCTCGCTCAAACTCTCTCTTGCGCGCTCTCTCTCTTTCTCTCTCTCTCTCTCCCCATCGCCACCCTCTTCTGTCCTCTCCCCCCGTATGTCTCTTCATCTCTGTTCCTCTTCTCCACCTGTCTCCCATTGACAGGGCAGCAGCTACCGCCTGGAGAGAGAGAGCGAGAGAGAGTGAGAGCGAGAGAGAAAGAGGAGAGAGAGAGAGAGAGGTGCAGGAACATGAAACGAGCGAGGGACAGACTGACAAGGGAAAAAGGGGGAGAGTGGAAAGAGGAGTGGGAGGGACATTTTTGTTTGTTTTTTGTTTGAGGCGAAGGTGGGCGGAGGGACAGAGAGAGGGAAGTGACGAAAATGTTTTGGGATGAGAGAGAGAGAGAAATAGAGGGAGAGAGAGAGAAAAAAGTGGAGCAAATGTTGATGTGACGGAGCACAAAGCCGAAAACACACCAGAGGGCCACAAGAATGTAGACGTGTCACAGAGGTAAAAACCTCTCACCACTTCTTCTCCTTTTCATACTTCTTCTACTCCTTCTTCTTCTTCTTCTTCTTCTTCTTCATCTCCTCATCCTCCTCCTTCATCTTCTCCTCCTCCTTCTTCTTTGTCTTCTTCTTCTTTCCCCCCTCCTCCTCTTCTTTGTCTTCTTCTTTTCTTCCTCTTCTTCTTATCCTTCTCCTATTCCTTCTTCTTCTTCTTCTTCTTCTTCTTCTTCTTCTTCTTCTTCTTCTCTATCTTCTTCTCCTTCTCCTCCTTCTTCTACTTCTTCTCCGTCTTTTTTTTTTTCTTCCTTCTTTTTCTCCTCCTCCTTCTTCTTCATCTCCTCCTCCTCCTTCTTCATCTTCTTCTCCTTCTCTTCATCCTTCCTCTACTTCTTTTTCTTCTGCTACTTCTCCTCCTTCTTCATCTTCTTCTTCTCCTCCTCCTCCTCTTCCTCTTCTCATGAAGGGGGCTCGGCCTACCCCCTGACACAGCGAGCCGGTCTCAACGGGTTGAAATGTTGGGAGAGAGGAATAAAATATTCAGACGGAAAAAAGCTTGATTAGAACAGAGAGCGAGAATTAAAGCGGACAGAGAGTCGGAGTCCGTTCCACATATGGAGGGAATATAAAATAGGGTGAGAAAAAGCGGGAAGAGAGAGGAAAAAAAGGAGGGGTAAGAGAGAGAGGAGGAGAGAGAGAGATTGATTATGTTCTCCTAAGTGCTTTGGGCATTATTGGAACCATACTGTCCTCCCAAAGCAGGCAATCTGAATTAACAGTGCAGGGGGAGTGATGGAGGGGGAGGGGCACGCAGGGCAGGGGAGAGATAGCAGGAGAGAAGGAGGGCGGGTTGGCAGTGAGAGTGCGGGTCTGGAGGGAGGACAGAGAGAGAGAGAGAATAACTGGGTTCAGAAGTAGGACAGAGAGAGATGGCAGGAGACAAAGGGAAGGGGCGTGCGAGAGGGAGAGAGCATTCGAGGTCGAGAAGAAATGCCAGATTGAAAAAATCAACACGCTAAACTCCTCGTTATTTATTCCAGCTGCTCGGTAATCCATTCAGAGGAGGATGACTTTGAGAAATGTCCCTAAATATTCAGTCTAAATGCTGAATCGTCAGAACCCAAAACAAATCCATTTGGGGAATATAATAATAGTCCAATCAGGAACAAGAGGAGAAGATAACGAGAGACAGGGGGCGGAGCTTGAGAGAGGATTTAGAGATTAGGATGGGATGAAGTCCAAGATGGAAAACGGGACGGGCGGAGAGGAAGGACACGAGTAAAGACTGAGCGTGGGAAAAGAGGATGCGGCGCGCGTGTGTGTGTGTGTGTGTGTGTGTGTGTGTGTGTTTGTGTTTGTGTGAGTGAGGAGAAGAAAGAGGCTGATGAGAGTGCAGGACAAGTGCAGATGGGAGGAAGGGAGACGGAGTTGAAGAGACAAACTGGAGAAACACAATGTGAGACGAGCAAAGGGGGGGAAGAAAAAAAGAGAAGAAGAAAAGTGATGTAACCTAAACGAGGTCTGGAGCATTTAGTCGGTCGTGTCTCCTCCTGCCTTCGCTTCTCGTGCCCTTTGACCCTCCTTCCCTCCTTCCCTCCACCCTTCCTTGACCTGTTGACTGCCAGACCAATAAAGCGGACATTAAGCCACGTGTTTGTTGTTTTTAAACGCATTACTCAGCGCGGCGGTCATGATGGAAACCCGCCTCCGCTGATGGAGCACCTGTCTCTCTCGTGTAATGAGAAGCCCGGGCAGGTAATAATTTGATATATCTGGGAGGAACGAGGCGGAGGAGGAGGAGCCGGCCTGCTTTTACGCTTCATTTGGGATTGTAGGTTTCTCCTGTGGGCCCGAGAAGCCCCTCCCTTTGCCTTTCTGCACCTTTTGACTTTAGTTTTCCTCAAATTCCTCAAAGGATTGAAATGCGTCACAAACTTACAATAAAAAGCTCTTTGTTGTGCAGTAAAATGGCTGAAGTGACATTTTATTGTTAGCTTGTTCGTTATGACATTATCACATTTTAAATTCTTCTATACTTTCATATTTCCTTGCGAGGCCGCACACGGCTGTGTGATCCCCGCTCTGCTCATGCGGAACGCGTTGCTCCGTCTCGCCGGTTGCTTTCCGCCCGGTAACAGGCCTGAACAGACCTTTGGGTTCCTCCGGCGCCCGCGGCGTGGACGAGACCGTCCGTCCTCTTTGAAGCTCGGCGCGTCGTCTCGTGTTGCTTTTAAAACACGGATATCAAAGCGCGAGCGCCGCTAATGGGCGCCCAACGTACCGTGACCCGACTCTGGAGCCGCGTTGTTGTTGTCTTATTCTTCTTTCTGTGCCCTTTGCTACACGTCTGGCGGCTATTTTTCTTTTTGGGAAGGGTGGGGTGGATTTTTAAATTCAGTATTTTATAATTAAAAAAATAAATACATTTTTGAATGAGAGAGAAAACATAAGTTGCTCATGGAATACTTTTCTAATCAAGGCATTAATTAACCTATTATTAGGCGATTTTTAATAAAACATTGTGTAAATAACCCCACGGAAGGTTGATTGCCTGCTTTGTATTTGCCTTGGTTTTTGACAAATGCATAGATGATATTGTATTGTATGAATTTATAGATGCTTTAAGCGACTTCCTCTCACATAGATAAATCTGACTTTTATTTTGAAAAGGTCAAAGGAATCGCAGAATTTACCTGCGCATTTATACATTTCAAAAAGTGGGTAATAGTTTAATGGACCCGTTCGGGGCTAAGGCTCTTTACGGTGGTGATAGTTTACAGATTTAATGAATGTATTTTGACCCAAAGGAAGAAAATAAAGAGTAATTTAACCAGCAGGAAGATGCCACTTCATATACAGGGGTCCGTTCATCACTGAATATAATAACATAACATAATGGTACTAATGATGTGGAAGTCCTCTACAGACATATGTGCATGTTATTCCTGTTACATCACCCTGCGTACGGGGCTGCAGCAGCTTACCTGCCCAGTGACGGCTGTGCCTCACTCGCCCTCCGCCACTGATTGCGCAACACGTAGCGCCATGCTCTCAGAGTTCATCACGCACACACCATCACGCATGGTGCAGCACTGCACCTCCATTACCTGCCATGGGATTGGTCCGCTGATGGCCTCGCTCGTGATGCACACACACACACACACACACACACACACACACACACACACACATGAGACCCGGCTGCATTTTAATTACACGCGTTATCTCGGCAGTCTTCAGGGGAGGAACACCAGCGCATCGCTCTGACCGTGAACAACCTGTTTTCTTACTGAGGTTGTAAAACAAACCCAGTGGCTAATGAGTGTGTGTGTGTGTGTGTGTGTGTGTGTGTTTATGCATTACTGTGATAGCATCAGTTTTCTTTCGGATATTTTTAGCATCTTTTCAAAATTAATATGTTTTATGTCAGTGTCTGTATCTCCAATACATACTTCTCCTACACCCAAATGCTTCGCTATTCATCGGAACCGTGTGTGTGTGTGTGTGTGTGTGTGTGTGTGTGTGTGTGTGTGTGTGTGTGTGTGTGTGTGTGTGTGTACGTGATTCATCAGCCCAGTTTCCAGATGCAGGAACCAACTTGTGCTCAGTGGCACAGTGTGCAGCCAGAGAGAGAGAGAGAGAGAGAGAGAGAGAGATGGAGAGAGATGGAGAGAGATGGAGAGAGGAAGGGAGGGAGAGGGAGAAATGGAAAGGGGGGGGAGAGAGGAAGAGGGGGAGAAAGGGAAAGAGGGAGAGACTGACTGACTGCCAAAAGCTGGCTTCAGTGCCCCAGCTGGTGTTTGCATGTGTCTGAATGTACACAGGTGCACACGCTTCCAAATGTGCATGTGAGAGAGCACGCAGCACTGGAAACGTACCACATTCCTTCAAAGTAGCTGTAATTAAACCTCTCCTGAAGAAGCCCACTCTGGATCCAGAGGTTTTGGCTAACTACAGACCGATCTCTAACCTCCCCTTCCTCTCTAAGATCCTTGAGAAAGTGGTCGCAAATCAGTTGTGTGACTTTCTACATCAGAATAGTTTATTTGAAGAGTTTCAGTCAGGATTTAGAAAACACCACAGCACAGAGACAGCACTGGTGAAGATTACGAATGACCTCTTAATGGCAGCAGATAAAGGACTCATCTCTGTACTGGTCTTGTTAGACCTTAGTGCTGCATTCGACACCATTGACCATAACATCCTATTACAGAGACTGGAGCAGTCGATTGGTATTTCAGGCACCGCCCTAAGTTGGTTTAAATCCTATTTATCAGATCGATCTCAGTTTGTATTTGTAAACGATGAAGCCTCAATGACCACCAACGTTAGTCACGGAGTTCCACAAGGTTCTGTGCTTGGACCAATTCTATTTACCTTATACATGCTTCCTTTGGGCAATATTATCAGGAAACACTCCATAAACTTTCATTGTTATGCAGATGATACTCAACTATATCTATCGATAAAACCAGAGGAGACTAACCAACTCACTAAAATTCAAGCATGTCTTAGTGACATAAAAACATGGATGACCGGCAACTTCTTGATGTTAAACTCAGACAAAACCGAAGTAATTCTACTCGGCCCTGAGCACCTCAGAGATCAATTATCTGGTGATGTGATTTCTGTAGATGGCATTACTCTAGCATCCAACACCACTGTGAAGAATCTCGGCGTTATCTTTGATCGACTTGTCCTTTAACTCCCACATAAAGCAAATCTCAAGGACTGCATTCTTCCATCTACGTAATATTTCAAAAATCAGGCACATCTTGTCTCAAAAAGATGCAGAGAAATTGGTTCACGCGTTCGTTACTTCGAGACTGGATTACTGCAACTCCTTATTATCAGGCTGCACTAATAAATCTCTTAGGTCCCTCCAGTTGATCCAGAATGCTGCAGCTCGTATTCTCACTAAAACTAAGAAAAGAGATCACATTACTCCTGCACTAGCTGCTCTGCACTGGCTCCTGTAAAATCAAGAATCACTTTTAAAATTCTTCTCTTAACTTACAAAGCCTTAATTGGTGATGCACCATCATATCTTAAAGAGCTTGTAGTACCGTATCGCCCCACCAGAGAGCTGCGCTCACTAAATGCGGGGCTACTTGTAGTTCCGAGAGTCTTAAAATGTAAAATGGGAGCCAGAGCCTTTAGTTATCAAGCTCCTCTTTTATGGAACCAGCTTCCACCTTCAGTCCGGGAGGCAGACACAGTCACCACATTCAAGAGTAGACTGAAGACTTTCCTCTTTGACAGAGCTTATAGTCAGGGCTGAATCAGGTTTGCCCTGGTCCAGCCCCTGGATATGCTGGTATAGGCTTATAGCTGCTGGGGATGTTTAGGATGCACTGAGCACCTCTCCTCTTTTTCTTTCTCCTATGGATGAATCTTCATCTCTCCATCACACATGACTAACTCTGCTTTCTCCCCGGAGTCCTTCTGACTTCACGTCTCATGGGGTCATCGGACCCTATGAGACGGCATAGATTCCATCTGCTGATGGACCTTCGATGGTTGGATCGTGAGTTCCTGTCGCCAGCTGTGCCACTGCCCTGCTGGGACTCCGCCCACTCCTCCACTTGGGAGGTCTCCAAACTCTCCATCGTGGAATATGCCTAAATATGAACTATTGATAAACTCTGTCAGATTCCTTGAATGTATTTTAACTCTAAATATGTCCTTCTGTAAACATTACATCTATTGCATCTGTCCATCCTGGAGAGGGATCCTCCTCTGTTGCTCTCCTGAAGGTTTCTTCCCTTTTTTTCCCCCTGAAGGGTTATTTGGGAGTTTTTCCTGGTCCGATGTGAGGTTTTGGGTCAGGGATGTCTATGTGTACAGATTGTAAAGCACTCTGAGACAAATTTGTAATTTGTGAAACTGGGCTATACAAATAAACTGAATTGAATTGAATTGAAACCAGGCACACGCACGCACACACACACACACACACACACACACACACACACACACACACACACACGTACGTGTGTACGCGCGCGGGAGCATAACGAGGGCTCGACAGTGTGTATTCTGTGGCTGCTGTTGCAACCAACTGTCAGGCAGAGGAGGTGTGTGTGTGTGTGTGTGTGTGTGTGTGTGTGTGTGTGTGTGTGTGGGGGGGGGGGGGGGGGGCTGACAGTAGGTATGAAATCATAAGCAACGCTTATGGATGTAGAAAAGCCTCCATCACATCCATCACATCCATCACATCCATCACAGGTGTTCATGCGTATGACAGCCGAGGGGATCGGACAGTACAGCGTTTACAGGGGTCGTGAACCTGGCGGCCAATCAGAGCTCCGGTTGGTTATTTCGAACCAGGAAGATCAGACCCTCCTCATCTCGTGTTTGATCGAACGCCCAATAGTGGTGGTTGATATGCTCTTCCATCACCAGCTGTCTCTATAGCTGCTTTCCTTCATTTCCAACTGTTTTCATCAAAATTATATTGAAAATAAAAAATTCTTGGCTGCGTATTTACACCAAAGAGGATTTTTTTTGTGGAGGAGGAGGCTTGTGTTTGGCTCGAGGATGCCATATATATATACTGTACATATATATACATATATGTATGTATATATGTACAGTATATCTATGTATATTTATGTATATACAGTATACCGCCTCTATATAGATATACCTCTATGTATATGCATATATATATATGCATACCTTCTCTCCCTCTCTCTCTCTCTCTAGAGAGAGGTGAGATGCACCATAGACCTCAAAGTGGGGCAGTTATGCGTTTTAAGCTCCATAATCTAGAGAGTGCGCCGCAGGACAGAAGCATAGAACTGTGTGAAGTAAACAACCCAACATACACGGAGGAGCATGACGTTCCCAATAACACAGTGAAGGAATATTTAATGTACATGTTTGGGCTTTAAATTGAGCACAAAGAAAAAAAAACAGTAACTAAACATCAAACGGCTGCCTTGGCTCCGCCTCTCTTCCCTCACGTACCGGTTCCTCTCTTCCCTCACGTACCGGTTCCTCTCTTCCCTCATGTACCGGTTCCTCTCTTCCCTCACGTACCGGTGCCTCCAGTCTCTCGGCCGCTGGTGACCCACCACTGACCCTCTGCCCCCCCATCGCCTCGGCCCGCTCCCCCGCTTCATTTCATCTGATTCTTTGTAAATGCCGTGTCCAGCCGCGGGAAATCTGGTAATCGATCGTGACACTGATTGATACTGAGAGAGAGAGAGAGAGAGAGAGAGAGAGAGAGAGAGAGGATTGGTGTGAGAAGTTGGTGTGAGAAGTGCACGTGAGTCAGAGTGTGCACCTGCAGGAGGGAAGGTTGAGTTGAAAGAGAGAGGGAACATGTAGATGAGAGACAGGAGTGTGTGTATGTGTGTGTGTGTGTGTGTTGTGCCTGTGTGTTGTGCCTGTGTGTCTGAATACAATGGTGTGTGTGTGTATATGTGAGGATGGCAGCGTCTGTGTTTAAAGCCATTCAAGTGTGTGTGCGTGTGCGTGTATGTGTGTGTGTGTGTGTGCACAGGCGTGATTGGCTGAATGAAATATTCCTAATTGCCAGGCTGAAGGTTGCCGGTTGCCGGTTGCTGGTTAAATGGCGTGATGACTCTAATGGGCCATTGTGTGCCATTTAGATATTGTCGTGTTTACAAGGCTCCGGCAGCCACAGAGGACGCCTGTCAGGGCAGCACGCAGGGGGAGAGAGACCATGGGCCTTAGAGAGAGAGAGAGTGTGTGTGTGTGTGTGTGTGTGTGTGTGTGTGTGTGAGAGATGGAGGGAAGAGACAAAAGTGCTAAATGTGAAGAAGAAAGAAGAGTTGTTTCATTGTTGTGACTTGTTTTGAAGCACATGGATGCACAGCGGTCCACAGCTCTGACATCACGCTGTCAAAAGAGGTGGAGACAGAGCGGCAACAACATGTTTAACAAATAAATACAAAGGACAAATATTTTAACACGCTAACAACATCAGCAGCAATATAACACATTAGATAATAAGAGGCTATTATGAGCTCTTTAACTTTAACAGGAGGTAATTAAAGTGTTTGTGTTGAAATACACAGGAGTTATTGTTTTACTCCACCACTATAAATATATTATCTCTGTAAGAAACACAAATGCAGACCATAAAAAGTCATCAAGAACAGGCTTGATTTTACTTCACTGTTGAACGTGCACCAATAAAGCAATTATCTTTTGAATGAAATGGAGAAAGCGATGGAAGAGGAAGAGGAAGAGGAAGAGGAAGAGGAAGCGAGTGAATCCTGAATGATACGCTGAGCACCCATGAAGTGTCGGGTCCGTCTGCCCCAAGCCAAACAACCTCTCACATCTCTGCTACACGCAGCTCGCTGCTGTCTCTCTTCTTATTCAAAGCTTCACTGACTCTACCTTCTTTTTAATGAGGACACACACACACACACACACACACACACACGGTCGCACGCACACACACAGGTGCGTGCGCACAGACACAGGTAACCACAAGTGCACACAGAGACGGGATCTGATGGGGAGGAAGTGTCTCTATACTTGTGACATCTTCAGAGTAAAGGAGGGATGGCGGTGTGCGGAGGAAAGGAGGAGAGGAGGAGAGGAGGAGAGGAGGAGAGGAGGTTTTAAGTGCTCGCCTCGCGGCTTTACGTGTCAAAAACAGGGCGAGTTAGTCAGGGAGGGGAGGCTGGTGGAAGAGGAGCATACAGATCGGCTTATTGTCTTAGCCCGTCTTCTAGCGTGTTCTGTTGAGGGGACCCCCCCCCCCCCTCCCCTCGCCACCGCCGCCGCCATTCGTCACGCCAATAAAGCAGATTTAAATTTGAATTTGTCATCCCAGTGGATGAAAGGAGACGGGGTGGTCTGAGCAAATCAGAGATGAGAGAGGAGCGGGGACATGGTGAGAGGAGTGGCACGGGAAAAAAACACTCTCTGTTTAATTTCTACTTCTTCTTCTCCTCCTCCTCCTTCGGCACGGGGCCTCCTGGTCATTTCTGGTCATTTCGTCCTTTCATCATTCCCGTTACGCTGAACATTTGTTGGACCTCTGCCCCCCGGCTGCCCGAGGCGTCCTCCGCAGTTGCACCGCTTTAGTCACTGCGGATGAGAGCGCCGGCTAAATGCCTGAAATGTAAAAGTGCAGGAGTTTGGAGAGGGAAGGGGGAAGAGGAGGGGGGAGAGCGGAGATCGAGGGGGGGAGGGGGGGAGGGGGGAGGGGGGGTGGCCTCGCCGCTGACAGTGACTGAGAGCGAGCCTTTATCGTGTTGCCAGGAAAAGAACACAGAGGCACATATCAACCGGGCTCACTCTATTCCCCTTTGCTCTCCTCCTCCTCCTCCTCCTCCTCCTCCTCCTCCTCCTCCTCCTCCTCCTCCTCCTCCTCCTCCTCCTCCTCACTCCTTGTCTTCCCTCTGAAGAGCGGGTCGTTGCATGTTTCACTTACTCCCATATGCTTAAGGGTAAGTGTTGACCTTTGCCCTCATATAAACTGTGAAATTAAGGGTGAGGTGAAGAATCCACAATGAGAGAAAGAAAGAGAGAGAGAGAGAGAGAGAGAGAGAGAGAGAGAGAGAGAGAGGTAATTCAGGTTTCATAGTGTGAAGTGGCGAGAAACAGTCCCAGCATGATGATGGCTCTGAGTCTACAACTGACCAGGTGCACCCTGGGACGCATGATAGATGGAGAAAGGGAGGGAGGAAGGAATGAAGGAAGGAATGAAGGAAGGAAGGAAGGAAGGAAGGAAGGAGAGCGCACCACAGAAGAAGAGGAGAGAGCAGAGAGAAACCTATAAGAGGGGAGGCTGTGACGAGAGGAGAGGGAAAAGGTACGGACGTTGTCAAAGGACGGAGAGGTGGGAGGAGGCGGGCAAGCGAGCATAAGGGTGAACGAGAGTTGAGGAGGAAGGATAAAGGAAGGAAGGAGGAATAGTGAGGACAGAGCAGAGAGAGACCCTTAGGAGGGGAGGCTGTGACGAGAGGAGAGGGAAAAGGTACGGACAGTGTCAAATGACGGAAAGGCTGGAGGGGGGGAGGGCGTAAAGGGAGAAGGAGAGTGGAGGAGGGAGGAGGGAGGGCGGGGGAGAGGGGGAGAGGGGGAGAGGGGGAGAGTCGGTTAGCCCGAGAGTTGAGGGCACGCCGGGGCAAGAGATTGAAATCAGTGGATATGACAGGAGGGGAAGAGATAGCAGAAGACAGCCGGAGAGAGTGCACAGGGAATAAATGGATTAATAACATCTCTCATCTGGACTTCACTGCCCTCCCTTCGCCACCCCCCCCCCCCCCCCTCCTCAACTCGCTGTCACCTCTCACCTCAAGGGACAGGAAGAAAGATGTCTGCCTCCAGAAGCGTGCTCACCTCGGCCTCTCCACAGCCGCTCCGGGACTCTCCGTGGTCCTCCTGATCCTCCTGATCCTCCCTCGCTTCCTCCCTCGCTTCCTCCCTCGCTTCCTCCCTCGCTTCCTCCCTCGCTCCCTCCCCCGACCGCATCGCTCCTCCGGCCTCTTCACGCGGTGAAGCGGTGAGAGTTGCAGACTCTAAATCGGCGGATGATATCTATGATTTTGCGCCAAGATTTCTGAAGCTCCACAAGTCAGCAGAGATCCCTCCGTAGGGCCGATGGACATAACCCTCGTCGTTGTTGTTGTTGTTGTTGTTGTTGTTGTTGTTGTTGTTTTGTCGTTGCGTGAGGAGCGAGTCCTGCTGCTGCGGTCAGATATCAGAACAGGACTCTTTCAATTCACACATCATCCCGTTTAGCTGCTTATCTCATTCTTGGACAAGCAGGACTCATGTTTTGTGTGTTTTGTGTGTTTTGTGTTCGTGATTCAAACGCCGTCAGCATGAGGACCAAAACAACAACAAACAACAACCAGATGAAGAAATGACACAGATAACAACAACGCGCTTATTTTAATACCTTTAGCCTCCATGGGAACATTTGCTCTTTATCCGGTGGGAGGCGGTGCAGCTGTCAACCCTGACATGTTCTCCACGCTTTATCAATCAATCAATCAATCTATCAGACTTTATTTCATCATCACTTTTTAAGTAAAATAAATAATGTTATTAAATAATAACAAGAAGAAGAAAACACACACACACACACACACACACACACAGGAAGCTTTCATAAATATCATTGATCACTAGAGGCAGGATTTAAAATAAATGTTTTTTCTTTTACTTTTGCCCTTTGACTCATCTGTTTTTTCCCTTAAATAAAGCATCTGACATGTATTTATTTATTATTTATTTATTCACAGCTTGTGATGCACAAGCCGGGTTTTGACTGGTCGTAGTTGTTGCCCCCTGCTCACCCCCTGCTCACCCCCTGCTCACCCCCTGATCACCCCCTGCTCACCCCCCGCCCCCTCCAGCCTCCTCATGCAGTCCCCTTGGCCTCCACCAGGCTTCCAGACACACGGCGGTATGAGGACCAGGAGACCGGAGGCCCGTCAGCCTGTAGGGGCCCTCAGTGGGTCAACTGCTAAACTTAGAGCAGAAATGGGCCAGTGAGAAACAATCTGTGTGAGTGTGTGTAAGTGTAAGTGTGTGTGTGTGTGTGTGTGCGTGTGTGTGTGTGTGTGTGTGAGGTAGTATCACAGTTTTTCTCAGTTGTTTACACACAGAAAGTGAAAGATTGGGCACATTGTGCACACCCCTCCCTTCACGTACTTGGCCCCGTGTGTCACTGCTTCCATTATCTGCATCAGACTCTCGCTCTGATGTCACGTCACCTCGTTGTCAAAACACTCCGTCCTCTGCCCTCCACCTTATCCTCATGTCTCAGCTCGGAGGTGGAGGGAACGTGAACCCGACAGGGTCCCACGCTCCGGCCCATGCGTGACGTTCTCTGTGTGAATGAAAGAAGGAGGCCGACACTGAGACATTTTACAGAAGGAGAAATGTCTCATTGTCATTCATATTCCCCATATGAATCTCAAGGCATTTCTATAACTGTGCGAAAGTGTGCAGCGACTGCTTGGTTGTGTGTACTAATGGATGGTGTGTGTGTGTGTGTGTGTGTGTGTGTGTGTGTGTGTGTAATTTGAACATATGGCCGTCTGTACCAGATTAGAAAGTTCAGAGATTTAATGGCAAAGCGTCATCTTACCCAGGGAGGGGCGGGGTCACAGTTTTTTTGTGTGTGAGTTTTCTTTTGTTTTGTGCGTGCATTTTTTTAAATGCCATTGTTGTTTTAAGAAACGTATTAACAGCTGTGAAACTTTCATTAAGACACACAACCCCCTCCTCCCGTTTGAATGTGAACCATTCCGTTTATTTGGGGAGTTTCTTTCCCTCCGCCCTCTAACGCCCTTGAAGGCTGAGACGCTGCATCACAACGGAGAGGCAACCAAAAGAGGAAATTGCCAAATAATCGAATGAAGACCTGTGTTTTTTCTTTCTTTTCCTCCTTCTTTTTTTTCTTCTTTTAAATGAAGGCTCTAAAAGTACTTAAAATAAGGTCACTGTTAATTAGATGATGGTCTGACAAATGTGTCGAGCTAATTAAGAGTGTGTGTGTTTGATTAAAGATAAGTAGGCTTCCATGATAAGAAATGTGATGATGAGGCACAAGAAGGGCGAAGAAGTGGTGGAGAGAGGGGAGGCTTAATTGAGGCAGAGATGATAAGTGTGTAATGTGTGTGCGTGAAGAGAGAGAGAGAGAGAGAGAGAGAGAGAGAGAGAGAGGAATGACGATCTTGTCATCAATATGTAATTTCAGCGCACGCGCCAATGGCTTTATCTCAGGTCTTATCAGAAATGAACGTGCTTGAGCTTGGTGTGTGTGTGTGTGTGTGTGTATTTGTGTGTGTGACTGTGTATAGCTTCAGCCCACTGTCTTTTAAATTCACTATAGTCAAGCGAAGGCCAGCTGTTCCCTCTTTTCCTCCTGCCTGCACATCCCACTCCAAGCTCTCTTTTTTCATTTCTCTCTCTCTCTCTCTCTCTCTCTCTCTCTCCATCAGGCGTTGCAGCAGTAGTCAATAGCACCCCCCCCCCCTCCCTCCCTACCTCTCCACTCCCCCCACTCAAGTTCAAAGGAGCCTTTACAGGCAGGATAGAAATATGCATTGCCAAAAACCTCCCAGCAACAGACACCATCATCATCTTCTCTCTCTCTCTCTCTCTGGCTCGCTCGCTCCCTCTTACGTGGCTCATCGGGCTTTATAAAAAAATGCCTATAGAAATCAATACGGCTGCGAAGGGAACGTCAACATGTGACCTCTTCTTGATGTGCCTCTTCTAAGCGTGCTGCATTCAGGTGCCGTGTGGTTCTCTGGAGTATTTCATCACGCTTGAAGTGTCTGGGATGAGACGGATGTTCACCGCCTGAATGAGACTCCAGTTCTGTGGGTTCCATGTTGGAGACCTGAACTCACCCCACTCCACTCAATGCGACTGTAAAATGTAATAAGTTGACTTTACTTGGAAAAAGTCAGGAAACTGAGTAAAGTAGCTCAATAATTATATTTTATTTCTGAAAGCTGAAAAAAACTGAGTTTAGGCAACTCATGTTATTGCAGTAAATATTAGTATAGTTGACTTACAATTATTCATTAGGTTAACTATAAAAATGTAAATTCAGACAACTTAAGGATCTGACTGAAGTTAACTTAAAATCTAGTTACGTTAACAATAAATAGTCAACTTAATGATGCGAGTTATATTAAGTAAGCATTAATAAGAACAAGTTATCTTTAGTATTCACAAAGGAACATATTCAGGAAAGCGATTGTCTTAAATCAAAGATAGAGAAGTTATAATAAAGACGTTTATTTAAGAGAACGACAAATGTCTTTTTGAGTTTTTGTCCTCACACATGTTCACGTGTTTAAGACGTGTGACGTGTTGTCAGGTTAACTTCTGTAACGCAGACTGTGATCAACTCAGTTTTGGCATTTGCTAAATTCCACTGCCGAAAAACAACCGAGCCAAAGAATCTGTAACCTGTAACATCGTGACCCACGATGTCTTATTCTGGACGTTAACGCCCTCAACTTTGATAACAATCTAAACGCCATTTCATCACGATGAACAATGGAGAACCGGACCCCGTGTGGGTCTGGTCCTGGTCCTGGTCCTGGTCCTGGTCCTGGTCCTGGTCCTGGTCCTGGTCCTGGTCCTGGTCCTGTTCTCACTCGGCCGTCAGACCGGAAACATTACCAATACTCAAATCCTGTCCCTGAGGACCGAAACCACATTTATTTAACCATCTCAGCCCCATTGAACCCCGTTATACTTTATTTATTATTCATTCTTTATTACATCCGTGTTTCCTGCGGCTACATTTGAAGTCTTCATGTATCCAATGAGAGACGGAGACTTTGTTTGTCATCAGAGGACAACACACAGAGTGAGTCGTGTGGTTTTTATTGTGCTGTTGTATGTATGTGTGTGTGTGTGTGTGTGTGTGTGTGTGTGTGTGTGTTACCAGAGTGCAGCGCCGGTATTGGTCTCTGATTGCGATGATGATTTGTCATTCTGTGTCTTGTATTGTGTGTTTGAGTGAGCTCTTCTATTTTGAGGGTGGCTTTTGAATGCAGGTGTGTGTGTGTGTGTGTCTGAATACAATGGTGTGTGTGTGTATATGTGAGGATGGCAGCGTCTGTGTTTAAAGCCATTCAAGTGTGTGTGCGTGTGTGTGTGTGTGTGTGTGTGAGAGAGAGCTTGTTTGTGTGCATATTCCAGAGCAAGATTGGAAGTGTGTCTATTTCTTTTGCAGTCGCCTGTGTGTGTAATCAAGATACCCGAGTGATGGACTCTCTCTCTCCTCCAAGTCAAATCAGTGCTCCAGGAGTGTGTGAGTGCACTCATTTGGAGGCTGTGGGGCAGACCATGGCCTGGCAACCATTGAAAACACACACACACACAGACACACACAGGAAGAATTATATACATATATATATATATATATATATATATATATATATATATATATATATATATATATATATATACATACATACATACATACATACATGTCATTTAGCTGACACTTTTATCCAAAGCGACTTACAATCCTGTTACATTCTTACACTGTAGATGCAGCTACTGGGAGCAACTCGGGGTTAAGTGTCTTGCTCAAGGACACATCGACTAGGGCAGGGATCGAACCTCCAACCCCGTGATTAAAAGACGGGCCTGCTACCCACTGACCCATAGCCGCCCCAATTAGAGGCAAAACACACACATACAGACATTTAAACCACACAAACTGCAAATGAATAAACACACAGGGAAACATCTCCATCGACACACACACAGACAGACAGACAGACACACACACACACACACACACACACACACACACACACACACATATGCTTCCTCTGGAGCAAGGCATGCATGTGTCCCATCGCTCCTCTTCCTCTCTCTGACAGCAGCGGTCCTCTGTGGTTGAACAACTCAGCCTTAGCCTCCTCCTGCCTAAATGGCTGGCTGACTGCCTGACACACACACACACACACACACACACACACACACACACACACACACACACACACCTCCGTTTTGCTGCTCACCCGCTCCAGCCGTCTGCCAGCCTGGCCTCTCCCTCCCATTCATCCCATTGTCACCACACTGTCCTCTCTGCCTGCAGGCTTCAAATCTCAGCAACGCGCTCGCTGCTTTATAAACATCTCCCCCCCCCCCTCCCCCCCCTCAAACCCCACTTTTAGTATCCCTCTCTCTCTCTATTTCCCTCTTATCTGCTCGCTCCTCTGTATGGTTCTGGCCCCGCTCGCTCCCTCTGGGAATTTAAATTCTCGCTAATCGATCACCTCGTGCCAACAGAGGCGATAATGTGGCCAGAGCCTAATTATTGTTGCTGTAAATAAAGACGAGAGCTTTTCTGCAGGTTTCTTATCATTCAGCCCTCTTGTTTGTGTCTCTCGCCCTCTTTCTTTCCCCGCTTGTGTCTTGCTCCTCTTTGGTAGCACGTCTTCTTCTCAGAGCTTAATGAGACTTCTGCAGACCTCTGAGGGAGCGGACAGTACATTAATACTGCTCTTAAGAAGAGAGAGAGAGAGAGAGAGAGAGAGAGAGAGAGAAAGAGAGAGGAAGCCAGCCAGAGGGTGGGATGTGTGTGTGTGTGTGTGGGGGGGGGGGCAGCGCTGTGTAGAGGATAGAGGGTGGAGCGGGAGAGCGCGAATCTGGAAATTCAATTATAACCGTGCCCTGGCAGTAATTCCACTGGTGGAAATGGGATGGCAGAGCGGAGCGAGAAGAGATTGATGGAGATGGATGGAGGGCGAAAGAGAAATAGAGAGAGAGAGAGAGAGAGAGAGTGAGAGAGAGAGAGAAGGGAAAGCAGAGAAAGTTGAGGAACAAATGGATTCAAGTGAGATGAGAATTCTGACGTCCACGTGAGCATTATTATTTCACTGTGAAAATGAGGCCTCCGCATTGAACTCGTGTGTGTGTGTGTGTGTGTGTGTGTGTGTGTTGACACAACGCGAGGCGGCGATGGCAGGTTTTCAGCCTTGAGGACGCAGCCCCCACACACACACACACACACATCGTAGTGCTCCACATGCCACCTCGATGGCATCGGCCCTGAACTCATTAAAGCAGAAACAAGGTAAGGGACCGCCCCCCCGGGACCGGCAGGTTCGCCTTTGATGTGGAGCGAAGTGCCAAGAAAGACCTGAAGGATGCTGGGAGATTTCAGAGAACACTGAGTCTGCTCACACATACAGTCCGCGGTGGGAAACCATTCATAGAATTCGCCACTTCGAGAGCCCAAGTACCCGAGAACAACAACGAGCTTCGTGTCACAGCGTCTCGTCTAGACCGCCATCTCTCACCTCCTCCTCCTCTCCTCCTCTCCTCCTCTCCTTCTGTCCAGCTCAGTTTTACTTTTTGAATCATAGCTGCGGGTCTCCGTCTGTCTCCAGACTGCAGTGCAGTTTGACTGCTGCACCTTCTCTCTTGTATGGGAATGTCGTAAAGTGTGTGTGTGTGTGTGTGTGTGTGTGTGTGTGTGTGTGTGTGTGTGTCATAGCTCTCATATATATATATTTATACATATGCATTGTCTCGGCTGCCATGAAACAAATGGATGAAAATGATCATTGAGGTTAGGACCTCCCTCCCCCCCCTGTGTGAAAATTCATTAAAGGAGTCATAAAGGCAACTAATGAAACTCGTGACCGGTATCATCCTCACGAGCCCACTGGTGTCCTCTCTCGCCCTTCTCCTCCGTGAGCGAGAGAATAAAAGGAAAATTAATGTTCCCACCAATAACGTTACAAAACCTTTCAGTCGTAATCTGTCCTCCTCTGTGTGTGTGTGTGTGTGTGTGGGTGTGTGTGTGTGTGTGTGTGTGGCGCCGGGTTAAATTAAAGTTTAGGCCAGCACTGTTACGCAACCCGCTCACGCCCCCCTCCCCCCGTCTCTCTCTCTCTCTCTGTCATTCCCAGGACGACGACTCCATGTTCTTCCAGTTCGGCCCCTCCATCGAGCAGCAGGCCTCCGTCATGCTGAACATCATGGAGGAGTACGACTGGTACATCTTCTCCATCGTCACCACGTACTACCCGGGCTACCAGGACTTTGTCACCAAGGTAACGGCAATCAGCCGAGACGAGCAGAGAGACGTAATCAGGTCGCGGAGGCACTTCAGCGTCACAATAGAAATATACTGCGGCCCCATCGTGAATAAATAAAGCGGTTTCTTTTGTGTGTATATAAAGCGCTGATGAGAGAATTATTTTGTGGCATTTAGTGCATCCTCGTATTGGACCTCTAGACCGTCCAAATCCTCACATGATAATGCAAAAAAAGAAGAGAGAAGACTGTAAAACTTTGTCAAATGACAAATAAACAAGTCCCGTCTGTCTCCTGAGCCTCTCCTCCTCCCTCGCTGCCTTGCAGGTCCGCAGCACCACCGAGAACAGCTTCGTGGGCTGGGAGCTGCAGGAGGTGCTGCTGCTGGACATGTCGGTGGACGACGGAGACGCCAAGATCCAGAACCAGCTGAAGAAGCTGGGCAGCCCCGTCATCCTCCTCTACTGCACAAAGGAGGAGGCCAACACCATCTTCGAGGTGGCGCACTCCGTGGGGATCACGGGCTACGGCTACACCTGGATCGTGCCCTCGCTGGTAGCTGGAGACACCATCGTGGTGCCCGCGGAGTTCCCCACAGGTGGGTGACTCCACAGGCCTCCAGGTGGCCTTGCATGCACATGGCAGATGCTTTAAGCTTCGTTGTGTCGCCATGTCGGGCAGACACACCTTTCTGTTCATTAGTCACAGTGTTCACAGTTTATAGTGCTGACTCATAGGACTTGAGGATGTCAGAGGGTTTAGGTTCTGTGGGTCTTACTCCTATATTCTGAGGACGGTGTGTTTGGTGCCGGTGGTGCTGGCTCGCTAAAGATGAGGCACCCCGCGCTCTGGCTTCTCTCAGTTTTTTTTTGTTGAACTTCTCTTGTGGCTCCGATGGGTTAGGTTACGATAGCCTAGGCGGTCTCCCTGGAAACGGGGAGGCCGATGATGACTAGAGCAGCCTGAACTCAGATTAGTCCCGTAACGTTGACTGCAAGTCTTGCATTCAGAAAAGTAGGCCAAGTAATAAATTAGCCATTATAACCATGTTTAAGCTAGCTACGAGCTAGCTATGAGCTACGAGCTAGCTATGAGCCTGACAGTCTGTTGTCTGTTTTTCTGTCAGTGCGGTCATGAGAACAGCTTTTACAGGGAATATGGCCGAAGAGGTTTTTAGTGTCGTGATTTAGTGTTGTTTTGTATTTTGTATCGGTCCAGGCACCGTTTAGCTCCGGTATCATTTTAAAAGAACCGGTTTAGCACCGATATCGGAAGAAGAAAAAAACGATACCCATCCCTACTCTTGACCCGAGTCCACCTATTGAGACTCCGGGGTCATGTGACGCTGAGTTCGATTCGGGAATTGAAATTGTATCCCGTTCCTATCCGACTCGATCTCAGTGTGGAGAGACGTTTTCTCGCCTGGAGCACGAACGCTAATCCCTTTGTAAATCGAGTAATTACGTTCGGCGCAGCATTCGGTCGGTTGATGTTTATCCAAACGGCGCCAACCATGAACGCCATTGTTCCATAGGTCTGATCCCGAAGTGCCAAACGGCTCCGTGTTCTCTCCAGGAGGACTCCCTGCGGCGCGGGGTATCAAAAGGAAATCTATTTCAGGGGAACAATGTGATCTTTTGTCTTTCAGGAGTTATGCTGTCACTTTAAGAAGGCTGTGTTGTTTCCTCACCACCGTTATCATCAGCTAACGCAGACGGCAATTAAAACGTTCCAGAAAAGGCGACTTTATTTGGTCAAATGACATAAATGAACACCAGTGAGGGCGGAGCCTGCGGTTAAGACGCTAACAGCACTAATGCAGAGCGTGGAAGCGTTGGTCCAGGCCCCGCCCCCTGGTGGCGAGTGGCCCTAATTTGGATTTTTTTTTTTCGTCCCGAAAGACAAAACAACAAACTGACCTTTCCTCGTACCAAGTGGGGGAGCTGCTGCCGCTCCCCCAACGCCACTGGAGGTCATTCTAACCTTTGAAGGTCAAATGAGGAACGTCCGCGTTGCGTCGCATCAACCAGGGAATGCGCTGATGCAATCTGTGAGCGCCACCCGTCACCCTGCCTCCTGTAACGGGACCCTCGGTACTTTGGGGTGGGCCGACTCAATTAGAAAGAACCTCCGTGGGAACCTCAGTGATCGGAGCTTCGGTCGGTTCTGAAGAACCTTGGAGCACATGGTATATTTCCTCTGGACACACGAGCGTGGCGATCTGTTGGTGTTGGGCTTGATTTACAATGAAGGCCCGATCTTACACCGCCAGACAGAACCTGAGATCGTTTTACTTTCTTTCTTTTTTTCTTTTTACCTCAGCTTCCTTATTGGCACCCATGGATGATTTACTCTAAATGAGAGTTGGGAGTGTGTTTGGCGAGCCCCTTTGTGCGCCCGCGAGTGTGTTTAGTGCGATGTTCTGCCCGCGTGCAACTCGCCCGTGAAATGTGCGATTTGCTTTACGGTTTAATTTGGTGGAGAAAATAATGTGCGAGTGTCATGAAACGGGCTTGTGTGTGTTTCATTCTTCACGTGAGCCTCAACAGCCTCAACAGCCAACGGGCGAGAGTGTTTACCTGGAGGCCACGGGGGGGGGGGGGGGGGGGGGGCAAGGCCAGGAGTGTGTGAGTTTGTCAGTTTGTCAGTTTCAAATTAAGGTTACACTCTATAAAGTTTGATGTATCACCAAATCCGTTATGTAAATCACACAAACAACTCTTGATTTATGTCGCCGGGGAGATAATTGTGCCGAGCTCGAGGCGCGCTGCCTGGATGATTACAAAGTGGAGCTGGCAGAGTGGCTGCGTTGATGGACACAAATAAACCTTGTTCAGCTGGCGTTGAATTATCATGGGATTAATCTCACGGGACGCGATGACGGATTGTAGGCTAAATGTCATCCACTCATTTAGAGGCGTGATGAATAGGATGGAGAATGGTCCCGTAATCCAACATTAACAACTAAATTACACGGAGATATCACTCTCATCTTGGTTTTATCTTAAATAAAGTGTCTTTGTGTGTAAATATATGGATATGATATTGTATGGCAGTATATCAGTCAGTGTATAGGGCTGAGCTGTGGGTGAAACCACCGGTTCTGTGTGTGTGTGTGTGTGTGTGTGTGTGTGGGGGGGGGGGGGGGGGTCCTTGCTTACGAGGCACACGTAATCATTTGCACCACATGTGATAAAGAGCCTCAAATCCTCCTGGGTAATTCAACTGATGCGGTCCTTAAGTGGAGCTCTGGGGAACCGTCTCTCCTCCCACTCGCTTCCTTCCTTACCTCCTTCCCTTTCCTCTGTATTCCACGCCGCTGTCCTTCTCACTGTTTCTTTCTCTCCTTTTTTTTCTGTTTCCTCTGTTTCTTCTTTCTCTTTGTGTCTCTGCTGCTGTCATACTTTTTCTCTCTGCTCGCTCTCTCTCTCTCTCTCGCTCTTTCTCTCTCTGCTCTCTCTCTCTCTCTCCCTCTCTCTCTCTTGCTAACAGCTTTTCCTGTCTCCATTCTCCCTGATCAGTTACACACTCCTGCAGGACACGCTGTGCTAACATAACCACCCAATCTGACATCACTGACAATAACAATAAGCCCTTTCCAAAAATACACCGGCTCTGCTCTTACGGCTCCCCACCTCCATTTGCCTTTTTGTGTGTGATTCTTCTCCCAAGACGTGATAATCTGTGACAGGGAGACGGCGTTCAGCCCTCAGTCCTCGTCTGCAGGCGGCCAGGAAGAAGCCGCTCGGCCGTGACTTCGGCCGGTTGATACGGCCGTGTTGTGACGCCGAAACACGTCCCGAGAGACGCAGGAACACGTACACTTCACACTGCAGGTCCCTGGATGGAGAAGGAGAAAATGCACCACACACACACACACACACACACACACACACACACACACACACACACACATGCATACGTCTTCCTACAAAAGAATTGTTGCCGTGAAATAATAAAAATGAAGTGTGCATTAAAGGGGAAAGTGACAGGATAAAGTGAGTGAGTGAGGGAGAGAGGAGGGAGGGATGGAGGGAGGGAGTGAACAGTGTGTGACATTAGTTGTGGTCCCAGAGGACCTGGAGCTGTCAGTGCTGAGGCCCCCATGAGGAGGGCCGGTTGTCTATTTCTGCCCCCTGACGTGGTAGTGGAGCGGCTGACATGCGGTCATAGTCCGTCAGACAGATGCCGGCCGACTGATGGACAGAGAGAGAGAGAGAGAGAGAGAGAGAGAGAGAGAGAGAGAGAGAGAGAGAGAGAGAGGGGGGACAGATAAATTGACTTGAAGGCTTCGCTGAGAGCTCTGTGGCGGGGAACCCAGAGAGGAGACGATGACTAAGTGGGTGAAGGGAAGTAATAGAAGAGCTGGAACAGTCTGGTACGTTCAGGAAGCTGACTCCTCCTGCTGTAGCGCCGCCTCCAGGAGTCAGGAGACACTCGACCTCCGCTAGACTCGTGTCATGATGTGGATGTGGATAGATGTATTGTCCAGCTCCAGTTTAACCCTTTTGCTTTTAAAAGAAAGGAAACTACCCTCCAAAAGCTTGACAGAGGCAGTTAGAGTTCCCGTTCAGGGTCAAAGTTAAGCGAGCGTTCATGAGTCATGGCGGGCAGACGGGTGTGAGGAGAGGAACAGCTGCCTTGAGGTGACCCTTGACATGAACCTTGACTTATACCTTGACTTATACTTTGACTTAAACCTTGACTTAAACCTTGACTTAAACCTTGACATGACCCTTGGCGTGACCATTGGCGTGAACCTTGGCGTGACCCTTGAGATGACCCTTGAGGTCTCGAGCGTCTCGCTGCTCCACTGGATGTTCCAATTTGTACTAATAATGTAAATTACACGGTCGATCGGGTGGTCGCGACCCTGACGCGTCGTTCAAAGGACATGTGACCTGAAACCCGACGCGCATAAACGATACAAAAGATTTCTTAAATGGATCCAAAACAATTGGACCGCCTCGAGAACCTTGAGGCCTCGAGCCCAGCTGTTACCGGTGAAGAGCGCTGGATGATGATTAGAAAGAGATGAACATTGCACATATCGGCTTCATTCACAGTGTATCATCAATTTACGGCGACTATATGTCACGAGTTAATAATGTTATCAATAACGGCAGTTTAATATAAATGATGCTCATTATCAAAATGCCAGGCGTGTCTGAACGGATGCATAACGGGCTCAGTTTCATCGGGAGTCCACTCCTCACAGAGCGCTGCGGGTTTATTTTGGATTCATAAAATACAGCAACAAATACTCAACAATGTGTGCGAGTCCGGTCCTCAGCCTTGCCAGGGTAAATAAAGGTATACATTATCTCTTGAGTATCTCTGTATTGTCCATCGTGTGCCGTGCGGTCGGAAGTTCACCGGGAGAGACACAAAGTTACATCAACAGACAGATTGTCAGGAGAGAACAGGACTCAGGCAGACAGGAGGACGGATAAACACGGCGTGCAGACGAGTGCAAAAGGTCAACAAACAGAGACAGACAGCTTTAGACCGGCAGATGGACAAACACGGCGCGGCGCTAGGCGCGTATAGTTGTGCCGGATGGGAGCGCTAGCGGCGCCCTGAGTCACGGCGTCGTGTGTGTGCTCTGTCTCTTGGAGTGTGTTCAAACATGTACACTGTGTGTACTCAGACTTATCCATCCCTCCCTGCTGTACTGTCTCTCCTTTGTTCCCCCCGTCTCTTCCTGATCCCTCCGTCGCCTCCTTTTCCCATCTCCCCAATCGTATCCCGCCTCCTCTGATCATCCCTCTCTCTTCCCCCCCCAAGGGCTGCTCTCCGTGTCCTACGACGAGTGGGACTACGGCCTGGAGGCCCGTGTTCGCGACGGCGTGGCCATCATCACCATGGCGACCTCCGCCATGGTGATGGACCGTGGGCCTCACACCTTGCTGAAGTCCGAGTGCCACGGGGCGCCGGACAAGAAGACCCCCATCTCAGGCAACCCCAACGAAGTGCTCAGGTGAGTGGAGGATGGAGGATGGAGGATGGCGGGGGAGACGGATGGAGGTTTCACTTTGGACCGTTTTTTGGGGGCCCCAGAGACAGAATTTCGGGGTCGTAGTGATATTTTATGTTAATTTGGACTCAAATATACCATTCAATGGGAGAAAAATACAATGATAACATTAATGCAAAGAATAGAGAGATGTCGATGGTTATTTCTTGTATTTGGAATCTGCTCGTTCACACTCTGGCTCACTGGAGACTGTTTCTAAGTTTCCCTTTCATTTGCCTCAAGTAAAGCTAAATGTTAGCAGCTAACAATCGTTACCAACTACCGATATATTATATTATATATAGAGCCACATTCTGTAACTACCTGGACTAACAGGTACTCTGTGCATCATTTACTTTGAGCTAACCTCATTGGCTGATATTGACTTGAAGCGTCCTCCCCAAGGTCCTAGTGCCCGGGGATTACATATCGTTAAGTATGATGATCGGCTATTAGATTGTAATTTAAAGAGTGCAAGCACATATAAAGCATGCTAGAGTTATAAATAACATGTCCATGTGAGACACAATAGTTTAATTTAATGTCATCACAAAAAAAATACTTTTGATGCCAATAATGCCGAATTATTTGGGGGTAAAGAACATTTTAAAATAGGCCTAACGACGCCACTGCTCGTTACCAAGTAGTGGTGACCTCACGAGTCCCACGATGCAATAGAAAATGAGCTAATGCCAAGTTAGTTGTATATCTATTGATTGATTTAGAAAGTCTTTGCACACTTTTGTGGCGTTTTTTTTCACGACAAGATTGATACCTCACGTGTGTCTGAAGAATATAAGGCTTAGCTTAGCTTAGCTTAGCACAAAGACTACAAACGGCTAGCCTGGCTCCGCCTGAACGTAATTAAATCAGCTATCAGAACCTCTAGAGCTTATTAATTGACACATTGTATCGAGTTGCTATGCGCAACAGTTTCAGGAAGATACCAACAATAGTTCATGAAGAGAATCTGCTCTTGTAAGAGAACTTTGAATATACAAGACAATGTCTGCTAGGTAGCTAATGGAAATTAAAAAAAAAATCTATTCATAGATATCCAGTTATCCATGCAGTTATCCATGCTGGTGGCGGCGTTACGCTGCACGTGCGCGTTTCAAAGTTCAACTTCCTGTCGAATGCCACTTGTCTGCCCTCTCCGTCTGTTGGCTCCTGACTCCTGTCTGTTGTTGTGAGCGACTCTGAGTGCACTGCAGGGATCATGTCCTCGTGTGCATTGGAGCGAGCTCACTGTTTGCCCTCCAGCAACCTGCACAGTCCCCTGGTGACCGGCGTCGTGGAGCATGCTGGGTAATTCAGTGCGGAGGCCACGCGTCTCATTTGTTAATAATTACACTAATGTCCCCAAATGAATGTGGCAAAGATTAATGGATGCTCAAATACCAGACACGCACACACACACGCACACACACACACACACACACACACACACACACACACACACACACACACACACACACAAACACATATATGGCAGCTTTAAAAAGGTGATCAGGTGGCTGTGGCATGTAGCAGCACAACATGGCACATACACACACACACATGCATGTAGAGACACACAAACACACACACACACTCATGTAGAGACAAACAGATACATCCACACACACGCACACACGCATTTAGAGACACACACGCACGCACACACACATGCAAGTAGAGACACACACACATGGATGTAGAGACACTCACACGCAAGCACATGCATGTAGAGACATACAGACATGTAGATCTCTACACACACACACACACACACACACACACACACACATGTAAAGACACACACAGATACGGGCACACACACACACATGTAGAGACACACACACAGGCTCACACAAACACACACACACACACACACACACATATGAACCTTCATCCCCTGCAAACTGTGATTACCCCCTCCCCCCCACCATGTAATAATACCCTTCCCACACACCCCTCTTCACATGCCTCCTTCCGCAGGAGACTCCGCCCCCTCAGCTGTCGCCTCAGGCCTTTTGAACCGGTCGTGAAGCGCAGCCTTCCGCGGTCGCGGCGCTCAGCGCTGCCTCGTTGGTCGCGGCGGCGTATCAGTCGTGTGTGTGTGTGTGTTTTATTGTGATGAATAGAGACTGTGAAGGCCAGATGTTTGTGTGTGTGTGTGTATAGGTATCAGAGAGTGTGTGTGTGTGCTAAGGAGTCCTCTAGGACACCAGTCTGGTTTCCTAATCAATGGTTTCAGGGTTTAGAGAAGCAGCGCTCAAACCCTGAAACCATGTTGACCCCTCAGGGACTCCTCTCCCTCTGAAGCCCCTCCCTTCCCTCTGAAGCCCCTCCCTCCTCCCTCGGGGGAGACTTTCACTGCATTCCTCCAGAAGTTTCCACATTCACACTTGTATAAACGCACACCCCTTTTCTTCGGATTGCCTGTGACTTTCCGCTCATGCTTCGAGCTCTCCATCTCTGTCGTCCGCCCAGGTGACCTCTCTCCATCTCATCCCCCTCTTTCTGAGGCTGTGCGTTGGTTTTCCCGCTGCGAGGCCACAGTGAGAGTTTACGGCGGCTGAATTCAACTCCTCTGTCCTGCCCTCCTCTGCACTGCCTCTTTCCCTCCGTCTTATTCTTCTCTCCGTCCACTCTTGCCCCCTATAGTCTTCTTCTTTGTTCGGCGCGGTTTTCTTTTATTCATCCACTGATCTACTTTATTCTCTCTTGTCGAGAGCTGCTCTGTGTTCACACCTTCACACCTCCTCTCCAGTCCTCTCCTTTCCACTCCACTCCTCTCCTCTCCTCTCCTCTCCCATCCCATCTCCCCTCATTCCATCCCCTCTCCTCTCCCCTCATCTCCTCTCCTCTCCCCTCATTCCATCCCCTCTCCTCTCCCCTCATCTCCTCTTGTCTCCCCTCATTCCATCCCCTCTCCTCTCTTCTCCTCTCTTCTCCTCCTCTCCTCTCTCTTCCCCTCCTCTCCTCTCCTCTCCTCTGCAGCGCTCAAGACCTGCAGTCGTGTAATCAACTTATCTGTGTTGGAGATTAGATCACTTACGAGCGCAGCTCAGATCCTTTGCCCCTCGCCACCTTAACTAAACGTGTCTGCTGATAACCTTTTGTCTCCCAGTGTTCAATCAGGAGATTAGCATCTGACCGACAGTCTATCGAACAGGAAGTGACTGGCTGGCTGGCTGGCTGGTTTGGTTGGTTGGTTGTCTCCTAAGAATCAATGGATGAACAGATGAAGTATGGCTGGTTGTCGGGCAGAAGACGCTCACATTCAGTAGCACCGTGAGTTCACGCGCCATTAATAAATCTGATAAAGTCACAGTTTGTTCTCGGCCGGCGAGAATGACGCGTAATAGCTCTAAAAACCCGACCCGACCCCTAAAGCTCGGTTCTCCGAGACGTTACTTCATTAAAATCAATTTGGCCTGCCGACTGGAATCGGTCGGACTAATCTTAGAACTGCGGGATTGGTTTAGAGCGATGGATCCCAGCCCTCACGGCCCTCCGTCACCATCGCCCTCCACGGCCACGTGAAGTCCTCCCTCACTGGACGTCATCTCATGTGGATCCAAAGTGAAAGGGGGAGGTTAGCCGGTCCCGGGGGAGATGACACGCGAGAATTAGAAGCTGTTTAGAAGAAGATCCTCTGGCCGCTTGATAACTAGCTTCATGAACTCGTATTGTTTCTCTAATTAGTCGACGTATGAGTATCCCCGTTTGGGGAGTCACTGGTCTGAAGAACGACGTGACTCGGGGAATGCTTGCTCTCTTTTACTCGCTTTGGATTCAACCTGAGACGGAGGGGAAGAGTTTTTTTAATGTATTTTTACAGAACAGGTTTTAAAAAAAGGACGTGAGAAAACATCCAGAGTGAGAACCTGAAGCAGGTGGTGAAGGAAGGAAAGAAGGAAGGAAGGAAGGAATAGATTCCTGTTTTATTTTGAAGTCCTCATCTCTTGCATCCTCTGTCTCCCTGCACTTCCTGTCCCTGTGGTTGTCTGCCCTGTCCCTGATTGGTCATTCCCTTCACCCGCCTCCTGCTTGATTGCAAGCCCCGCCCTCATTGTTCCCACCTGTGTCTCGTTCCCCTGTGTCTCTCCTTGTTCCTCGTTGTGTGTCTCTTTTGCATGTAGAGAGTTCTTCCACCTCTCCTCTGCTGCCTTGTCTCCTCTGTTGCCTTGTCTCCTCTGCTCTCGAGTCTCTGCCCTCAGAATCGCTTGTGACCGTGACAACGAGCACATGAACTGATCAGAGCTGGGGGCTGGCTGGGGGAGGGGGGGGGCGATCACACATGACTTTGTAGTTCTGATCACACGCCACGCGCCTTTCAAGGTTGCGCATTACCAAATGATTCGGGGGACGCAGGTAACGATATGTAAATCACGTCTCGTTTACATCTCATGTCGGCTGCTGTTGAACGAGGAAGAAGCGCCGCCCGCTCACGGCCGTGTGCATGGACATCCCGCCGTCCGAGAGAGAGAGAGAGAGAGTTTGAGATTCATGAGTTTGACAACAGCGGACCTGACCTTGCCAGACGTGGACAGGTTCCAAATGAGCTCGGAGTTGGAAAGGTGTCAAGTGTTCTTAAGCTGTGTGTGTGTGTGTGTGTCTTTCAATTTCTGAGTCTCTAGAAGCCAGCGTGTGTGTTCATGGGGCAGGCCAGTGGGAGGCGTTAGAAAGGTACCTGTTTGCGACGGGGCTTGATTGGAACTAGGTCAGGAGGCTCCTGTCCTCTTTCTTTCCCTCTTTCTTTCCCTCTTCCTTCCCTCATTGCTTTTTTTACTGTCTCTCTGTCACCGTGTCTCTTTTCCTCCGCAAGGCAAATTCACTCCTCAATATAATCATAGTTTCCTCTTGTTATCTCTCACATTAGTGTGTCTGTTTCACTGCCCCATAATACCACATACACAAACACACTTATTCTTCTTCTTCTATTTCTTCTTCTTCTTCTTTTTCTGTAGCCTACTACACTTGCCCCTTTTAGTTAAGTTTGTCCTTTGAGGCTTTTTAAAGTTTTGTTCAGAAATGGCCAAAAAAAAACGAAGGTTTCTATCAACTATTTATGAAACGTAGAGAACGCACTCTGTTACGAGGCCTGTCATCTTTAATTCATTTTTTACGATGATTACTTTTAATTAAGTGCTGTCTATCATTTGCCGATAAATCAGACGTTCTTCGTCCGCCTTGACATCTTCCCTTTAGCACTATTTAATACACCGTCTACCATTCAGTTCCCATGTCTGAGTACACACCGACCACGAGGAGCATGCATGTGCCTACGCACACACACACACACACACACACACACACACACACACACACACACACACACACACACACAAACACACACACACTCCCATTCACACTGCACTCCCCAAGTGTACAGGCAGCAGGGCTACAGTGTATTTTGTGTCGGCCATGTTTGGCATGTCCTCGTCCTCCTCGACAAACCCGATGAGCAGATTGCTCCACGGCGTGTAACTCGTGCCGGATTCATGTCGGGGTTAATTTATTTAAACTGACCTATCAATATTTCACACAGCTCCTCCTCTATCATTCACACCAGAGCATGCGCTAAAACGTATCTGTGTCAGGCCAACGGGTATTGAACCCGGGTTTAGCCTGTGGGCGGACGAGTGCGTCCCATCCTTAGCATGCATGTTACTTAATCACTTCTCACGACACACACACACACACACACACACACACTGTGGGTTAACAGATGGAGTGGGGTGTGGGTTTGCGTTCGCGTGTTTGCGGGGAATCTGTCACCCGCCTCCGAGCGGGGTGCTTCACACCCGGCTGCCCCGGAGGCATTAGAGGGCCGACTGGGCAGCTTCCAGATGCGGCCGTGCTCACAGTGTGTGTGTGTGTGTGTGCGTGTGTGTGTGTGTGTGTTTTTGTGTGCGTGTGCGTGTGTGTATGTGTGTGCAATTTGATTGGGGGTGATGCAGGAAGTTCAGAGGAGGTGACGGGGAGCGGATGTGTTCAAATGGGTGGAACACAAAGTGGCCTGCTGTCAACGCAGCACCCCTGGTGCATTCTGGGAGTAATATTTCCAATTGTCTTCCTTTTATTTATTTGAATCCCACCTCTCTCTCTCTCTCTCTCCTCTCCTTTCCTCTCTCTCTCTCTCTCTCTCTCTCTCTCTCTCTCTCTCTCTCTCTCTCTCTCTCTCTCTCCCCCCTCTTTCGTTCCCACCCTCTGCGAGATTATCGTTTCCATAGTAACCCACCAGATTGGCTTGGAAGTCACAGTGGTTGTGGGTGCCATGGCAACATACATATGCTTGTAGTTCGCTGTGTTACTGCCGTCAACACACGCATACACACACACACACACAGACACACACACACAGACGCACACAAAGGGCCCACATTGTTGCGTAACAATAGCTTGCTTCGTAAAGATTAAAGGGGACGAGCGTCATGTCATTCTGTAAATGGCTCATGATTTATGCAGCAGACTCTGTGCGCTGCGTATCGGTGGCTCTACAGGACGGGGTCGGTTAGCCGGACACACGGGGCTGCATGAGACGCTCATCAAGGCTCATTTAGAACATCAATATTTAATACATGAAATAGAGGAAGCTGGCGTCAGAGTAATGGCTGGATTGTTACATAAGTCCCTGTGATAGAAGCGTAGAGGAGACACAGGTAGACGTGTTCTATACAATATATCTGTGCGTGGCGTCCCTCACACACACACACACACACACACACACACACGCACACACACACGCACGCACACACGCACACACGCACACACGCACACAATGACCTTAGAACAGACAGCAGTGAGGTGGGAGGTAACGTTCAGGTTTAAGTCAAGTGACAGTGTTCTGATACCTGCCCCAGACCCATGAGCACATACAGTATACTGTATATATATCAAAATCATATATATATATATTTATTTATATATATTTGATGTATATATATATTTATATATATTAATAATATTAATGTTATATTAATATATATATATATATATTTATACATACAAAACATACATATATATATATATATTTATACATATAAAACATACATATATAAAGCTGTGTATATACGTGTGTACATATTTATTTATATATATATATATATATATATATATATATATATATGGTTTTGAGGCAGAGAGTTTCCATGGAAACAGTCAGAGCGAGAGAGAGAGAGAGGGGAGAAGAGAGGGACGAAAGGGTGAGGAAGTGAACGAGTTAAAGAGAAAGTGTGTGTGTGTGTGTGTGTGTGTGTGTGGGATGACAGTGAAGTGATTTGAGTTTGCCTGACATAAACATTCCTGTTCTCATATACACACACTCACACACTCCCACGCATTACACCATAATCACTGCAAGAGAATACAGCGTTGAGTGCTGTGTGTGTGTGTGTGTGTGTGTGTGTGTGTGTGTATGTGTGTGTTGTAGTTACTTGAAGGGAGGTGAAATGATTTCACCTGACAGAAACAATGCTGCTTTCTCTCCATTTCTTTTTCTGCGCCACACAGAACACACACACGCACACACACACACGCACACACACACACACACACACACACACACACACACACACACACACACACACACTGATCTGCCGAGCTGCCGTTGCCGTACCGTATGGGCCGGTACTTGTTTGTTTTTTCCTCGTTGAACTTAACCACGCACAAGCTGCATATCTGTGTCCTGCTCTGCTGGCTCGCTCAATGTTTTATTTTCATCTAGTCATCCATGAGTCCAGCTAGAGAAATAATAATAATTTTAATTTTAATGATGAATTACAACATTATACAGGGTTCGTACGGTGATGGAAAACCTGGGAAAGTCTTTTAAACAAATTAAATCCAAAAGGTTTTGGATAAGTCCTGGAAATGTGTTATATTCATAAATTCATTTACGCAATTTGAATAAAAGATTAAATATGTATACAAATATGTATTCTTTAAATTCAACTTGTGTCTCTCATTCATTTGGGTTATTCAAGGTTTACTTGTGTGTACACCGAGATTTTACAAACTGTTTGGTCATGGAAATTTGGTTTAAAGTCCTGGAAATCCATTGGTCAACATATGTATGAAGCCTGATTTTATATATTTTCTATTTTATGTAAAAAAATCAGGATATATATATATCATTTTGTATTACATTTTGTATTATTTTTTAAATCGTGACATTTGAGCTGCTCTGTGGATGTGATGGTGACGCCTGCAGGTTGAAACAAGGGGCTGTTAGCTTAGCTTAGCACAAGACTGGAACCAAGCAGCACCTCAAGTCCACTACACAGAAACACGAAGGTGCCACATGGAACCGAAAATGGTTCTTCAGAGCGATGCCATAAAGGAACCATTTCTGGTTCCACGAAGACATTTTAAAAGAAACCAAGGATCTATAAAAGAAACATTTCCTCAAATAGTAACTTCAAAGAACTTATAATGCTGCCTCAAACAAAACATATTGTTCTTCAGTAGAACCACAAAGCCTTAGAACCTTTATTCTTCTGGGTGTATTTAACACATTATTATTTATTGTCTTTAATCTGAACACAAACCAAAGAGCAGGAACAACAGTGATGAACATGTTGTATTTCTTGGCCGGGACAAATAACTTCCTCGGATCTCAGCTGGTTGCCTGGCAACTGCTTTCTGCCATGAAAGAGTTCAGCACATAACTCCCGGTAAAAAAAATAAATAATAAGTGAGTGTTGAAAATCAAACAATCGAGGTGCCACGTGTTGTCTGGAGAACTTCAGAGCTGGACGTCGTCCCCCTGTTTCCTTTATGCTAAGCTAAGCTAGCCTCATGTTTGGTGGACAGGTATGTGAGCGCTAGCAGTCACGGGCATATTTCCCAAAATGATGCGCTACTCCTTCAAGGTCACTTCTGCACGAGTGAAACACATTGCACCCTGGGTCGATGGGAGAGAGGATTTTATTTTGAAGGTGATTATTTGTTGCTGTCTGTTTGCAGCTGTTGACGAATGAATGTTCCTCTATTCATGAAACCCGGCGCACACATTGGCCGATAGCTGTTTCCTGGCAGATGATTAGTGTCGTGTCAGAGAAGACAAATGCTTAAGAGATGACGGCACAGACGTGTAGAGCAAATGAAACTGACTGTTGTGGTCGCCTCCTCCGTCCCTCTGCTCCATGTCGCCCTCTGCAGGTACCTGATGAACGTGACGTTCGAGGGGCGTAACCTGTCGTTCAGCGAGGACGGCTACCAGATGCACCCCAAGCTGGTCATCATCCTGCTCAACAAGGAGCGGCAGTGGGAGCGGGTGAGCCAGTGTGTGTGTGTGTGTGTGTGCGTGTGTGTGTGTGTGTGTGTGTGTGTATCAACTCGCCCAAGGTGCCTTTGAGCAACTCGCCGCTGCAGCCGGCTCCAGAGCGACGATGTCGTAGGGATGTCGGTCGGTTCCTTTTTAAAAGTTCGGGGAGTATCAAGTGTGCATCATCATCTTCATGAGAGACTCCCACTTTCAGATAGGACACACACAATGTGTATGTGTTGCTGCACACGGGGCGTCGGCCTCCTCTAAATCAAAGTATCCTGTCGTTGTCTGAGCTTCATGAGGAGGACAGCGTGGAGGTGAAGACGTCTTTCCCTCAGCGCGTGCTGCTGTATTTACCCAGAAGTCTGAGTCCTCCTTTTGTTGTGGAGCCGTGCCTACATGTCCCAGGATGCACTGCTGCTAACTGCCAGTGTAGCGCCTGTGTTGTCGCTCCGTAGATCTAACCAGCGTGAACCAGGACGACAACAACTCTGTATTAGTTACATTATAGCTTCACTCCTTCTCTGGTTGTACCTTTGTAGTGAGGAGTACAACTGTCATGTATAGTAATGCACACACAGGCTATCTTGGGGACTTTACATTACTTTACATTACATCACATGTCATTTAGCAGACGCTTTTATCCAAAGAGTCTTACAATAGTACAAACTCAGAACAACAACAATACAGAAAGTAACATTTTGTTCAAGAAAGTCAAACTACGAAAGTACCATAAGTAATACCATAAGTAATACCATAAGTAATATCATAAGCAATACCATAGGTAATACCATAAGTAATACCATAAGTAAGACTATAAGTAAGACTGTAAGTAATACCATAAGTAATACCATAAGTAATACAACAAGTAATACCATAAGTAATACCATAAGTAATATCATAAGTAAACCATAGGTAATACCATAAGTAATACTAGAATGGGCACTCGGTAGAGCGCATACCTTCGCATATCACAAGATTGAATTATGAACAATTTGGAACTAGTTTCACGCAAATCGGATGCCAATTAACCGAGATATCGCAAATTTACGTGTTTCACCTTTTCGTGACCTTGACTTTGACCTTTGACCCAATGACTCCCAAAACGAATCGATTGTTCCTTGGGTCATGACCAATCATCCCACCAAGTTTCATAAGAATCGGCTCAGTTTTGTCTGATTTAGACAAATAACAAGTGTTTCACCTTTTCGTGACCTTGACCTTGACCTTTGACCCAATCACTCCCAAAAACTAATCGATTGTTCTTTGGGTCATGACCAATCATCCCACCAAGTTTCATAAGAATCGGCTGAGTTTTGTGTGATTTAGACGAATAACAAACGGACGGACGGACATATTCACAAATAAATACACGCCGGCCAAAACATTACCTTCTGCATTTTCAATGCGAAGGTAATAATAAGTAAACCATAGGTAATATCATAAGTAAGTGTCATTTCAGTGCCTCTGAAGTGCTAATCTGAGATTCCTACGTTCCTTAAGAGGCGTTGGCGGTGGAGCGTCGTTACGGCGACCCAACCTCAAGCGAACTCGATGCTCGCCGCCGCCTCCTTCCTGCGGCTCGTCTCCATTGAGTCTCTATTCTCCACTCTCTGTGTTTCTCTCTTTCTTTCCGCCTCTCTAATCTATATTCCGTCCTCTGATCAGAGAACAAGGTGAATCGCTCCCTCTCTCTCTCTCTCTCTCTCTCTCTCTCTCTCTCTGCACCACCTCTCTCTCCCCCCCTCCCCTCTGCTCCCTCGCTCATGTTTAATTCTTAGCTTGACTTCCAGCTGAACCACTTTTCTTGGATCCTAATGACTTCCAGCTCGTCTTCGACCGCACCGGCTGCACCTTGTGAAGTGGCGTGAAGACTCGTCCAGTTTACACGCCTTCCGGAATGATTTTAAGCCCTCTTCTCCTCTTCTCGCCTGCCACCCTTTTTCTCTCCTTCTCTCCATCCCCGACTCCCGCTCACTGGTCCAGATAGAAGGAAGCTGCATTGGGACCCAGAGATGCACAGCCTGGAGTGCAGTGTGTGTGTGTGTGTGTGTGTATGTGTACATTTACACATGTAAAGGGTGTGGAAACCAGACATTACACACATGCGCCTCGATTCCCCCCCCCCCCCCCCCCCCCATACAATGTATCCAATTGGCTGCTGGTCCATATCCATCTCCACCTGTACGTCTTAGTCTGTGTGAGAGTGGCCAGGTGGAGTAAAAAGGTCTCCAGGTGTGGTTCCATGTGACGGGAATTAGAAAATGTATGATGCCAAGTGTGTGTGTGTGTGTGTGTGGGGGGGGGGCATCCAGACCTGCAGAAGAGCCGGCGTTCCGCATCCGAAGGAGCTCCACCTCTCAAACGTCTCCGTCCTCGAGTCGTGTTTTCCAAACTCGCCGTGTGGACGTGGCCTCTGTCAGCCCTTTCCTCTCTTCTCCGTTTCTCTTACTCCTCCCTTTCATTCGTTTAATCTCTCCATCCGGCTCCCTCGCGAGCCTCCCCTCCTGATCTGAATTCTGCTCCCCCGTTTCAGAGGCGTCCTTCCCGTTCACCTTGTTCTCTTCCCCTCCTCTCCTCTCTTGCGGCCGCTCTTCTCGCCGCCCCCTCTGTTCACTTTTTGCATTCTGTTATCAGTCACCAAATGTTCCCGTTTCATTTGTTACCTCGCTGTCGTTCAATCGACAGACGCACTAATCACAGTTACATCCAGGGAACAGGAAGTGGGTCAGGGAAACCAAGCGGAAAGAAATGCTTTAGCATAAAGGGACCGTACGTCTGCGTCGACGCACCGGACTCACCGCAGAATGTTTTCTGGTCTGAATTAATCTCCTCATTAGATTCCTGCCTAGCGACCCACTGCCTGTCTGTTTTGTGTAGCGTGTGATCCCACAAACTGACTCGTGTGCGCCGGCCGTCTGTGCAGGTGGGCAAGTGGGAGAACGGCTCCCTGTCCATGAAGTACCACGTGTGGCCTCGCTACGAGCTGTACGGGGGCGCGGCCACGCGGGAGGACGACCACCTGTCCATCGTGACGCTGGAGGAGGCCCCGTTCGTCATCGTGGAGGACGTGGACCCGCTGAGCGGCACCTGCATGAGGAACACCGTGCCCTGCCGGAAGCAGCTGAAAACACTGTGAGGCCTCCGATACGCACGACGCCGCGAGAGAGAAACGAGAGCAGCACACGGGTTATTTACAAACAGGAGGATGAATATTAAAAAGACATTAAAGACAACACAATAGCAACGTGTAAACGACCGTTCAATAGTTCGGGGTCACCCAGATAATTTCATGTTTTCCACTTTTATTTATCAATTAAATTGCAAAATGAATAAATAATATAGTCGAGACATTGAAAAGGTTAGAAATAATGATTTTTATTTGAAATATTAATTTAGTTCTTCAAACTTGTCACTCAAAGGAAGGCCAGTGTTATAGCTTCTCTCAGCAGCATAACTGTTTTCAGCTGTGCTCACATAAAAAGGGTTTTCAAGAGTTCTCTACCCCTCTGTTAGTCTTCTAAGGCGATAACATAATGTACCACTAGAACACTGGAGACGGGCCTCTAGACACCTGTGGAGAGATTTAATTTAAAACCAGAGAATAGTCATTTACCACATTAACTATGTATAGAGTGTATTTCTGATTAATTTAATGTTATCTTCATTTTAAAAAACAGAGATTTACTTTGAAAAATAAGAACATTTCTAACAACAACAGTGACGATGAATTGGGGATATTAGTCCAGAAAGAACGTGGTGATGGTTGAAGTCGTGCAGATGGAGGACCGGCCGTCACTCACATGACCGGTTGAGTTGTAGATTTTTGGGAGATGTAGCACGAAGAGAGCCGCTCTGGTCCGCCTGCTGCAGACAGCAGGAAAGTAAAGAAGGCAACATGTTCCCACTTTGCCTTCCCTGAATTAAGTTAATTTCTCGCGACAGCTCCCACAGAGCCGGAGGTAGAATCCCTTCACACTCGACCCGCCGGTCACCGCCACGATTAGCGGCTCGACCTCAAAGTCGGGCATGAGAGCCCGTTTATGACTGACTTCCTGTTTCCTCTCCGTCCGTCGGCAGCAATCAGACGAAGGATTCGGGGATCTACATCAAGCGCTGCTGTAAAGGGTTCTGCATCGACATCCTGAAGAAGATCGCCAAGCAGGTGAAGTTCACCTACGACCTCTACCTGGTCACCAACGGCAAGCACGGCAAGAAGATCAACGGGACGTGGAACGGCATGGTGGGGGAGGTGAGCCCAGAGCGCCGGGGGGCGGAGCCTCTCCGAGCCCCCAGATGACACCGTTAGTCTCGTTAGTGCGATGTGTTGGCGTGGCGCGCGAACGGAGACCGCAACCGGGTCGCCGCGGTGACGTGTGGGGGGGGGGGGGGAGGAGGGAGGAGGCATTCAGGCGTAGCTGACGTTCAAGTTGATGTTCAACAACAATTAATAGAAAGTAGAAAGAGATTTTAATCACACAGTGAAAAGGTGGCGGCGGAGAGCACCCCAGTCTGATCGGACACTTTTATATTAGTCCATTCAAAGTATGACAACAATAACAATGTCTTCTTAAGTTTCTTTAGACAACTATTTTTTTTTTTTAAGTACATTTTTAGTTTTAGCATCCTTATTATAAGTGTGCTTGTTTGAATATGTGACACAATTATCAACGACCTTTAATTCTGATTTGCTCATGTGAAACGCCGCCAAGGCTCACATTCATTTTCCCAGTTGTTCTTTCCAAAATCAAACTTGTATCATCTGTAAATAACAAATATTATAATTTTTGGGCACATTTTGCAGTCAGATGTACAGAGGGCACAGAAAGTATTCAGACCCCTTTAAAATGTTTCACTCTTTGTTCCATTGCAGCCATTTGCTCAAATCAAAAAAGTTCATTTTATTTCTCTTGAATGTAACTCAGCGCCATATCAAACAGAAAAAAACAAATGTAGAAATGTTTGCAAATTTATAAAAAAATAAAAACTGAAATGAAGCAAAGAGTGAAACATGTAAAGGGGTCTGAATACTTTCCGTACCCACTGTCCCTGAAGTATACGCGCTTTAACGCGGCACACTGGTCACAGCTTTGTATCGGTGTTTGAGATCATGGAGGAGAAAAGGTCAAAGGTCGGATACAGATGCCGTCCGTCCATCAGAAGGGTTTGTTTGTTCTCGCGCCTCGAGTGAACCCCCACACACCTATATGTCACATGGGCTGAGCACCTCAGCTGCAACAATCCACTCTAGGGCCCCAGACGTTCCCCCGTCGACATCGGGCCCGAGGGGAGGTCGCTGTGGGTTCTCGTGCTCAAAGCCACGCCCCCAAACGGACCGACGGGAGCCCAAAGGTCAGAGGTCGACCACACGCCCCGTTCCTCTCCGAGTGCACGCTGACCTTTGAGTCGCAGCCCGTGTGTCTTGTTTCTTCATGCGGGGGAAAAACTTTTTGTCTTCACTTTACATTAAACTGATTTAAATGTGTTACGCAACGGCCGCTAAGTGTCTTTAGTGGGCGCCGAGCGGCGAGCGCGGTCACCGGTAATGAACGCCGTCCTCGCGACTAAAAGCGCCGTAATGTGCCGCCTCCACCTCACCTCCGCAGACATCAATGGTCATTAGGAGGATGGATCTCGCACACACACACACACACACACACACACACACACACACACACACACACACACACACACACACACACAAATATGCAGACAAGAGACACTCATGCATAAACAATGACAGGAATAAAAGAATCCATGAGGACACATGGACACAGACAGTCTGGTTCTCTATGTGGACGGAGAGGACACGTCCCTCCCCCCTCACACACACACACACACACACACATACACACACACGCACACACACACACTGTATATCTGCTGTATCTGCTATATCTAGCACAACCTGTGTCCTTCTCCAGTTGGCCCGAGGCCCAAAGTACAGTATATCTCTCACCCTTAATGGAGTAGAATCTCACACACACACACCCACACCCACACACACACCCACACACACACACACACACACACACACACACACACACTCACACACATACACACACACATGCACACACACTCACACACATACACACACACACACGCACCAACACACCCACACACACACAGAGATCACAGAGGGCCTTTGCACAACTTGCTACAGCTTGGAAAGAAAGGAGAAAAAAAAGATCAAAAAGAGAAAATAAAATCAATGAGTGCTTCAAGATGGCCGATATTTGTCATAACTGGATTTTGTGTCAGTTTTCATGGGCGGCTCTGACTCGTCGGCCCCGAATTCTGCTAGTCTCAAATATTAGAGCCAATGCACTTGATTACATGAGCTTGTCCTCGCCAGAACCGTCACACACAACACACACACCAGCTGAAACACACTCACACACACACACACACAAACGCAGATCCTCGCTCACTCATTCTCAATAACACCCACACGGGTCACTTTCATAACGCCGAGAGAACAAGTCGTAGGAGGGATATGGAGAGAGCGAGTGGAGGGAGAGAGGAAGTGAGTACACTGCTGGATGGACTCGCTATCCTCCCCGGGGAGACATTCGCACATTCACACACATACACACTCACACACACACACACACACACACACACACACACAGTGAACATGCACACTACTTACATGCTGACAGAACAAACAAGATTGGAAAAAGTTACGAATTCACGCTTTCTCTCCCCCTCTCTCGCGCTCTCTCTCCCTCTCCCCCTCCCTCTCTCTCTCTCTCTCTCTCTCGCTAGCAGACATAAACACTTTGAAAGCTGTAGATAATGTGCAGTCGATGTGCCGTATTCTTCGCTGCATGTAAAAGGTCCACTTCACAGGTGGAGAACAAAGGTTCGCTCGCTCCTCTGTCTCTCTGTCTTTTTCCCTTTTATGACTCACTCAGATGCACACACACACACACACACACTGACACACACACTGACACACACCCTCTGAGAGCTGAAGCACATACTGGAGCTTGACTCACGCGGTGGCAAACGCCTTATTAACTCGGTAAGACAGTGCCGTCCCACTTTAGCTCGGTGCCGCGGGGCTGAAACACTTTGGGGCTGAATGTACTGGCTGTGCCGGGGTAGTGACGCTGGAGCGAGGGGGGAGGGGGAGGAGGGGAGGAAGGGGAGGCATCGGGGCGGCTATTTCGAGCCGCCGTGACCCACTGTGGCAATCCACTTTCTGTGTTCCTCCCTCTTGGCGTCGCTTAGCTCCGTCTAATCATTACTCCACTTTATATATTACATATTTTTGTACATTATGGCTCTATAAAATACGCCCCATGACTCACTCTCAACCAATCAGAATGCTCGATTTCATGTACCCGTTTTGTAAAAATATATATATACAGTGGGTACGGGAAGTATTCAGACCCCTTTAAATGTTCACTCTTTGTTTCATTGCAGCCATTTGTTAAAATGAAAAAAGTTCATTTTATTTCTCAGTAATGTAACTCAGCGCAGGAAAAAAACTGAAATGTAGAAATTCTTTCAAATTTATTAAAAAAGAGAAACTGAAATATCACGCGGTCATAAGTCTTCAGACCCTTTGCTGTGGCGCTCATGTTGAACTCACACACTGTCCACTTCTTCTGGTCCTCCTTGAGATGGATTCATGAGGAATAAAATTAAACTTTTAGATTTTATGCGCTTGCTGTCGCCCGAAATTGGCGTCAGTTGAAAAAAATGTCCATTAGTAGAATTGTCTTCTGCCTCTGTGACTGTTGAGCGTAAAGCGCTGCGTCCGGCCCCAAGACATTGCTCCTGGACCCCGGGCGCTGGCACCAACACCTGATATCCACTCTTGATGTATTCCATCGCTGAAGAGGCCGAGTCACAACGAGCTCGTTCATCCGGAGGAAGAAGAGCACAGACGGCCAGAAGGGGCGAAGAGTAGCGCGGGGACGTGTTAGAGCTGTGAACATCAAACCATTAGCAGAGAGTCCCGCAGCAGCCTCCATAAAAACAAACTGATGAGCTGTTTCTATGTACAGATGCTGCTCCTCTTCCTCTCACTGTGAGATATTAACTGTGCTGATTGGTTTTTAATGTTTTTCAAACAAGACGTTTCTCCTCAGGGAACGAGACTCCTCTGCGGGTCGTGTGAATAATGTACGTCTCCCCACCCTCGTCTTCCTCAGGTGGTGCTAAAGAACGCCCACATGGCCGTCGGCTCCCTGACCATCAACGAGGAGAGGTCGGAGGTCATCGACTTCTCCGTGCCCTTCATCGAGACGGGCATCAGCGTCATGGTCTCCCGGAGCAACGGCACGGTTTCTCCCTCGGCCTTCTTAGGTGAGGACAGGCCACGCCCCTTTCCTCACGTCTCCTCACGTTTTCCCTGCGCTGCAGCCACTTGCCCAGCTCTGGAAGTTGAACTCACAGCCACGTGAGCCCGGTGTGGCTGTGTTGTCATGACGATGAGCTTTGAGTGCACGATAACAACTTTCATGTGTTCTCTCTCCCTCGCTCCCTGCCTCTTTGCCCTCTTCCATTTACCACTCCTACTCCATTTCTCTTACTCTTCCTTCCTCTTCTCAATCTGGCGCTGTACATTTGCATATCTCACTTACTCCCTCTCTCTTTTTTTGACTTCCTCTCTCTCTCTGACGCCCACGCTCTTTCCTCTCTCTCTCCTGCCGTCCCCCCTTCTCCACCTCCGACTTCTGCTTTCCTACAACCCTCTCACCCCCCTTTTCCCCTCTCTCCTCTTGTCCTTATCTCTGTGCGTCCACCCTCCCATCCCTCGTATCCCTTCATCTCACCCCCTCCTCCCTTCCTCCCTCCCTCCTCCCTCCCTCCCTCCTCCCTCCCTCCCTCCTCCCTCCCTCCCTCCCTCCCTCTCTCCTGCCCTCCAGAGCCCTTCAGCGCGGATGTGTGGGTGATGATGTTCGTGATGCTGTTGCTGGTGTCAGCAATGGCTGTGTTTATATTCGAGTACTTCAGCCCTGTGGGCTACAACCGCTGTCTGGCTGACGGAAAAGGTGAGAGGCTCCAGCTACACGCACGCACACACACACACACACACACACACACACACACACACACACACACACACACACACACACACAGGCCTAGGGTACCTGTTGGGGGAGGGCTGCACTTGTTGGCGCATATAGATGTAAGATACAAGGATGCAGATATTTCCTCCCTCGGCTCTCCGAGCTCCAGATGGAGGCCGAGTGTCCCAGAGAGATGAAAGCGCCGCTCTTCAGCGGCAGATCCGTTACGCGGGAAATGTCCGGCGACGCCGTCCGGACGCTTCATCAACGGCGTCTCCGGAGACACGAAGGGAACACGAGCCACTCAGAGCTCCACGGGCGTCGGATCGACGCGCCGGTGAAATATCGAAAAGGTCGACGTTGAGTCGGAGCTCAGGATACTTTGGGCTTTTTAAAATATATCAAATGAATAAATATAAACACAGGTCCAGTGCGTTGGACATGGGAGGAGGAAGTCACCGGGCAGTCGTGGAAGGATTGAAAAGTACTTTCATATGTATAAAATTACCAAATTAAAATCATTGATTGAGTCCTGTTCAGGTACTCTCATAAAAGGAGTTGTATTTTCAACGTGTCACATTGGCCCAAGTGACCATATATGGTGTCCAGTGGTTTACAGATGAAATATCTAGATGAAAGCATCAGATTCCTCTAATAAAAATAATAATAATTCCTAGTTTACTTCCTTTCTCGTGGCATCTCAATAGTGCTCTGATACTTTAAATGATGGGACTGGATGTCCGCGGCTCATTCGCTCCCCGGTGTTCGGTTGGCTTAAAAGTTTCTGGCGTTTTCCTTGTTTCTGACCGCCGGAGTTCGTTCACCTCACAGATCGGGAAAACGTTCACGTTCATTTCTTGGAGTGGGAGAATTATTCGGCAGCCGCAATAAAAGTCCTGGACGTGAGATCACCGCCAGGACATGAAAGCGAGGACACGTTTCATCGGACGGGTGTCATCCAAATCAAGCGTCCGGCACATCATCCAACATTCGACAGCCGAGCGAGTCGAAAACATGAAACACGTTCCTCCTCCTCGCGGAGCCAAGAGGAGGCGAGAGAACATGGCGGCCGGGCCGGCGTCCCCGGAGCGACGCTCCAGCTGGTGATTGGCACCAAAACGAGGCAGCAGCAGATCGCCACGGAGACACAGACACACGAGGTGTAGACCGGCCTTCCTCGCTGACCCAAAGACTTCAATCTCCTCCTCTTCCTCGCTCTGGTCCTCTCTCAGGTGTGTCTCGCTGCTTGGGATTCAAACATCTCTAGAGCTGCTTCCTTTCATTTCCATATTTCCCCAAAGTCACGTGTCAGCTCTAACAGCCGGGGGGGCTAGTTGTGGTTAGACCCCCCCCAGCCAAAGATAACAAAGACAGAAGAAAAAACACCCCAAAAAATGAAAATCAATGTCTTCCCGCAGCTTCCGCCTGTGACGGGTTATATTTAGAAGTCGGCTGTCTTCTTTTCTCTCTTTCATTCCTCGCGTCCTTCATCGAGATGCGCTTCCTCCCTAAAGCTCCACCGTTCTCGTCTGTGCGCCTCCTGGTTCTGTCGGGGAGCGTCTGGTATCCGGTGGAAAGGATGCGGACGCCGCGTCTGAATGAAGGGACGAACGTCGCCGGCCGACTCGTCCGGCGCAACTTTCTTCACAAACTTCACGGAGGAGATTGTTTCTGTTCTCTGACACGATGTGGGGGGGGGGGAGCCCGACACAACCACACACACACCCACACACACTCTCTCACACACTCACATGTACACACACCAACTGCTCATCGCAGCGTCGTGGCCGGGACCAGCCGGCCGGCTGCCGGCTTGACCAGCGCCGTCCCCTCGATCATCCAAGAGACGTCTCAGCGTGACTCATCGCTGCGATGGACGTGGAGCCCACAGAGCGGAGGTTTAAAGTGCTAAATGCGAAACGCCATCATGGCGGCGTGCTCCACGTGATGCTGAGTGGGTGTGATGTTGGCATGGAGGCCGAGGGACGTTAGTTTTGTAGGTATTTGGTCAGAAAACAACAGTTTTTACAACAAATTTGACGTCATTATTGAAATTCCTCCCGAGGGGGGCGTGAACGTCTGTGCCAGGTCATCCGAACATATTTGTTCCCCCCCCCCCCCCCCCCCCCCCAAGCTGATCCGCCTGCCTTCCTTCCAGAGCCTCACGGTCCATCCTTCACCATCGGTAAGGCCATCTGGCTGCTGTGGGGTCTGGTCTTCAACAACTCCGTGCCGGTGCAGAACCCCAAAGGCACCACCAGTAAGATCATGGTGTCGGTGTGGGCCTTCTTCGCCGTCATCTTCCTCGCCTCCTACACCGCCAACCTGGCCGCCTTCATGATCCAGGAGGAGTACGTGGACCAGGTCACCGGGCTGTCGGACAAAAAGGTAAGAAGGGACGCCCCCGTCCTCCTCTCCTCTCCTGATCAAGTCCACGTGTTACATGCCCTCTCTCTCTCTCTCTCTCTCTCTCTCTCTCTCTCTCTCTCTCTCTTAGTTCCAGAGTCCCAACGACTTCTCGCCTCCCTTTCGTTTCGGCACCGTCCCAAACGGGAGTACGGAGAGAAACATCCGGAACAACTACCCGGAGATGCACGGCTACATGACCAAGTTCCACCAGAGGAACGTGAACGAGGCTCTGCAGAGCCTGAAGGCCGGGTGAGAAACTGAAGTCTCATTGTGAAGAAGAACTCACACAAAGGTCTTTACAGTGTTCATGTAACTAATAATTCCTCCCAGTCACATGTCTATCCTCCTGTCCATCTGGAGAGGGATCCTCCTCTCTTGCTCTCCTTTTTTTTCTGATGTGAGGTCAAAGGTCAGGGATGTCTACGTGTTCAGTCCCTCTGAGGCTAATGTGTGCCATTGGGCTGTAGAAAATAAACTGAATTGAATTAAACTGTAGAAATGACGCTCGTGCCTGAACCTCTGGGTACGTTGATATTGAACGATGTGCCTTCGGGCTTGTAAACATCGGTTTCTATGGTTACTTAAATTTGGAAGCTGCAGCGGCGACGCCGGGCCAACCCACCGCCGCTCGAGAGTCCTGGCATGTCGTGTGAGCTCGTGGTGAGAATAGTTACTGTTTGTGTCCCTCCGACTGCTCCCGTGTAAACACACTGCAGCTCAACGCCTCCCCCTCCTTCATCAAGGGTGCTCTCTCTCTCTCCCTCTCCCTCTCTCCCTCTCCCTCTCCCTCTCTCTCCGGCCTTGTGCGCCAGCCTCAGCCGCTGGCAAGCCGAGCGGAAGTCTATTACACTTATCAGCGGCTCAGAGTTATTTAGCAGGTTAATTGGAGCGTTGTAGCCGCGGTGTCTGACTCCTAAGTGCTAATTAATTGTAACCTGTCTCTCTCTTTCGCTCTCTCGCTCTCTCTCTCTCCCTCTCTCTCTTTTTCATTAGCAAACTAGACGCTTTCATTTACGACGCGGCCGTACTCAACTACATGGCGGGCCGGGACGAGGGCTGCAAGCTGGTGACCATCGGCAGCGGCTACATCTTCGCCACCACGGGGTACGGCATCGCCATCCAGAAGGAGTCGCTGTGGAAGAGACACGTGGACCTCGCCATCCTGCAGCTCTTCGGAGACGGTGAGGCGCGCGGCGTGCAGCGTTTTGGCTTTAGTCGAGCGGCGTGCTGTTCCCCCTCCACTGGGTTATTCATCAGCTTAATGCACGGAGCTCAGAGACGCTCTCACGCTGCAGCTGTGTGGACGTGAGGAGTAAATAACGAGTCACTGAGATACTTCTGCCTTTTTCCTCGAGGCGAGGAACAATACACGGAACTTCTTATTAAAAGCCGAGAGGCGAAAATCAAAGGAGACGTGCGGCTCGGTTCTTATATTTTTAGATCCGCTGATGAAACGCAGCGTGCTTCCTGGGCGGGTGACGTAGGGCCACGCGCAAAGAAACGGTAATAAATAAATGAACCCCCCCCCCCCCGCTTTATGATCCCGCTTGCCTTCTTTATGTGAGACTGCCGAGCTCTCCGGGGCTGGTTCTCGTGAAGCGCTCCGGTCCCGTCAGCCGGAGCGTTAACGAGTCAGAACGTGTAAAAGATGTCCGGTCCTGACCCGCCTGCTGCAAGAACTCATGAACCTCGCTTGGCTTTAGCCACACCACCTGGCCAATGTCCCGCTTTGATACACAGCTCCATGCTGTGCGTGTGTGTGTGTGTGTGCGTGTGTGTGTGTCTGTGTTGTTTCTCGTGTGTTTGGGCACGGTCCAGCGTGTTGTGAGGATCCTGAACCAAGCGCCCTCGGGGGCCCACTATAGTCCCAGTTAGGGCGCCAGTAGAGCTCCTGGGGTATTTCAACACCGCAAGTGCATGAGCACAAGTGTGTGTGTGTGTGTTTGTGTGTTTGTGTGTAGGTGTAGGTGTGTGTGTGTGTGTGTGAGTGTGTGTGTGTGTGTGTGTGTGTGTGTGTGTGTGTGTGTGAGTGTGTGAATATGGGTCAGGGCTTTATATGTTTAAGCAAGCTTGTGAGAGATGAAGAGAGTCTTCAGTCGTGTGTATTGTTCCTGACTTATTGATTATAAGTTTGATTGTTTTTCAAGTTATGTAAGACTAGCTTGTTTGTGGGCCTGTTTGTCTAAGTGTGTGTGTGTGTGTGTGTGTGTGTGTGTGTGTGTGTGTGTGTGTGTGTGTGTGTATGTGTCTTGCCATGCACTCCCCTCCTGGTGGCCTAGAAAGCGATCAGACTCACGTGGAGAGCCTGATGGCTCTGTGGCCCTGTGGACCAATGGTGGACACCTGGCCCTGAGGCCCGGTGGCCCGGTGGGTCTGAGGCCCTATGTGGCCCGGTCCCGGTGTGAGGGCTGGAAAGAGAGTCTGGGTAGTAAAATGTGCCAACATCTAAACCTCTTTTGGCTTCGGGTTCATACTCTTGACTTATTACAACATGGAAAGGGACTCAAAACAACGACACGCTGGCGAGGGACAGCGCCGAGGTTTATGCAAGAACTGATCTCAAGTCAGCTGCCAGCACAATGTCACAATCTCGTCCTGTGTTTTAGCTTAGCTTAGCTTAGCTTAGCATAGATAGAAATAGTTTGCATTCATATTCGCCAATAACAAATAGTGAGTAGTTTGATGTCACACTCGTTATTTGTTCGATGAGATTCCATTAAATGTGAATTTGTGACTTTAGAGCTGCTGTAATAATAATAATACATGTCATTTAGCTGACGCTTTTATCCAAAGCGACTTACAATCCTGTTACATTCATACACCGTAGACGCAGCTACAGGGAGCAATTCAGGGTTAAGTGTCTTGCTCAAGGACACATCGACTAGGGCGGGGATCGAACCTCCAAACCCGTGATTGAAAGACGGGCCTGCTACCCACTGACCCATAGCCGCTGTATTAGTTGTGTTTACTTTAATGACTCAACTGTTTCAGACCAAACGCTGACTTGCTTGAGATAAAAGTCTAAACTTCCCAAAGTGTCGCTCAAAAGGAGAACGAACTGAACTCAAGTTCCACGTCATGTCTCCAGTGTGTCATCGATGACATCATCACGGTGGAAGGAATCAGTTCCCTCGTCACGGACGCCGTTTCTTTATCTTCACAGCGTCCGACCGCACCGGTGTTCAGCCGATATAGGGTAGAGTATGTGTTTGTTTGTGTGTGTGTGTGTGTGTGTGTGTGTGTGTGCGCCTCCTCCTGAGTTTGTATGCTGCGCCGCTCCTCGTCGACACCGGCTGAGTGTATGATTAATTAAGCGAAGCCACAGTGAGAGAACAGCTCGTGGTGAAACAGAAGGTGACCCACAAAAGAGACCCGAAGCTCAGGGACCGGCGTCAGACGCACGGACATACACACACACACACACACACACACACACACACACACACGCGCATATGCTTACATACACAAACACCTGTGGGTATAGTTGTCTTTATGAACACACTCGAGTGGATAGAAACACAATCATCTTCAGAAGTGAGTGCGACAAAATACATTTAAAAAAATCAATGTGATTCACCGTGTGACCGACGGTGTGTGTGTGTGTGTGTGTGTGTGTGAGAGTGTGTGTGTGTGTGTGTGTGTGTGTGTGTGTGTGTGTGTGTGTGAGTGTGTGTGTGTGTGTGTTTTACTCTCTCCCAGTCTGCAATGGAGCGTGCTGCAAAGATTCAAGGCTGTGTTTCGTTTCTAACTCCCCTGACGCCCCCCCCACCCTCCCCGACCACCCTTTCCCACCGCCTGCCCCCGCCATTTTCTCTCCCTTCTTCCGTTGCATCATCTCTCCGTCCCTCGTGCCCCCGTTACATCACCTCCCTCCTCGCTCCTCTTTTACTTCACATTCCTTCCCCTCTCTCTTCATTCTGACTCCCTCTGCTCCACATGTCGTCATCGTGCACCCACATGTTCTCCCTCCCTCCCTTCCTCCCTCCCTCTCTCCCTCCCTCCCTCCCTCCCTCCCTCCAGGTGAGATGGAGGAGCTGGAGTCCCTGTGGCTGACGGGGATCTGCCACCACGAGAAGAACGAGGTGATGTCCAGCCAGCTGGACATCGACAACATGGCCGGCGTCTTCTACATGCTGGGCGCCGCCATGGCGCTGTCTCTCATCACCTTCATCTGCGAGCACTGGTTCTACTGGCAACTGCGCTTCTGCTTCATGGGCACCTGCTCCGGCCAGCCCGGCTTTGTGTTCTCCATCAGCAGGGTGAGGCGTTCAGGGGCGAGGCGTTCAGGGGCGAGGCGTTCATGGGCGAGGCGTTCAGGGTGAGGCGTTCAGGGGCGAGGCGTTCAAGCGGCGTTCAGGCGGCGTTCAAGGCGAGGCGTTCATAAGCGAGGCGTTCAGGGTGGCGTTCAGAAGCGGCGTTTCAGGGCGGCGTTCAGGGTGAGGCGTTCAGGGGCGAGGCGTTCAGGGGCGATGCGTTCAGGGTCGAAGCGTTCTGGGGCGAGGCGTTCAGGGGCGATGCGTTCAGGGTGAGGCGTTCAGGGGCGAGGCATTGGGCGGCGTTAAAAGTCGTCGTTAAAGTCGTCGTTGGGGCGAGGCGTTGGGCGAGGTGTTCGGAAGCGTCGTTCAGGGTGGCGTTCAGAAGGGCGTTTAGGATGAGGCGTTCAGGGACGAGGCGTTCGGGGGCCAGGCGTTCAGGGGCGATGCGTTCAGGCCCAGATCAAAGGATCAAAATTCCACGCAACCTTTAAATGAGACGACGTGACGTCGGGAAATAAGAAAGATCTCGTTCTGGCGAATGAAAAGTCGCATCGAGAAACGATGAAAACGCATCAGTTCAATATCCTCACGTCCTCCGTGTGACCGGAGGGGAGCCGGTGAACTTTAGCGCCTCTTCTGTTCGCACAACGGCAAAAGATACACGACCGTTCAAAAGTTCGGGGTCACACAGACAATGTGGTGTTTTCCGTGTAAACTCACACTTTTATTTATCAAACTAATAGGAAATATTAGAAATATTATTTGAAATATTAATTGTGTTCTTCAAACTCAAAGGAAGTCCAGTTTTACAGCTTCTCTCACCAGCATAACTGTTTTCAGCTGCGCTCACATCCAAAGGGTTTTCTACCCCTCTACTAGTCTAAGGCGATAACACAATGTAGCATCAGAACACTGGAGATGGGCCTCTACACACCTGTAGAGACTTCATTAAACACCGGAGAATAGTCATTTGCCACATTAACTATGTACAGAGAGTATATTTATGATTAATTAATGTTATCTTCATTGAAAGAAACAGCCTTTCTTTGAAGGACAGAGACGTTTCTGGGTGACTGGTGTAAGTCCTGATCCACGTCGTCGTCTCGTCTCCGTTGGGATGACGGACGGTGAGGATTCAAAGGAAGTTATGAGGAGTCAGAGGATTAATAGAGACTCAAATTTACCACATCACTACAGCTTCTCACCACAAAGTGTCTTCTGTTTGCAAAGCACCACCCAAAGTTCAGATTTCACCAGCTCACGACTCCCAAGGTGACCTTCAGCCCTCTGCCGCCGTCTGGAGCCTCCAAACCCACAGCGGGCGAGTTACGACCCGCACTCCCTCTTCTGTCTGCTTTGCGTTTTGCTTTTCGCCGGTTAGGTCCGTCTGAGGGGGGGATGGGTAAATATTTACAAAATGTTGAGCCAAAATCAATATTTCACTTCACAAAAGAAACTGGGCCAACGAAGCGGGGGAGGGGGGTGGGGGGGGGTAGCTCACCGGACCAAAGTCACCCCGAGGTATTTGATTTGCATTCCAATTGTTTTGACACGGCTCGGCGTAACTCACCGAGGCCTCTGAAGGTGAACCGCTGCAGGCCAGACCACGTGGCTAATTTACAGCCCCCCCCCCCCCACACACACACACACACACACACACACCGCATTTGATTTGCTGCGGTGGTGTCGCTGCTGCTCGTGCCAGGAAAGCAGGAAGACACTGATACTACGCTCCGGCGCCCGGCGTTCATTATTCTGCGCGTCGTTAATTTGACGTCAGCGTGCGGCGGCGGGAGCGGCGTGACGTATCCGTTACTAAAATGTCAGCTGACTCCTCGCCCCCATCGCTGCTGCTTTAAACAAATGAAGTCTGTTTTTGTTGTTGTTTTCACGTCATTAAAATGTGGACGGGGATCTGGAAGCATTACGCCCGATGCAACATCACGTTACTGCTCTCATTTACAGAAACGACCTCCGTCTCCGCCACAATGTGACGACCCCCGTGTCCACACACAGACGCATGAATCAGGATGTTAAAATATTCAGGGGGAAATATTCACAGCGGCGGTCGTTTGCATTGTTCGTGAAACAATGGTGGCGAAATTACGGGTTTATTATCTTTTACAAAATCCTTCGCCACAGCCTCACATTGTACCCCCCCCCCCACACACACACACACACACACACACACACACACACACACACGCCCTCTGCCCCCCTCCTTTGCTCTGCCACTCAGATTAACTCCCCTTTTTCTAATTTCACAGCATAATCCAATAAACTTTATTGTTATTGCCGCAATTAACATTTAAGCCCAGCAGTGTAAAAAAGAAGGGAAAAAAAGAAAAAGAAAAAAAAAGAGAGAGAGACATCTGCTCCGGTCGGCACGAGTCACGTGATTTTGTTCACGGCTTCGCGGTCGGTTAGCGTCCCCCCCCCCCCCCCCCCCCGGCTACCTGCTCCTCCAGGTCCCACCTACAACACTGGAACCAATTAATTATATTGATGTTTTAAAAAGCCTCTAATGTATTGGAGGTGTAATCACTCCTCTCGCCTCGCCTCGCGGCCGAGGTGCGTCGGCACTGAGCCGCGGCCGCCGCACGCAGCTCTCCATCACGTTATGAGCTGTGTGGGGGGGGGGGGGGGGGGCAGCTGGTTATGTGTTGATTTCCTGCCTCTCTGTTCCAGTGTAATCACTTATAGATTTTGCCGTGATTCCCCGGTGGATTGAAAACTCTGCGCGGCGCCCCGGGCCTCGGTTATTGCTGTTCACGCGTCCCGCCCCAAATCATCGGCCAGCGATCTGCCGACTGTTACATTCTGTGGGCCCGCGGAGCAAAATGTGGCGCTGAATACGAAGCGGCGCTCGCTCTGTCAAGCGGCCAACGTCTGACGCACCGCGGTGTTAAACTTCTCGCTGCGTGTTTGTTATCGTGTGGCCAGAGGAAAGAAAAGCTTCTTTTTTTTAAACCCGAAAATCTGCTTAAAGTCGCTCTAAAGCGCCACCGCTGCAGGCCGAGACCTGAATGGGCTTGAGAGGAGGGGGGGGGTTCAAGATGAAGGCGGTTGCTTCTGGAAGAATCGACACCGTGGGAGGGAGGCGGTGACAGATTTTGGCAGCAGGTGGTGCGAAATCAAAACAATAAAATAAGAAAAACAAAAAGATATGAAGTGGTGACAAATTGTACAAACAGGCAGATGGAAGAGAAAAAAAAAAACAGAAAGAGGGATGAGGCAGCGGAGGACCAGATAAACAGGACAAGATGCTTCTAAACCCACCGAAATATCACCTGGACGTTTGGCCACGTTTCTCCAAATGCCCGTGCGAGTGGTTTTGTGTTGCCGTCTCCGTGACGACCTCTAAGAGTGGAACGAGGGACGAAGGCCCTTCAGTTCATGTAGCTAACTGAGGAGCAGGAAGGAGCGGCGAGGGAGAGGAGGAGCGCTGAGGGTCACACGCTCATATTAAAGGAGCAGCAGAGAGGATCTGACAGCCGGCCGACCTCTGACCCCTCGTCCGGCTCGGGGGGGGCTCTGATCATACCTTCATTTCCACGCTCATCCTAAGACCTCCAGAGAAACTGGACAGAATCCTCTGAATGGATCTGATCCTCCGTCCGTCGCGCCCGCTTCGCTCTCCTCCCGTTTACATCGCCGAGACGCAAATGGCGCCTTTTGTCTTTTCTGTCCTTCGCGCCGCTCGGCCGCCGTCTCCTCGGAGGAGGAGGAGGAGGAGGAGGAGGAGGAGGAGGAGGAGGAGGAGATCGCGTGGCGGCGTCGCGTGGCGGCGTCGCGTGGCGGCGTGGCGGCGTCGAGCGGCGCGAATGAACCAAAGGTGTTTAATAACTGGCGAGGGATATTGTTCAGCTGAATTCTAGTCACATTGATTAAAGGTATTGACCAGAGGGGGGGGGGGGGGGGGGGGGGGGCTGTGAAGCTTCATCGTCTATGTGCGACGCGCTCCTGTCGATATAGATCGGTAACAGGTGCCTTTACTGGCTGTATTTATTGGGCGAGCTCCAGCCGAGCGAGCGCTCCTCGTGTTCGTCACCCGGGTTTTTCAAAAGAGGAAGCAGTGGCGCTCAGCGCCGTGACCCCAACGCTTCCCCCTCTAACGCCGCCTCTCGCCTGTCCCCCCCCCCCCCCACAGGGCATCTACAGCTGCATCCACGGCGTGCAGATCGAGGAGAAGAGCGGCTCGGCCCTGAACTCGCCGTCGGGCACCATGAACAACACGCACTCCAACATCATGCGCCTGCTGCGCACCGCCAAGAACATGGCGTCGCTGTCGGGCGCCAACGGCTCGCCGCACAGCGCCCTGGACTTCATCCGGCGGGAGTCGTCCGTCTACGACATCTCGGAGCACCGCCGCAGCCTGGCGGGCCACTCGGACTGCAAGCCGCCGTACCCGCCGGAGGACAACATGTTCAGCGACTACATCAGCGAGGTGGAGCGGACGTTCGGCAACCTGCACCTGAAGGACAGCAACCTGTACCAGGACCACTACCTGCACCCGCACGGCTCCACGCCGGGCCTCGGGGGGCCGCCGCCCCCCCGGCCCCGCAGCCCGGGCAGCGCCAGCTCGCTGGAGGGCGGCATGTTCGACTGCGACAGCCCCGGCGGAGGCGTGGCGCCGATATTCGCCACCCAGCCCTGCTCGGCCCTGACCCACAGGAACATGAGCAAGTTCGACCTGCTGTCCGGACAGGCTCCGCCCCCCGGGGGCTTCAAGGGGGCGCTGCCCGACCTCTACGGGAAGTTCTCCTTCAAGGGCGGCGCCTCCAGCTCCACCTTCGTGCCGGGCCACGGCTACTGCGGCGGGCGGGGGGAGGACGACGGGCACATCCGCTCCGACGTGTCGGACATCTCCACGCACACGGTAACCTACGGCAACCTGGAGGGCAACGCCAAGAAGCGCAAGCAGTACCGCGACAGCCTGAAGAAGAGGCCGGCCTCGGCCAAGTCCAGGCGGGAGCTGGACGAGATCGAGCTGGGCTACCGGAGGAAGCCCTACCACATCAGCCACCACCACTACCACGGCCACCGCGCTACCTCGCCGCCGCTGCTGCCCCCCGAGCGCAAGAGAGGAGGAGGAGGAGGAGGAGGAGGAGGAGGGAACAACGACAGCTATCTGTTCAGAGAGAAGGAGAGCGTGAGGGATTTTTATTTGGACCAGTTCCGCCCCAAAGAGGGCGTCCCTCAGTGGGAACACGTGGACCTGACGGAGGGCCCCGGGAGCCGAGATGGAGGGGGGGGGGTCTGCACCACCCTGCTGCCGGCGGATGACTTCCTGAAGAGCAAGCCCAACAAGAAGACGGACACCAAGAGTGGCGGGGGGCTGGCGGGGGGAGAGTGGGAGTGCAGGAACTGTCGGGCCAGCGGGGGAGGGCTGGTGAAGCAGATGTCCATGCACGCGGGTGGAGGAGGAGGAGGAGGAGGAGGAGGAGGAGGAGGAGGAGGACGGCTGCGGCTCCTCGGGAGGCGGAGGAAGCAGCCGGCCCAGCTCGGCGACCTGCATGCGCTGCGAGGGCTGCAAGAAGACGGGGAACCTCTACGACATCAGCGAGGACAACAACCACCTCTTGGAACAGATGGGGGGGGGGACGGGGGGGGGCGGGGGGCCCCAGTGTCAATCTCAGGGCCAGCAGCGGAGGAAGGGCGGAGGCTTCGGCAAACCGCTGAGGCGGCAGCACTCGTACGACGCCTTCGTCGACCTCCAGAAGGAGGAGTCAGGCGGCATGGGGAGTCTGATGGGCGGCCTCGGGGGCCTCGGGGGCCTCGGGGGCCTCGGGGGCCTCGGGGGGATGGGCGGGATGGGCGGGATGGGCGGCGCCGGCATGGGCGGAATGCTGCCCCCGCCCAGGAGCGTCAGCTTGAAGGAGAAGGAGCGCTACATGGAGGGCTCCAGCCCCTTCGCCCACATATTCGAGCGCCACGGCGGCTCGGAGAGAGAGAGGGAGCGAGACCGGGACCCGCTGTTCTACGGGGGCGAGGGACGCAAAGGACCCGGCTCGCCGTTCGGCTTGTTCAGGGGCGGCGACGGCCTCCACCGGCGCTCCGTCGGGGAGAGAGACATGCGGGACCGGGACAGGTCTTTGATGGAAGGCGGCGGCGGGGGCGGGTTCTCGTTGTCCAAGTCCCTGTACCCCGACCGGGTCAACCAGAACCCCTTCATCCCCACGTTCGGCGACGACCAGTGCCTGATGCACGGCGCCAAACAATACTACATCAACAAGCAGCAGCAGCAGCAGCAGCAGGGGGGCGGGGCCAAGAACAGCCGGGGTGACCTGCGGAGCCAGATGAGCACCACGTCCTACCTGCCGGCGTCCGCCACGGCCGGCGTGGCGTCCAGCGCGGCGCCCCGCTTCCCCAAAGAGATCGGCCTGGGCGGGATGAACCACCACGGCTCCATGCTGGGGGTGGGCCCGCCGCGGGCCTTCAACGGGAGCAACGGCCATGTGTACGAGAAACTCTCCAGCATCGAGTCTGACGTGTGAGAGGGGGAGGAGGAGGAAGAGGAGGAGGAGGAGGAGGAGGAGGAGGAAGAGGAGGAGGAGGAGGAGGAGCTGGGGGGCGGAGCGGTGTGAGGAGATCAGGGATGATTTTAAAGACGCTGTCCACACACCGCGAAAGACCCCCGAGCCCATATTGGGATGGAGCGATGAGGGAAGGAGGTGTAGAAGAGAGACGGAGGGGGGAAGGAGGTGTAGGAGAGAGACGGAGGGGGGAAGGAGGTGTAGGAGAGAGACGGAGGAGGGAAGGAGGTGTAGGAGAGAGACGGAGGGGGGAAGGAGGTGTAGGAGAGAGACGGAGGAGGGAAGGAGGTGTAGGAGAGAGACGGAGGAGGGAAGGAGATGTAGGAGAGAGACGGAGGAGGGAAGGAGGTGTAGGAGAGAGACGGAGGAGGGAAGGAGATGTAGAGGGGAGTCTTGATTTTGCAAAAAAAAACACCTGAGGAGACGTGGGACGTTCAGCCTCTCCTCTCAGAAACGGCCAAAGCTACTCAAACACAGTCAACCCCCCCCCCCCCCCCCTCCTCCTCCCACCACTTCACCCCCAGAAGTCAGTGTACTTGGGTATTATCACGAAGAGGCGACACCTCGTCTTCTTTTTTTATATATATCGGACGATGTACGACGAAATATCGGGTGCGATGTGCCGGCCGTCTGAGAACTCCCGGGGGGGGGGGGGGGGGGGGGACATCATCACGACGAGTCGAGTCTCTATCTATCTATCCCTCTCTCTCTCTCTCTGGAAGGAGACAACGCAACGACTCCTCTTCCTCCCTCCTCCTCCTCCTCCTCCTCCTCCTCCTCATCCCCGACGCCAAAACACCTGTTCTCGTTCGCTACGAGGAATACAATCATGATGATAATACGATAATCTTCTGGAAACAGAGGAAACAAACAGGGTATCAGAACAACACGAGTGTTGGTGACTTTGTGAATAACGGAGGACGTTGACGACGACACACTGCTTATGAAATCAAGTTCTCTCTTGTTTTATGTTCTGTTGTTTTAATATTTCACTTGTTTTAGTATCAGGACACAAAGACTGAAGTCCTTAAATCCCTTTTCTGTGTTTGTAGAATATTTTACTCCACGCTCATAACATTTATTTGCTCCTCACAGGATCTGGCAGACACATTTAGAGCCGACAGGTCCTCAGTTGGTATTTCAAACGCGCACACACACACACACACACACACACGCACACACACACACACACGATTAGACACATGCGGATGTGATCGGTCTGAGCTTGTGTTACTGTGAACGACGTCGTCCGGACCTGAAGACGCTGAGGGGCGTGCCTTAGCGGCCTCCAGTGGGCGTGTCCTGGCGGGTCACACGCTGCACCGGGACGGACCAGCATGCCGTGCGCCGTTCTCGGCGCGTTTACCAGCCAAAAGAAAGCTGCGGTGGAAGCGTCCGGCGGGCTTGGAGACACGGGGACGATGTTTTATACCTTCGTGAGGTTATTCCGTACGTCGAGTTTTTGGGACGTTCCCCCGGACGCCGCCAACAGGACCGAGACCTCGCAGCTTCACGCCGGCAGCCTTCTGACCTTCTGACCTTCTTTTTATTCAGGTGTTACAGGATAGCCACCAGGCACTAGTTTTTTTTCCCTCTCTCTCTCTCTCTCTCTCTCTCTCACTCTCTCCATCTCTCTCGCGCCGGTCTTCTCGATGTCGGCGTTGCTTCTCACTCACAGGAAAGCTTTTGTTTGTACATTGTGTCTGATTAATATGAATATGCACTGTTGTTGTCTTCTTTTCTGCTGTTGGAGAAGTGCAACAAAGCGCGTAGGAGACGTGTCGCGATGAAGCGCGGCGAGGACGTCTGATTGAAAGCGGCCGCCGGAAACACCCGGCGGAGGCGTCCGCCAGGCGGCCATCTTGCCCCTCTCACTGATGTAGATCGTCCTTTGGAGCTGCGGGGGCCTCGCCTCCTACGCGGGGCCCTTTGACTCGGTTCAGGGTAGACATGCCTTATCACCCCCCCCCCCCCCCTCCCCCCCACGACGGAACGAAGACGCCTCTCTTCGTCGCTTTAAAAGTTTTGATCTCCGATTGGCCGACGCTGTGAGAGGTTCAAGGGCTGCGGGAGAGCAGAGCGCTGGCCTGGTGTCGGAGGACGACCTCTGTGACCTCTGTCTTTTATTCCCAAATCTAAATGGTTGGCGTGTGTGTGTGTGTGTGTGTGTGTGTGTGTGTGTGTGTGTGTGTGTGTGTGGAGGGAAGTCAATCACAATTGAGTGGTTACAGTTGTTTAACCCCCCCTCCACCCCCCCAACCTGCTGATAACTATTCATAAGTCCAGCCGCCTCTCCTCGCTCCACGGATAACACCGTCGACGTGAGACTGATCGAGTTAGCCTTAAATCAATCAGACCCCCCCCCCTCCACCACCCCCCCGATGACTCTCCTCATCATTAGATTGGGATCTCTGGAATTTTTTATACGCACACATTTGTGAAAGTTCAGGTGAGCCGTCGGTCGGCGAGGCGTCGGCGCGCAGGAGGGCGAGCGGCGAGCGGCGAGCGGCGAGGAGGAAATAAGCAGCGGGACTCGGGGAGCGGGCATCGATCAGCGTCAGCATTTGTACGTTCAATCTTTTTTCTCCCTGTAAATAATATATTTAAACGACTCTTTTCACTTTGTACAGTACACAGACAGACAGGATGTACGTTTCAATATGTTTTACAGCAATTTAAGAAATAAACAAAACGACGATAAAAAACTCGAAAAGAAAAAAAACTACAAGGACAAAAATATGCAAAAATATAGTTAAGACAAATATTACGAATCATTAAGTGATATGATTGAACCTTTTTTTCTTTACATCTCATGTTTACTTAATTATGATAGTTTACCGATGAGTATACTGATTTTGTTAAGGATTATGCTTTCCCATCTCTCCATCACGTGTCGGAGGAGAGTTCCTGTAGTTAGACGTCTGGTGATCAAAGGGAACTTTAGTTCAGCGTCCCTTGAACTGTGTTTAGATTCTCTCTTTTTAAGGTAAGCTCTTCTTCATGCTTTTTCAGATAGAAATCAATTATCTACACATTTATGGAAAACAATATTACGTGTATACATAGATGATATGTGCGTATAGAGGCAGTATATTGATCCTTCATTTTTAAAGCAGCGATCCTTGTGAAAATAACTTGCAGGATATTTTGTGTTTTCTGTTGGCCATTTTATGATTAATTCTTTTTTTAAACCTGGGCTCGTGAACGTTGATTGCACACAGAATCTAGAGCCATCGTGGGCCCGGCCTCCCCCGTTCCCTCTCTATGTTTGGGCTCTACATCACTGTGGTCACACACACACACACACACACACTTATACAAACACACACTCACACACGTACACCGGACATTCCCCAGAGTTTATGTTCACACTGCAGAGCATTTTGGCAAAAATATTGCCCTAGAACCGCGGGCGAGTCCACTTCCGCCTCACGGAGGATCCACCTGGAGCGGCACACGGGCGACCCCGGGTCATCAAAAGGTGCGACATGTCGTCCCGTCGCGTCTCATTTCAGGAGATTTTCTTCAGGGGAGTCGACGGCCGCTGCTGTATTCTGCAGCTCGCCTGCTACCGACCAGCTGGAAACACTTTAAGCTTTTGGATTCTAATTTATATTTGTGCAACTTTTTTGTGCAGCCGATTGTTTTCCTTGTAATTTGTTACACTACATGCAGTCTGAAGTTATCCCCCCGGTCTTCTTCTGTATGGCACTGATTCCAATAAGTCTCTTTGACCTCCGCCCCGGCCCTGGGACAGGAGTCCATCTCTCTTCTGTTTGTGTCTCCTCCTCCTCAACACGTTCACGTCCGGCGGGTCGGGGGAGAAGTGGAAGGTGTTTCTCCGTGTGCACACACACTTTCGGGTTTGATCCTTTTCCTCATTTGCAATAAACAGGGTGACCAAACAGAAAAAACAAGATCTTACCGTACACTGTATGTGCCAATTCATCACTGGGGGGGAGGGGGGGCTTCACGCGCTGGAGGGCGAGCGACGGAGGTCGGAGTCCAGCTGCTGGTTGGGAGGTCAAAGGTCACCTGACACTGTAGTAGACATGCTCCATCAGGCCCGTACCGCCTCCAGCTGAGAGTATAAACACGTTATTGATTTTATTGATTTGTTGCGGTTCCCTCGCGGCCCGGTTGGTCCCGGGCTCACTCCTCTCTGCACACGAGCCACACACACTACACATTTTAGCTTAAATGGGTCGGGGGTCGAGCAAAAACACTGTGTCACATTTTTACAACGCAACGAGTCGGCGGGTGTGGGGCGTCCTGCAGGCGGAGGATGTGATGTCACCCTCAGCTGTGTTGACGGTGTCACATTCTGACTCATGGGACCAAACGAGAGCGCCGGGTCGGCCACAGGGATCCATGTACCGGCTAAACTGACTCCATGTATCCCACGTCAATATTTCTATCATGGCGTGTTTCTTTCTTTCTTTCTTCTTCTTTTTAATTATTATTTTTTATCAACAAGTCACATGCAGATAGGAATAATTATACTGTGATATTATGCGATTGATTTGTTGTGAAGCTCCATGTAATTTAGCCGCTTATAATTTTCCAGTTCACTCTTAATTAATTTGCAGAAGCTGTTGACTCATTTGTTAAAGATCTATCTGTGTGTGTGTGTATTAATATGTATTGATATTGCTTTATATTGATGCATACAAACATTTTCTATTAAATTGTGTACAGTTTTGTTTGTTTTAATATTGCTATTTTCCATTGTCCTCATTCATACAGTGAAGAATGAACCAGGCGTCGGGCGACACCGACTGGGTGAACCGCGATGTAACATGAATAGTATCGATTGTATACATAATGATATACATAATATTATTCTCGGCCATTCTTTTCTCTTTTTGTGGCCCTTTTCTTTGAAATATTCCCCCAAATTTTTACACCATACGAACAGAAAACGACACAAAAACAAATAATTGTACAGGAAGTGTAAATACTGAATATGGGGGGAAATATTTACCTTGTTTTGTTTTCTTGTTTTTTTTGTATGGAAACAATCAAAAGTAATCTCAATAACTAAATGAACCGCGTCATGACAGAATCCCCCAAAATAACCGTTAGGGTACTTCTAAGAGGATAAAGCTGGTATCACAGTTATAAGTGCTCAATAAGACTTTCTGTCTCTTTGTACATGAACAAAATGAAGTGTTGAGTATTAATAATAAAAAACTAAGTTTCACGCATATGGCACCGAGTCTTCTTCAGCCTCTGTGTCTCCCTCTGACCTCCATCACCTCTCTCTCTCTCTCTCTCTCTCTCTCTCTCTGGGTTTGGGGTCGGCCCCCATCAACAACCCACACTGCTACTGGCCCTCCACACGCCTGATGCCGACCACCTCAAGCTGCTCTCTCCTCCCTCCCCACACACACTCACTCACACACACACGCTCTCACACACACACACGCGCTCACACACACACACACACGCTCACACACACATACTCACGCACACAGAAACACTTACACACACACAGACACACTCACAAACATACACTCTCACTTACACACACTCATACTCACTACTCACACACACTTACACACACAACGACACACCCACATACACTATCACACACTCACACACACACACACTCACACACACACACCACCACTGCTCCGGCTGGACCCTCGGTGTGTGTACCTGTTGTTGTGTGATTACATTTCTTAAACTGCTCTGGGCCTCGTGTTCCACTGCGAGGCCGAGGGTCCTTCACCACGCAGAACAATGAACTGAGGTCGGGGAGCGGGACAGGTGGAGAATATCTCGGTAAATGAAGACCCCCCCTCTCCCCCCACGACAGACATTCATCTTTTTTTTCATCCTCTCTTCTTTTTTTCACCCCACCGTTGAAGAGCTGTGGCCGTGTAGTCAACCTCATCCTGCCTGGCTTAAAGACGCAGGAGGAGTTTAAAAAAAAAGGTTTTACCGCCTCAGAGACTCTCCACCTCTCGTATTGTTAGCCGGTCAAAGGTGGAGGACGGGGCCTTCAGTCACGAGTAAACCGGAACCACGATTAGGGATAGTGCTTTGAACCAAAGAAAAGGGCCAAAGGGGCCAGAAGGGCCAGAAGCCACCCGGCCTCTCCTCCCCACAGCTGCCCGTGGTCCTGAAGCTCATCACGCCATGACTCAATGCTAACTAGCTTAGCGTCCTCTCTGTATGCTAAACGTCTGACCTGCTCTCCCCTCTGTCCTCCGGTGGCTCGGCCGCCTCCCCATCCATCATCCCCTCCCAGCCCACATTAATGCTTCAGCCACACTTGAGAGAGAGACTCGTTCAATTATTGATGGAAGGGGTGAGGTGTGTGTGTGTGGGGGGGGGGGGATAGGGAGAGGGACTCACATGTGAGTTTGCGCACCGCCTTAAATAAAAGTAAATATCAACAACAGCAGAGCACAGATCACCTGAACGATCAACAGCTTTATTTAGCTTGTTCCTGCTGTGGAGATCTGGGCGACCATCACTCCCCCCCCCCCCCCCCCCCTCTTCTACTGCCTCCCACCTGATACTCTAACACTGTGACCCTTCCTTCTGTACTCTCCCCCCCTTCCCCCCAATCCATCTCTCTTGTACTTCCTTTATCCCACTCTCTCTCCCTCCTTATATTGTGCCTCAACGTGAGTTATGGGGGCGGAGAGAGAGAGAGAGAGAGAGAGAGAGAGGTGGGGCATCGCAGTAATAAAAGAGAGAGGCCCCCCGTGAGTTATGGATGAGTGTTCACTGGATTATGGAGAATGAGAGGAGGAGTGGGATGGAGGGAGAGGAAGAGGGGTAAAAAGGACAGATGACAGAGG